>OY755237.1:84042236-84408236 GCA_963576725.1 Azorinus chamasolen | reverse complement strand
CAGCAGTCTGAGGCCCAGTCTATCATGATTCCAATCCTGTACAATATCCAGGACAATAGCATACAGCTGGTGGAGAAAGGCCCAAGCTCCAACCCCAACCTCCAGCAGGTGGGGCAGATGCTTAAACGCTTTATGGAACGCTATCACCAGAGTCCAGATTGTGCAATTTACCCAGCTGTCGAGAACTTATGACTAATCTAGTGCTACCAGTTGGCTGAAATGACCCTCTCTGTCATTGAGATATAATCATTATTCTGTTAATTCTTTACCAGATAGAAAGGCCTTTTGAAGCTTTTGCAAACAGAGGAGACCCAGCTCAGACTGCTCCTGTAAGAGCCATTTGATCAGGGTCTGCTTGTTTGCTATGGAATAATATAGATATGATTCTACATTTTCTTCTATGGCTAAATATTCATATGCTTATGTAGCCATTTTAAAAATACATCTGAATTAAATTAAATTAAATTCATGATGTCATCGTTTCTTACACAATTATTTAACTGGTAAAAGTTTAAAGAGAATATATGTTTTTCAATATTGACTAAAGAATGGGAATTACAATCAAAGTCCATGAATCTCAGAATGAGAATTTATGATCAGCTTGGTACTACCTGTTGGTTGATGTATTTCTCTCATGGATGTATTATAGATAATTGTAAAGAGGATGAACTTTGTACATACTGTACATGTATATGAAAGTGGATTACAGTCCAGGCTCACAGTGTGCATTTACCCTTATTCCACTATCCATGACCTGACAAACATTTTCAAACAACTTGAATCCAGATGAGATGCCAATTAATTTGGCATCCATCAGGGTCCAAGCTGTTTGACACTTGGTTGATAGTTTCTCACAAAAGCTTGATTGAAGTTTGGAAGTTATCAAAATTGCACCAGATGCAAATTTAAGGACACATCATATTTTCACAGCAGGGCATGGGTTGAATTGGACTGTGTAGAGGAGCCATGAGTAGCTTGGGCTCTACAATGTGTTCCATAATCCAATTACCTCATAAGCTATTTTAGACCCAGAATAAAACTACCGAAAAGGAGCATTAATTAGAGAAAAGGAAAATTTGAGAATTTTGTAGTTTGAAACCATTGTGATAAATAATGCATTTGCTCCTATAGGAGCAAATGCTCTATTTATCACAATGGTTTAAACAGGTGATTTTTGCAGAGGCATCAAAAGGCGTCATTATGAGGGAATGTGTTATAACATGGGTGTATTACTGTATTATACACAGGTGCTAGGCGTGTGGCCATTTCACAAATACTGCTTATAAATACCTTCAAATACGTTTAGACATCATAACTTGACATTATAAAAAAATGAAAAAAAAAATTTTTTTTTCGTATAATATATTACTATATATAGTAATATATTATACGAAAAAAAAAAAAAAAAATCATTTTTTTTTCTTTTTTTTATAATGTCAAGTTATGATGTCTAAACGTATTTGAAGGTATTTATAAGCAGTATTTGTGAAATGGCCACACGCCTAGCACCTGTGGTATTATATACACAATGTCAGCAAATGTTATGAAAGTCCATTTTCTTCCATTCTTCTTTGCTTAACTTCAAATTTCATCAGAGTGGCCAATGGTATGGACCACAATTCTGCATTACTCCTCTGGATTCAAACTATTTGAAAAGGTTTTTTAAATTAATCCATAGTGTTAAAAGAGTGAATGGTGAGATAAAATGTTCCCATCTTGAAATCTGAATTTTGAAAGTGGATTATTTATCAGTGTATAAAGACAGAAAGATGTTGAAGAACAGAAATTATGAGTGATATTTTATATCTGTGCGTTCAATAAAAGTTGAAACAGAAGTTTAGTGCTAATCATTGTACTATATTAAAGCTTACCATGCAGTATGGTTAAATAAATCTGTACAGCTGAGTATAATTGGTTTTACTTGTTTACTCATTCCCATTTGAGCTTGTACTGGTAATCTACAGACCACGTTGAGAATAGAATGTTTCATAGAGAGAGGTACGAAGCCCCCTGCAATGTTTCATAGAGAGAGGTACAAAGCCCCTTGCAATGTTTCATAGAGAGAGGTACAAAGCCCCTGCAATGTTTCATAGAGAGAGGTACAAAGCCCCCTGCAATGAAAGACCCTTGATCAGAATGTGACCACACCAACAAAGATCCTTGATGATTTTTTGCAAGGTGGACACAGCTCAGAAATCCTCCTTATTGCAAGATGACCAAAAGCTCTTTATTGGATATGGTTAAATGTGTACACTATAGAATTATAAATGTTTTCTTTAAATTTGACATGTTACAATTCTCAAATTAAGTTTCCATTTCAAAGTTTCTTTTCATCATGGGATTATTGTCTTCCAAGCAAAAATTAGTTGAGATGCAGAGTAACTTGGATATCTCGTTAACTTCTTGCCACTCCATTAGTTTACATTATGTAAGTTTATAATGAAAAGAAACAATTGAAGCAGTCGATGTGCTTACCCTTACCTTTATACAAACTCCTTTTCACGCAGTTGAAAACAGTAGACTAAGATCCGACGGTTCCTATAGGAGCCGTCTGATCAGGGTTTGCTCATAGTATAATATAGCTCCGATCTACAGTTTCTGAGTCAAAATGTCCACTGTTCGTATGCCTTTATAAATACATGTATTAAATTAATTTAGTCTAGTGATGTCATTATTTATGACATGAATATTCATCAGGGAATTTGGTTAAGCTGTTTGTGTCATTTTGTTTGTTGAAGAAGTACATTTAGTGTAGTCGTTTTGCGTGAAATTGCAGGATAAGATTGAGACACGTACCTATTGTTAAGACAAGGGTGTAAAATATGTTGATGCCAATGGGTCAGACCAGAGCTTTAGATATTAATCCTTTACTCCATAAAATAATGATCTCGTGAATATTAATTATTCATTTTTCAAATGGCACATGAACACATGAAATTTTTGCCATGGCAGAGCTTCATAAGTAAACAGCGTAGAACTGATCTGGATCTACTCAGATTGCAAAGCCACAGCTAGGTGTATTTATAGCGTAAATGGTTGTAGGAGTACTGACCTACATTCAGACAGCCAAACCCTATCTTGGTTGTATTAAAGATACAATATAACGGCATTATTTCGACACTCGTTCTTCTGAGACACCCGCCTATTTTTAGTTTAAACATATTTTATTTCATAATTCCAGAAATGGGGTTGGGCAACACGTTCTTCCAACTTAGATAAAGCCCTTCCCCTACAGTGAATGGAATAATATAGTACAAAGTAAAATGACAGTCACACAAATATACGCATATAAATTCAAAGGATCAGAGTGAGAGAGAGAGAGTGAGTAGGTGAGGGAAATATTGAAAACTGCAGAGAAATTGAGAAAGAGAGAATGAGAGAGAGAGAGGGGGGGGCCTCAGTCTGCAGGGTAAACTGCCTATTCCGAGGGATTTTTGAGGTCCCGGCTTAAATTCTATCGGGTATCATTGAAAATATCTGAATTAATCCGAATACTGATAATCCGAAAAATCGAGCATGTGTGCCAGTCACGTGGATCATTATTGGCGCCCTGCATAAGCGGGGCGACTACGTGTAGGCCTATATGGAATTGCGAAATTCTTTTTTTGACAATGGCAGGAGCAGCCATTTCTGTTACGTTGAAGGAATGAAAGTTTACTTGTTTGGGCAATTCAAGTTGTATTTAAAGTATGAATAACATATCAGGAGTAATGAAATAAAAATAAGCATTTGTTTCGTATTATCGCGTTTGAAGAAAAAATACGTTACTGATGTAAAGTATATGATCCTTTCGAATTTCCAGTGCAGTAAGTAAAAAGTCAGTGAGAGTACATGTATTACACTAAATGCACATTCCAGTGCAGTAAGTAAAGAGTCAATGAGAGTATTACACTAAATGCACATTCCAGTGCAGTAAGTAAAGAGTCAATGAGAGTATTACACTAAATGCACATTCCAGTGTATTGATTTTGGCTTAAAGTATAATAATGAAAATGATGGTGATAGTAATAGTAGTAATAACTAGAACTATCACTGAAGGAGATTGATACCTCCACCCACCACCTTGTCAAAAGAGCCAATGACTTCAATACAAAAGGCAATAGCTCGATAATCCTTTCATCCACATTTGTGGAAAGAATTTTTTTTAAAGTCCAATCAAGGAATGACTCACATCAAAATTATGTCACACACATCTACACATCATTATAAATGCATATGCAAAATTTGAGGTGCAATGGTGAAGAAATGTAGAAGTAGTACTTGAGAAGTTATGCTCTGGACAAAACATTCTTGTGAAAAGTAACAAAGGGGAAAATCCCTCAAAAATTAATTTAGAGTTACAGTCCTTGTTGACTGCATATCCTCTTATCACCCTCTATCCATATATAAAGTTTCACAGTTATACCTACAATACTTGAGAAGTTATGCTCTGGACGAAATGTTGCTTCTGAAAAGTAACTAAGGGGAATAACTCTCTCAAAATGAATTTAGAGTTACAACCCTTGTTGACTGCACATCATCTCATCACCCTCTATCCATATATAAAGTTTCATAGTTAACTAAGGAGAATAACTCCCTCTACTCTATGAAAGCGACCTCTTAAATCCGGAAACGGAAGGAGGACGTCGGATATCTGTACTATTCCGTTTTCGTCGTACCCGTTATTACTTTTACTGTTTCTCTGTTTGCAGCTCAATCATCGAGTACACTAGCGATATGTGGATACAGTTTGTTTCACTTAAATGTTTTCGTTTTACCTGCACTTTTCCGCTGTATTTGCCATCGCGGTGACTTTATTCACTGACCGTTCCAAGGCGGTACTTCCATCTTGCCCTTATTGTATGTTTGTTTTGTCTTTGTTCGTCTCTTTATTTTTTTGATAGTTATGTACATTTGCTGTGTTTTCTTGTGTTGCTGTTCGGTTGGCTGTTCTGTATGTGGTTTTTCCTGAATGACTCATATTTGTACTTTTAGAGTTACAACCCTTGTTGACCTGACATCCTCTCACCACCCTCATAATGTGTACCAAGTTTGAAGACAATATCATAAACAGGTTTCAAGAAAATGGCATGTTCCAAAAATATGTCCCAATTAAGAGACAAAATATGAAGTTAAAAAGGGGCATAATTCTGTGCAAGAGTTATGAAACATGGAGAATGCTGCCCCCACATAACACGTATAATATGTATAAAGTTTGAAGATGGTATCAAAAATAGTTTTCAAGAAAAAGGCAAACGTCCACGAAAAATGCGAGTGACGGACGACGGACGGACGGACACTGTGATTCCTATATAGCCCCCACCACATGTGGTAGGGTATACTACTACTACTATAATACTAATTATAATGGCGATGATAATAATAGTAAGTGATAATAATAATACTTTCAACCATAAGCATTGCAAGATTCTATTTACCTTTTATGGTCTAAGGGAAACAACTCTTTCAAGCTTTCCTTATAGTAAAGTACGAATTATTTCCCTTTGACCATAAAATATCAATCAAGGAAATTGGTTTATTTACAATAATAATAATTATATAAATAATAATAAAAAGAATTATAATATATCTTGATTCAGATATATTGCATGATTTGATATTTATTGTAAATGGGAGAGCATTCGTACTTAATTAAAAGGAAATATTGTTGTACACATGGAATAATATTTATAATAAAATAAAAAACAATAACAATGATACTACATGTACTACTATAGTTCGATTTCGAGCGCTGAGCCGTGGCTGCACTTTTCTATTTATAGAATTTGCAACCATTCTAATTTATGAGTAAGTCAGGATTGAAACACAGAAGGCACACTATCATTATTATATCGTGAGCGGTAGGTAACTCCGGAACAAATACAGTTTGTGACCCACTTTACCTTTACGGGTGGACTGGTCCTAAAGGTCACAGCTCACGGGTCAAAATCGAACTATACTACTACTACTACTAATAATAATCATTATAATAACAATTATTATTTCGTTCTTTTTTACTGTTAGTTGATATACTTGTTTACTGATAATAAAATTCCAAATTTATATGCTTTCCTCCTACTTCACATCAACATCAAATTCGACAAATCCTCAGTCATTGACTAATATAAATAGTTTCCTTCGTACACATCAGTATTAGATCTAATATCTATATATCAATTTACTTGTAGTGTCAACAACTGCAGTAACCAGACACAGTGCTTAGACAATACGATGAGTGTTCGAAAACTTTTGCAAATGACCCGTTTTCTCAGAAACGCTATTCAAAATATGATAACATTTTGTCTAGTTACCTTCAAAATATTCCCCTTAACTGTCAGTTACCTTCAAAATATTCCCCTTAACTAGAACACACCTTTTCAATCTTTGAGTCCACGTTTTGAAACAATTGTCATACTCCTGTTTAGGTACTCTAATCAGAAACTGATAAACTGTATATCCAAGCGCACTTCTGGACCTATATCTCCTACCAGATAGGTGCTTTTTCAATTTCGGAAAGAGAAAACAATCGCACGGGCCAGGTCTGTGCTGTATGGAGGGTGTGGTAATACATTGACCTTTCCCGACTTCAAAAACTGGACTACAGTTGATGATTTGTGAGCTGGAACATTGTCATGTAACAAATGGACATGTCGGAGTCCTATTTTAGGACGTATTTTTCTCATTTTTGTTCGCAATCTTTTTCAAAATCACATTCTTATAGAAGCTTCCAGACACACACCTATATTTAGGAACAGCGATTTACATTTACTATTTCTGAAGAAAATTGCGAATAACACCTTCTTTGCTGCCAGTGTTGTTTAGTAATACTGGTCCTTTGGGCAAGTTTCAAAGTTTATATTTTGTCTACTTTCCTTTTAAGGCTCATAAAAATGGAAGACTCAAACACCTTTTTCTTATATTTCGGGTACTTCTTCAGCAATTTCTTAGCCATCTGTACACTTGTACGTTTCTGCTCGTCAGTGAGTAAATGTGGGATCCAACAAGCACTTATTTTTCTAACCTTGAGAAATTTCTTCAGAATGAAGTAAACAGATGCTAAACACAAGATTGTCATTTGTGCTAGCTTTCTCATAGTGAAACGCGCATCTTTCTCAATGATTGACTTGATTTTTATTGATGTTCGATTTGGTAACTGCAGACCTAGTAGGTCTCCCTGACTAAGGGGCATCTTTGACGGATTCGTGACCAGAGCGGAATTTAGTAAACCACCTATAAACTGTCGAAAAGGACATTCGTTTATCCCAATAAACAACACGTATCTTATTACATGTATGTATATTTCTGACGCTCAATCCCAACTTACAGCGGGCATTTATGTAACCCCTGATTTTAGCTACATTTTCTATTCTAAATTGCAAGGGAACCGGTTTGTGGATTTCAAGTATACTTATAAATACAGCGATGAGCACTGAACCAGTTCGTACTGGTTTTATACACGTACACATCTCGTGGTCATCTCGTGGTATTTGAGTTTGCAGAAGTGTTCGAACACTCCTCGTGATTCGAAAGGTAAAATAGACACCTTGTTCATGTTAAATTTTCATCTTTACGCATTCCGTTATTATTCAGAAATAGTCACCGGTTCATTATATATTTTGCATTATACAGGTTGACGTTTATGATAATGTTAAACTGGCTGTGAAGAAATACGCTTCCTGTCGTCGTCCTGGCCTAGTGGTTATGGTCTTTGACTGACAATCGCTTAGCCCCTCGCCGCTGTGGTTCGAATCCCGCTCTGAGCCATTAGATTTTTCATGTGAGGAAGTCTTCCAGCTGGCTTGCGGTAGGTCGGTGGTTCTACCCGGATGTTCTTCCTCCACCTATAATTAGCTGGACGTCGTAATATGACTGAAATACCGTTAAAGCGACGTGAAACCCGACAAAATTCAAACCAAACCCGTCGTCGTCAAACAATGACACTCTCAGTTCTTTCGATCATCGCGATAATCCGAGGTTTTTGTTGATCTCCGTCGGTCCTCGAAATATCGCCAATATACTGTACCATCTGATCTGGGTCTACATTTTGTTAATGCCAAGTTAACCGTTTGCCACAGAGTAGTCTACACAGAGATCAGACAGCTCCTGAAGGAGTCGTCTCATCAAGGTCTGTTCTGTTTGCTTAAGATATAGGTCTGATTCTAATAAAACAACACTACATGTATACCTAAAAATATTTATTGCATCAAGGTTATTTTGCAAAGAACACAAGAATTTATGACTGTTGGCAAAGGTGAAAAGAACACATGGGCACAAAAACGTTGGACCATGCTGACTTTACTGGGCCTGTACCGTTTTCAAAATAAAAACCTGTTTTAACCCTTTCCCTCGTTATTTTCACGCATATATATATGCAAACAGAGTAGACCCAGATTAGACGGCTCCTATAGGAACCGTCTGATCAGGGTCTGCTCTGTTTGCTAATGAAATTTGAGAGATTTGTTTCGTTAGATTCTAAAATGGCTACAATGTTCCACTTTCCATATTTCGTTATAACTTTTTTCCATGAATATTCAGCAGGTATTGATTTTTTAATAAACATAGAACAGAGAAAACGGCCTGACCTACCACTTACTAAATACACGAGGGTCTTAAAAGGCAGATAGATGCTTAAGGAAGAACCAAAGCAATGCAGCTTCTTTGGGAGAAATCTTCAATACTTTCATTCTGCACAAAGCTACCGCCATTATTTGTGCAGTTGTTTAACCATTTACTCCATGAATATTCATGTAAGAAATAATTACATCATGAATATTAATTGCCCTGAATTTTTATTTTGCCCTATGAAATCAGGATGTTTTGGCCAAGACAGATACTGCAGAATCAGATCTATATTATTTCAGAAGCAAACAGAAAAGACCATGATCATTGATCAGATGGCTCATAAGAGCCGTCTTATCTGGGTCTTCTCTGTTTGCAAAGGCGTAGAAAGGTTTATTCGTGGAGTAAAGGGTTAACCCTTTACCTGATGAGTATTAATGTCAGAAATATTGACACCATAAATTAGATTATTTTTTTTATAATGATATTATTAACCCATTACCTCATAGGCTATTTTTAGATCCAATCTCTTTGAATAAATCTACCGAAAAGGAGCATTAAGTAGAGAAAAGGAAAAAATAGAATTTTGTAGTTTGAAACCATTGTGATAAATAGAGCATTTGCTCCTATAGGAGCAAATGCTCTATTTATCACAATGGTTTCACAAAGTGACGTTAACAGAGTTATCAAAAGTCGTCAATATGAGGGAATGGGTTAAACATGGAGATTTTTTACTATGACAGAAACTGTCGAATCAGATCTTTATTATTTCCTAAGTAAACAGTGCAGACCCTGATCAGATGGCTACTACTAGAGACATCTGGTTTTGAGACTACTATGTTTGAAAAGGACTGGAGAGGTGTCTTTATCAGGTAGCTGGTTATACATTTAACCCTTTCCTTCATATGAACACATTTGCAAACAGAGAAGACCCAGACCAGATGGCTCCTATAGGAGCCATCTGATCTGGGTCTGCTCTGTTTGTTTATGGAATGATATAGATCTGAATTTACAGTTTTTGAAGGAGTCGAAATGTCCTGTATGCATTAGCCATTATAAAAAGTCAGATAATAAATATTCATGATGTCATTATTTCTTACATGAACATTGACCAGAGAAAGATTTTACTGTGGATAAAATGTCTCCGATGTGTTGTACCTTCAAAGTGACCATGGCAAGATGCCACATTCCAGCGTGGCTACCATGAGTTGTACCTTCAAAGTGACCCTGACAAGATGCCACATTCCAGCGTGGTTACCATGAGTTGTACCTTCAAAGTGACCCTGACAAGATGCCACATTCTAGCGTGGCTACCATGAGTTGTACCTTCAAAGTGACCCTGACAAGATGTCACATTCCAGCGTGGCTACCATGAGTTGTACCTTCAAGTTCAAAGTGACCCTGATAGGATGCCACATTCCAGTGTGGCTACCATGTAGTCACTACACTTATATTTGGTACTGTATTGTGCCCTTTTCCCTGTGATGCCCACCATATAGATATCAAGGTTAATTAGCAAATTTACCAGTTGCCAAATGTATCAATGTTTAATCTCAACACAGTGCATGAGGAGATTTTCAAACAGTAATTCAGATGTCAAAGTAGAGTGTCAAACAGTTTTGACTAAACATCTCATCTGAATCCAAAAATACAGAATCACCTGTCACAGGAGTATAATTCTTCTGGAATTGTAATGGTGAAATGAGCAGCTCCGTATTTTGCAAACATTCTAGATCCAGACCAGGTGCAATGGTGAAAACATGTACGAGTAGGTAAAACACTGATCTCATAGATGAACAAGCTCAGACTGCTAAATGTAACTACAACTGAACTTCGATATTTCGAACCTCAAGGGACCATACGATTTAGTTTGAGATAACAGAGGATCCAGGCATCCGATTTACAATCTGAACAATTGCTCAAGTTCACAGTTTAATACAGGTCTAAAGTAATGCTGAAAGCTCCTGCAGGAGCTTTCAGCATTACTTTCGATTTCCATTAAGCTGTCAAATGTGTTTCTAGATATGTGTATTTATACATTTAAAAGAACAATTCTGTATTGTAAATTTTTCGAGTTATCCCGAAGTTTGAGTTATTCGAATTCAAGATATCGAAGTTCAACTGTATGACCATTAGTAACTGCATAGTGTCGTGAACGTTCTGTAAACAATCAATAACATTTGACAACTGGTATGTTTATGATATACTAATGCATTTATACAAAGCTAGCATCAGCTAGTATTAGAGAAGAATAATTTATTATATAACATGTAGTAAATATATAATATATAGAGTATACATGTGCACCACTACCTATCACGCTTTGTAAATAAATTAAAGCACTGCATGGAGATGCCAACTTTGCCCAATACTATGAAAAGTAATACATTTAGTTTAAAAGGACATAATATGCATGAACAGACTGAAGTCATTGTGATGTGAACAAGTGTATACAGTAAAACCTCTCTTAACCGGCAGTTAAATTTAGTATGAATATTGGTCTTGGAGACAGGTGGCTGCTTAATGCAGGGTGAAAGTCATGCAGAAAGCTCCTCTAGGAGCTTTCTGCGTGACTTTCACCCTGCATTAAGCTGCCACCTGCCTAAAAGTATCTAAATTATTATCTACTAGAATTCCGGTTAAGAGAGGTTATACTGTACATTTTTATTGATATCCCTTTACTCCATAAATATGCTTATCTATGCCTTTGCTAACAGAGTAGACCTGTAGGAGGGTCTGCTCTGTTTGCATATGATTCTACACTTTCTACAATGGCCTAAAATTCCTGTGTCTATGTGCTATTATAAAAATAAACCTTAATTAATATTCATGATATCATTATTTCTCACATGAATATTCATGGAGTAAAGGGATATCCGAGCAGTGACAAAATCTCAAAGTTGTGTACAACTCCAACGATGATGCTCATGACAAAGACTATGGCAATACCTTCAACTTTTGTCTTCGAAAAACAAACAAGCTAAAAATATGCTAGATAAACATAAACCAAAGTATAATATCAGAAAGTGATAAACAAAATTAAACAGTAACAACAATATTGTGTCAAAAAAAGAGAGGAAATACTTGCAACTAGTCTATACTCAGATCAGCCACTGTGTATCAAATCAGGATATGATTCAGATCTGCACAATTTGGCATACATCTGCTCCTTAAGCATTACCTATGCTTCCCCTTGTGCACACTCTGATTATAATATATAGTAAAGCCATTCCAAGGCAGCAAAAAGAGGTCCAATTCTGGGTCTTAAAGATAGGTGGTAGCTTATTGTAAGACAAAAATTATGCACAAAGCTCCTGCAGGAATTTTCTGCATTAACTTTTGCACTGCATTGACCCGTTACTCCATATATACGCCTTCTTAAGCCTTTGCAGCGTAGACCCAGATCAGACAGCTCAAGCAAATGCATGAAAAGGCCCTTATACGAAGGGAAGGGTAAAACAACCATCAGCTTTTCAAGACACCTATGTTTATTCATACAAGAGTGTTCAGAGGAACACATGTGTCACCTGCTCGCAACTGACACAAAAACTATTAATATGCTGGAGTATGAAAATCAGAACAAAGGTGAATAACTTGCAGAGTGATAGACCTTAGTTACATCAATGGTCCTCAATGAGAGGAAGACACATGCGAAATTTGAAAGCTCTATAATGATTAGTTAAGAAATGACAGCCAAAAAAAGAAAGTGTGATGGACGGACAGACAGACGGACAGACGACGGAAAAGTGATCCCTAAGTGACACACTGCCTCTCGACAGGTGACACAAAAAATGGTCATCTTGGACATGGTTTTAATGTATTGTATTGCAGAGTTGCAGCAGCCAATGATCCACACTAATTGCAATAGTTTGAGTACCTAATTTTCCTTTGAGGCATGGTTAATATCCAAGGTACATGTGGTACTACTGAAAACATAACTAAAACTATCACTAAAGGTGATGGAATATGCCCGCTCAGTTGACTTGATCGCAAATCAAACAAGATGTGTGCCAGGTTGTGCCACGGACAGACAGACAGACAGATCAACCAACTAACACACTGACTCCTATATACCCCCTCTCAAACTTCGTTTGTTGGGGTATAATTAATGTATACATGTACATGTAAAAACTTGATATGAAAACATTTAACGAACAGAATTATTTTACTGTCGTGTAGGTGGTCAACTTTGTACCATCAAGACAGACTACATGTAATACTTTAGTTTCATAGTTTCATGAAGGTTACCAAAAGGAAACATATTTAAACCTTACCCCCCATGCACCTTTTAACATGTTTACAAACAGAGAAGACCAAGATTAGGTTATTCCTATAAAAGGCATCTGATCAGGGTTTGCTCCTATATGAGCCATCTGATCAGGGTCTTCTCTATTTGCTTTATGAAGTAATATAGATCTAATTCCACAGTTTCTGTCATGGCCAAATTTACCCATGCCCATGTGCTATAATAACAATTAAACTAACTCGGCAAAATTTCGAACCTTAAAATGAACAGCTTATTGCTGACTATCTGTGTCACATTGTGTAACCACCGATAAAGGTGAGAAATTAACAATAGACAGGGTTCCCACGGACAGGGAAAAGTCAGGGGAAAAATATTATTTTTCAAGGTCAGGGAAAAGTCAGGGAATTTTTTAATTGGTCAGGGAAATTTGAAATTTGGCAAAAGTCAGGGAAAAGTCAGGGAAATTTGGAACCAAAGGATGAGGGCTGAGGAAATATGTCAAAAAGGAGAAAGAATGAAAATAAAAGGCAAAGGCAGTTTCTTCAATTTTGACTAAACCAAACATCTTTGATTAGCTGTGTATATTTCACATCCAAATTTTATAGTATATCTGTCATGAAGTCTATTAAAACAAAATCATTGGAGAGTTCTGGCACCTCTGCAAGACTCAAGCATCCATTTTGACATCAGTGCTAGGATAGGGCAGCAATGCTAGATATTAGACATTCTACTGAGTGTCTTCACTTGTTAGGACAGACTGCAGGGCAACGGTGGTAGATATTGGACATTCTACTGTACTGTCTTCAATTGTTAGTGCAGCAATATTTGGTCTGATATTATGAAAACTGAAAATGCAGACCCTTTTCTGGCATCTACAGAGACCCATTAAAAGGACCTATTTTTGCACACAAACAAAGTGATGCCAAATTTTGATTAATTGCAAAACGAGAGGGCCTGAAAGGCCCTGATATCGCTCAACAGAAAATCAGAGGAGAATATTTTCAAAGTTTTCACTATGTGTTTCTTTAGAAAACTATTCGGCCCTGGGGCAGGGCCAATTTTGACCCCATTTTAATAACATGCTATATCAGTGTCTTACACACTGTATGTACTATTTTAAAATTCAGCTTACACAGAAAAACGAAAGATTAACCATTTCCACCATAGATACACATTTTATCACCTTTGCAAACAGAATAGACCCATATCAGGCAGCTCCTGTAGGAACTGCCTGATCAGGGTCTACTCTGTTTACTTAGAAAAATATCATAAATCTCAGTTTTTACTGTTGTCTACTGCCAAAATATTTCATAACTTTGCTTAAAAATGGAGTCTCTAATAAAAATTCATGGAGGAAAGGGTTAAGAGAGGTTACTAAGAAAAGATTCAAGAGACTGTATACTTTGGGTGCATATTAGGACCTGTTTGGCATCCTGCATGTTACGTTCAATATTGAGAAATGAAAAATGAAAAAGTCAAAAACATTTTTTTTAAAATGATCAAAACACTACTGCCGTATATATAGTTATCATAAAGAGAGAGGTGGTAAGGATTGGCTGATGGGGAGGACAGAGGCCAACATTTATTGATCATGCTCATAGATGACCAACTAAACTACTGTTAACATGGGGTCAGGGAAAATTGAAATTCGGTCAGGGAAAAGTCAGTGAAAAGTCAGGGAATTTTATTTTTTCTGTTTTGTGGGAACCCTGATAGAGCAGGAACGCTGTAGCATAAAGGTGTGAAAAATACGACGTGCGACAATCTTTAGCACTGCCAATCTCACTGATCCGAGTTAATCCGACATAAACAATGGGATTAATGAATGTAGGGGCCTGTCTACACATCCGATTTTTCGAATTTTCCGAGTTTTACATTTCCTTATAAATGCATCATTTTATATAGAAAACAATAGGCAGTGTACTGGGACTTTGCAATACTTACGACTTATCCCGTCATTACGAGATAACGAGATCCGAATTAATGCAATTAGACTGCACCTGCTTTTTTAAACTCCTGTGTTCAATAAATGAATTGCTGCTTAGGACAGGTTCTATGGTACAGACATGCAAACAGTTTGCATGCAGAGGTACATGTAATACCAAATAACTTTGTACCTCATCAGAATGCAAACTGATACCTGGCTTGTGTATTTGTAGAAAAAACACAATACAGCCAATACAGCAGGCTAAGTTTTGCGACAGCTAAAGGTAATAGTGTAGAATCATTGGATAAGTGGAGTAATCACCTATCCATGTCCAATTATTTCTGTTAAACCTTACATTGTATCTTGCTGAAATTCATTAACACATCCCTACCAAAACATATGCCAGAATAAATCCTCTGCTGTAAATTATACTGATCTCTGATTTTGGAAAACTATTGTTCGAGTAACTCAGAGTCTCACCTGGATCCAAGCTGATTGCAAATGAAAGTCAGGGAGCATGCTTATAAAGCTTTTTAGTTGAGTCTGAGTTTGTTCTAAAGCTTTTGATTGGTCAGATTTGAGTTCTCAAGCTTTTGATTGGTCAGATTTGAGCCAAAGGCTAAAAGACTCAACTAAATGTTTTATAAGCATGGACCCTGGTGTGCTTGGCAGTATAAGAATGAAATTAACTCAAACAAATTGGCAGTGAAATAAAGAGAGCTGGTTTTCTTCCTAAAATTCCTAAAAACTCCTCTTATCTACAGCTATTGTATTTTGTTTCCAAACCCTTTAACCCTTTCCTCCATATGCTATTTTTAGATCCAACCTCTTTGAATAAATCTACCGAAAAGGAGCATTTACTGGAGAAAAGGAATTTTTTTAGAATTGTGTAGTTTTGAAACCATTGTGATAAATAGAGCATTTGCTCCTATGGAGCAAATGCTTTTTTTTTATCACAATGGTTTCATAAAGTGACTATTACAGAGGCGTAGAAAGTCGTATTTATGGAGGAAAGGGTTAACCCTTTCCTTCATACAAATGTTTTTCCACACATTTGCAAACAAAGTAAACTCAGATCAGACTGAAATTATATTAGATCTGACTTTACCGTTTCTACCAACAATTCATATGTACCGGTATGTGTATGCCATTATAAAAAATCAGGTTAATAAATATTCATGATGTCATTATTTCTAGTATGAATATTCAACAGGGAAAGGGTTAAGGTGCCTTTCTTGTGACATTGCTCATCCAGACCTATACAGTGAAGCTAGAGGTAATAACCAACATAATGTAATCAACATAGGGCAGAAGATCCCTAGAGCATGATCATATATAAAGCTTGCCTCTTGATTAATATATATAAAGACTGGGTACAACTGAATGTCCCTTACTGTAAATCGTACATAATTACAATTTACCAGTGTCTATCTATGCAAGGTAACACACAAGTCACTATAAACTATTGGCACTAGTATCAGCAATACTCCATACAGTGTTCAGTACAACTGATTTCACTAATATATGAGCCAAGCAATGATAAAAATTGTCTGAGTTAGGCAAAAAAAAATACATCAGCCACATAACACGAGATACTGCATCTTATCTGCACCGTGTAACAATTATAACACTTTGTAGTATTTCATTAAACCATTTGCCCCATATTGACACCTTTTGGCCTATCTGTAAAAAGTCACTTTCTGAAACCATTGTGATAAATAGTGCATTTGCTCCACAGGAGCAAATGCTTTATTCATCACAATGGTTTCAAAACTACAAATGTTCCTTTTCTCCAGTAAATGCACCTTTTCGGTAGATTTAATCAAAGAGGTAAGATCTAAAAATAGCCTATGAGAGAATGGCAATTTAGATTAACCCCTTACCTGGCAGAGACACCTTTGAATACAGTGCAGACCCAAATCAGATGGCTGCCATAGGAGTCAAGTGATAAGGTTCTGTTCTGTCTGCTATTTGAATTATTTAGATCTGATTCTACAATTTCTGCCACATCAAAATAATCTCCTGTTCATAAACCATTATGAAAATTGATATTCATACAGTCACTATTTATTACATGGATAATCATGAGATAATGGGTCAACAACTTACTGTAAATGTTGATGTATGTAAAGGTGTAGATATCTATCAGTTACAGTACAGTAAAACCTCTCTATAACGGCCACTAAATTACATCAAGTATTTTGTGTTAAAGGCAGGTGGATGCTTAAAGCAAGGTGAAAGTTAAACAGAACGCTACTATAGGAACGTTCTGTTTTACTTTCACATTGCTTTAAGCAACACCTGCCCAAAATACCAACTAATTAGCACAATTTAGTGGTCATTATAGAGAGGTTCTACTGTATTTCATATCTAGGTCTGGATATACATTGTTTCAGTCCTCTTCTCAGTAGCTCATGTAATGAACAAAGTACTCTAAGCAAGTTAACTTACATATAAATAATACTAAAAGTAAAACCTCTACAGAAACAAACAGAACAATACATGGAATCCGATTTTAACCCTTTGCTCCATAGATAGACCTTTCTACACTTTTGCAAATGGAGAAGACCCAGATCAGCCAGCCCATGTTGATGCAATCTGATCAGGGTCTGCTCTGTTTGCTTTGGAAATAATATAGATCTGATTCTACAGTTTCTGCCATGACTTGAGACTTCATGAGTTCATATTCAATAAAACAAAATATTCTAATTAATATTCATGAATTTGTGTATTAATATTCATGAGGGAAAAGGGTTAATGTCCATAACTTAAAAGGGACCATGACTCAGTTACAAAACTCTTCCTGTTGCTAACATATATGACTGAACAGCAAAAAATACACAGAAAAAAATAATTTATCAAATTTTGTCATTTCATGATAAATTTAAAGTTGAGCAAGATACACTACTGGAGTTTCAGTTTAACTTATTCGGCGCCAATGTCGCCTGTTGGCACCATTGAAAACAGTGCAGTCCCAGATCAGATGACGCCTTTTCAAGGCGGCATTTGACCTGGGACTTCACTGTTTTCTGTATTATTTTAGCCCAAGCATACAGGTTTTTAAAGATAAATGTTTTACTAATATACCCTTATTATTTAATTTAGAATTATATTTAATATGAAAGTATTATTGCAGACGACACTTTTAAATTTGGCGCCAAAAGAGTTTACTCTTTACTCCATGAATACTCATGTGAAAAAATAAGGACATCATCTATATCAATTAGATGAGTTTTTATAATGGCATGTGAACACTGGAAGTTTTTGGTCATTGTAGAAACTGTATCTTTTAAAAGGTGTATCTATGGAGTAAAGGGTTAACATTTATCTATCATAAGAGTTACAGATAAAGGTGCATAATCAAATTATTTGGCTATTTCTTACAGAAGTACGACTGAGTTTCAAATGAAAACTAGATTAATTTTGTCCAATATGCTATGTACAATAAATATTCAGACACCCTATCTCTCATTCAACCAGTTTGAAATCCTGAATTCGTTAATTTGGCATCAAATCATTATTTTAATAATAACTTAATATTAGACTGACATAGTAAAACATGGTATAGACCCTGGTCAAATTGTTCAATTAACCTTTCCCTCATATAAACATGTTTTCACGCATTTGAAAACAGAGTAGACCCAGATCAGACGGCTCCTAGAGGAGTCATCTGATCAGGGTCTGCTCTATTTGCTAATGGAGTTTGAAAGATTTGTTTCTTTACTTTCTAAAATATCTACAATGTTTCACCTTCCATATTCCATTATACCTTATTTTGTGCATGAATAGTCCATAAGTATCGAAATTCTGGTAAAACATAGAACAGGGAATGGGTTAAGAGAATAATTTTGCTCGGTATCTGCACTGTTTGTTTGTTCAAATACTTAGAAAATTTCGGTATACAATAATTGGCAATTCCATTTTTAAAACACAAGCATATTTCAATTATGCCAGACATGTATATACAGAACAGAGTTCCTGAGTTGCAATTACATAATGTAAACACTACATATTCCTCCAGCATTTTACAATCTCTTTAACCCTTTACTCCATAAATACGCCTTTCTACGTTTTGCAAACAGAGAAGACCCAGATCAGACCACTCCTATAGGAGCGGTCTAATCAGGGTCTGCTCTGCATGCTTATGAAATAATATAGACATTAATCTACAGTCACTGCTATGGCAAAATAAAAAATCCTGTGTCCATTTGCCATTATAAAACTTAATTTAGCTACCATTCATGATGTCGTTATTTCGTTCATAGATATTCATGGAGTAAAAGGATAAAACTCAAATGTGATAGAATCTCTCAATCTTCTCCAAGAGATAATTCGTAATACCAGGAATGAAAAGAATTTGCACTATTCCTAGAGTATGTGGAACTTGATGTAATAAAAAATTAACTCTTTGCATGCTAATGGCGAAACTGTGATTCCCCATGCAAACAGTTTGGATCCAGATGAGACGCTGCATAATGCGGCGTCTCATCAGGATTCAAACTGTTTGTCATCTTGACCATATTTTTGCAAAGAAAGGAAAGAAAGTTTATTTTAAGAATTGAAGCAGATAACAATTGTTGCAGATAAAAAATTACTTAGCATGCAAAGAGTTAAGAGTAAAAATTACCTTTTGATCTGCAACTAACCACAATTAATTCCTTAACCCCTTACATGATAGAGATTACTTTGCAAACAGAGCAGACCCAGATCAGACAAGACCTGTAGCAGTCCTCTGATCAGGATCTGCTCTGTTTTTACCAACTAATGTACATGTAGATCTGATTCTGCAGTCTCTGCCATGGTGAAATATTCCCTAGTTCATAATGCCATTATAAAAATGAAGCTAATCAATATTCATACATTCAATATTTCTTACATGAATATCCATTATGCAAAGATTTAACTGTATACTGTTCTACAAGCAACATGGCCCAAGAGAATTGTTTCTCAATAATAAGGTTTCCATATCTTTAGAAGCCAGGATACATTGTCATAGTAACAACTTCAAGCTAAAAAGACTGCTTGGGCATTTTTACTTTTTGTTTCACGTTAAGATTTCATGCTGACTCAAATCATCATTAACCGTATGTGTCTCTGCTATTGTCACTAGGTCTGGTTGGTTCGCTGGCTTCCGGAGTCTCGACAGAGGTGGGTGAGATGCACTTCTTCTAACATTACCTACTGGTCTCTAGAAAATAACAAGAGAGAATTTAGACAAAATATGTTGCAAAACAAAGGAGAACAGGAGAAAGGGCACTCTGACATTTGCAAACAATGAACACCTAGAAAAAGCTGCATATGATGCAGAAATAGCTGCAGCTGATCCAGAATGTGCTGCATATCTGATAAAGAAAATGCTGCATATGATCAAGAAAAAGCTGCATACCTGATCCAGAAATTTCTTTGAATTAGATGAATGTGTTAGAAGATGTTTCCTTTTGTCTTATAAATTTGTTTGTCGAAGGATCGCTCCACACATACTTAAAATGACGGTTAAAATTATTGCACACAGTCAAGGCTGACGAGTATTTTTAGCCGGCTATTTTAAAAGAATGGAATTCCAAGGCAGTGGATAGTTTTATTTATCGGCACATACTTAGTTACTTACGTATGTACTTCACAATGCTGAGTTCGTTGATTTATTAACCTTTAACGGGATAAGTTGTCATTAGCCTGACTGAGATGAAAATTCACACAAGGCAGTGATAATGAGTTTCAGCCAATGCTTTGAAAGGGAGAAATTAATCAATTATCCAAGGTGGGAGAAACAAAATCCACCATTCGTAAATTCATGTAGGATATGAATATCTCTCCCTCGGGCGCAGAAAGCAAGTAACGATACTGTGTACATTAATTACATGAGTCTATATAATGGCATATAAACACTGTAGAATCAGACCTGCATATCATTCCATAGATATATATCATTCTATAGGCAAACAGAGCAGACCCTAATCAGAAAGCTCCTACAAAAGCCATCTGATCTTGGTCCACTCAGTATGCAAAGGTGTTAAAAGGCAGTATTAAGTAGAGAGTTAATTAATTCTATCTGCATGCTAGGGTGAATCTGTGATATCTATAATTATATACAATATGTAAACAGTTTAGATCCAGATGATGGCAGTAACTTGGCATCTCATCAGGATCAAAACTGTTTCTATGACTGTATATTGTACTTTTGAAAAGAAAAATAAGAAAGCTTATCTTTAGAAAAAAGAGAATTGTAGTAGACAATGAATTTTGCACAAAACAACATCTTAGCATATAAAATGAGTTAAAGAAGCATATTTTGAGTGTTCAGCAAAAAGCTATTGTAACTATTTTCTAACCCTTTCCCTGTTCACTATTCATGTAAGAAATACTGACATCATGAATATTAATTAGATTAATTTTGTAATGGTAACACATGACATTTTGACTCAGGCAGAAACTGTAGAATCAGATCTATTATAATTTCATATGCAAAATGAGCAGATCCTGATCAGATGGCTCCTATAGGAGCCATCTGATCTGGGTCTACTTTGTTTGCAAATGCGTGAAAAAGCGTTTATATGTAGAAAAGGGTTAACTTTTACTCTGACAGCTGTGAAAAACTATTGGCTGAGTTTCAAACAGCTTTGATCTTGATCAAACCCTGAGTTACTCAGCATCTCATCAGAATCCAGACTGTTTGCAAAAGTGAGTCAAATTGTGAATAGCCATCCCATCAGCACCTGCTCTAGTTCCTTATGGAATTACATAAATCTGATTCTATACTTTATGCTATGACCAAAAAATCATGTTTTCATTTACCATATTTAAATAAAATATCAGCAAATGGGTTAAAGAACATCGAAAATTGGAAGTTGACATTAACGTCACAATTGTATATAAAGAAGAAGGTGATATGCTAAAGATTATATAGGATGACGCACCATGATCACAAAATCAACAGTTAACCCATTCTCTCGTGTGCTATTTTAAGGTCCAACCTCTTTGATTTAATCTTTTGAAAAGGAACATTTACTAGTAAAAATTTGTAGTTTGGAAAACGTTGTTTCAAAAAAAGACTTTTACAGAGGCGCCGAAATGAGGGAATGGGTTATGTTTCCCATTGCAGTCTATATTTGAACTAATTTCTATCTAAATTTTAATTGCTTAGTTGGAAATAGCATGAATGCTGAACTACTGCACATGTTAATGGTGTATTAACCCTTCCCCCGCTGTATATTCATTTAAGAATTAGCAGCCTCATGAATATTTATTAGCTGCAATTTATAACTGAATAGGTACATATAGCATATTTTGGTATTGGTAGAAATTGTAGAATCAGAATATGAAGGAAAAGAGTTAACCCTTTACTCTGTGAATATTCATGTAAACATAATGACATGATGAATATTAATCAGGGTCCATGCGTATAAAACTTTTAGTTGAGTCTGAGAACGTTCTCAAGCTTTTGGCTCAAATCTGACCAATCAAAAGCTTGAGAACTCAAATCTGACCAATCAAAAGCTTGAGAACGAAACTCAGACTCAACTAAAAGCTTTATAAGCATGGACCCAGATACAGTTTTATAATGTCATTTGAGCACAGGAAGTTTTTGGCCATGGCAGAAACTGAAGAATCAAATCTTTATTATTTCATGAACAAAGCAGGCCCAGATAAGAGGGTTCCTACAGGAGTTATCTGATCTGAGTCTACTTTGTTTGTAAAGGCATTTCTATGGAGTAAAGAGTTAAATAACATAAACTGCTTCTAACTTCAAATTACGTGCCTTGACAGACTCACACATCGGTGCTATCAAATTCCAGATCTTCCTATTTAGGAAAAAGTATTTTACCAAATTTAAAATTAAATATACATATAGTTTGATATACCATATTTTATATCGCTATAAAGTAAATTTTAAATTAAAATGTTTTAACCCTTTCCCTAATAAACATATATATGCATAAAATAATCTTCTCACAAATATTTACTCATTTTTATATTAAAGGTAAAATTGTGAAAGGGAATTGTTGGCTTTGACAAAAACTGTACGATCAGATCTATATACAACAATGTAGGTTGTTCTCTTGCTCTGGATTGTCCATTTTTTTTAGTAATAATCCATTAACTCAGAGCAATTGTTAACTCAGAGAAATATCCAGGTAAATAACAATTGCTCCGAGTTAATGGATTCTTTACTAAAAAAACCCCCAAAAAACAGATCTATATAATTCCATAAGCAAACAGAGAAGACCCTCTTCAGAAAGGTACTAGAGGAGCTATCTGATCCGGATCTACTTTGTTTGCAAAGGTGTGATAAGGAATTTACATGAGGAAAACCGTTACAACTGAAACTAACTCTAACATTTATCTTATGTTGATAATAATTCAAGCATCATCAAAAGATTCTATATTGTCATGTAATATTCTATGTTGTCAATTCTGTGTTATCATGCCACATTCTATGCTGCCATGCAACATTCTATTACATCAATCGCAACTCTGTTGTCAAGTGATATTCTATATTGTCAGGCAATTACATCTTAACCCATTCCCTCATAGACAATTTTAGACCCAACCTCTTTGAATAAATCTACTGTAAAGGAGACTTTACTAGAAAAAAAGAAAAATTTAGAACTGTGTAGTTTTGAAACCATTACGATAAAATAGAACATTTGCTCCTATGGAGCAAATGTTCTATTTATCACAATGGTTTTAATGGTGACTTATACAGAGGCATCAAAAGGCGACAATATGGGGGAATGGGTTAACAATAAATCCTATTTCTCCACCAAACCCCATGTTGTGACCTCTCCTTACAATTGACTTGGAGAAACGATTACAAGGAACAGTTACAACACAACGGGTTTTGGTACAGAAATGATGATTTTAGTATTTGAATACATGTATGCACCTTTATCTTTGGCTCTGATGTTCAAATAGGAGCAAATGCTCTATTCATTACAGTGGTAAAAACTACAATTCTAAAATTTTCTTTTTCTCTAGTAAATACATGTGTGCTCCTTTTTGGTAGATTAACCCGTTACCTCATAGACTATTTTTAGTTCTAACTACTTTGAATAAATCTACCAAAAAGGAGCTTTAACTAGAGAAAAGGAAAATTTTAGAATTTTGTAGTTTGAAACCATTGTGATAAATATAGCATTTGCTCCTATAGGCACAAATGTTCTATTTATCACAATGGTTTCAACAGGTGACTTTTGCAGAGGCGTCAAAAGGCGTCAATATGAGGAAATGGGTTAATTCAAAGAGGCTGGGTCTAAAAATAGCCTACGAGGAAATGGGTTTAAAACTTTAAAGATGTTTGATTTACACATTTTATCAGGAGCTCATGACATCCTGACTGGGGAGTGGACACAAGCTAATGAAGCCCATGAGGACATGTAAACTAAAAACAGCACAAATGAGCAAACAAAATCTATAATCTATTAAAGTTCAAACATTTCAAAGGGGCATAACTATGTAAGAATCCATAACATGACTATACTGAGTATAGCCCTTTTTAAGGCTGTGAATAGTGAAGAAGTGTGTGAGGTTGGACAGAGCTAGCAGTAAAGATATTGAGATTATTACTAAAGGTAAAAATGTTTGAACATTGACAACTAAAATACACCATGGGCACTACCTCAGCTACTAGTACTTTTACAACCGTTTATCTAAACCTCCAGCATACTGCAGGTGAAAACCATGCATATCTGTTTGGATCCAGATCAGGCCAATAGTAATTTGTCTTCTCAACAGGATCCAAACTGTTTGAGTATCAGATTGTATGTTTGAAGAAAAAGACAATAAAATGGATAGAGTAAAACCTCTCTATAACGGCCAATAAATTATATCAAATATTTTGTGTTAAAGGCAGGTGGCTGCTATAGGAGTGTTCTGTTTTACTTTTACCTTGCTTTAAGCACCCACTTGTCCTAAATACCAACTAATTAACACAATTTAGTGGCTGTTATAGAGAGGTTTTACTGTAATTTATATCTTGCATACTAAGGAAGCTCAAGGTTTGAGGTTGCAAATATTTACCAAGCAGGCTAAACGTTAAATATGACAAAATTCCAGTCGCTGGCTTTAAGTGATGCTGACAGACTCAACCCTTTCCATGTTAGATAGATAGATAGATTTTATTCATATTGAAATGTACATGGCATTTAAAACATGCATATAACATTCATGAAATAAAATAACAAGTCATAAATATAATGCACATAGTGTCACGGTAATAAGACTTGATATTTAAGTATAAATATATAAGTGATAAAGAATTATTAGCATGCCAGTTACAATAAATACAAGGATAACATAAAAAAGGATTTACATAATCCTTATTTCCATTTAAAGGGGAAGTCCCTACATTTGACGCATTTCAAAAACACCTAAAATATACAAAACTCATTTGTTTATATGCTGAAAAGTAGTATATCGCAAGAAAACCCATCCAATTACCATTTATAATGACAAAACATACATGTGTTTGATATCGTTGATCCTGATTTTACTCCCCGATGTTTCAGCTTTATTCGGGTCGGGTTTTAGTTTCGTAACTGTTCGCCCTATTCGCGTTTCTCCGACCACTTCCGAGAAAAGCTATTACGTAAACAATGGAGGGATCGGGTGATCATCGCCAAAACGCGGACGAATTTAACAGAAAAGGCTGATAATATTGTGTTGTAGAACAAAATTATAAGTATTGATGAAATCGGTTTATTTGTATATCAGGGGCATTTTTCAATATAAGTTCAAATTGGCAACCTTCATAATAATGCTTGAGCATAACAAATACCAAGTTTTATTATATTATTGAAAATATGCATTCATTGATTTGTAGGGACTTCCTCTTTAAATATTTCATATAAGAAATATTAAATAACATTATGAATATCTATTTGCTGAATTATTATAATGGCACATGTACACATGAAAGTTTGGTATTGGTAATAACTTTCGCGTCAGATCTACTATAATCTCATAAGCAAACAGTGCAGACCCTCATCAGACAGCTCCTATTGACGACGTCTGATCTGGGTCTACTATGTTTGAAAAGGCCTGAAAAAGTGTCAATATGAAGGAAATGGTTAAGAGACATTCCAGAGCTTGAAATCACCATCACATTTCCAGGCTTGACACTAAACAATAATCTCAAACACATTCAAATAGAAGCTTTGACTTAACTTACCATGCTTAAGAAAAATCTTGAAAATTTAACCCTTACCTAATAATGATATCATGAACATTAATTAGCTGTTACCCTATAATGGCATATGAACAAGGCAAATTTGGCCAAAGCAGAAAATAAAAATCAAATCATAATTTCATACCAATCAGAGAAGACTCTTATCAGGTGGTTCCTTTAAGAGTTGTCTGATCTAGGTCTACTCTGTTTGCAAAGGTGTTCAATGACTATATCTCTATTAGATAAAAAGGGTTAATCTGAAAATAGTTTTATGAATATAGGCCGCAGGCTTGATAACTTGCGTACTTACACTGGATGCATTTGTATTTCTGGCAGCCTTTGCCCGAGCCACCTGCATATGTTTTTTAATGTCCACATACACGTCTGTCTCGTCTAATATCTCCTCTTGAATCAACTCTTCCAGTACATCCTCCAAGGTGATGATACCTACTACCTAAAGTATGTACAAAAGAACCTGTTCTAAGCAGTCACTCATGTATTGAACATAGGAGTCTTAAAAAGCAGGTGGTTGCTTAATGCAGGGCAAAAGTAATGCAGAAAGCTCCTATAGGAGCTTTCTGCATTACGTATGACCTGCATTAAGCTACCACCTGCCTTGCAGACACATAGCCTCCATCTGTAAAAGCACATGAGTATTCAAGATTCTAGAGGGCTATTGCTGTATCAGAACAACAGATACCGTATTTCCTCTTATAGACGCTCCCGGGCGCGATGCAAAACGCAGACAGGGAGCTCTTATTTCATACCAAAAATTCGGAGTTTTTACTATGTCCGTCACGGTAGAGACTGTATAGTCTAAAGAATGATACATTGCATACTCTGAAATTTAATCATATTTGCGCTGATATAAGACTTGAAATAACCCGCAGACATCCTACTTGGTTCATTTGTTGACCGAAATCATTTATTTCAAACTTAATCTTCGGTAGATTTATGACTTTTAAAGTGAAAGTAAGGATCGTATTTACCTTTCAAGGTTCAACTTCCGTTAGACTGCTCTGCAGTAAAATTATCAACGGAAGTTACGGGTGTGTAGGTACGGTCTAAACGGAAATGTTTGAAGACCCTTCCGCTTTACCGTAATACTTGTAAAATACTACTGTAGAAAATGCACTACACAGAAATGGGGGAAACTGGACGAAGACGGAAATTGAGAACGAACATACATTGGTTTAATCCGTTAGACAAGTGGAGAAAACAGAATCACCTTTCAATTAGGTATGGGAAATAGTGACAGTTTTAAAATTAGAATTAAAGAGCGATATGTAGGTGAGTCGGTGTTAAATGAATTGCTTGCAGAAGTGACATGTATACATGGTTTACAGCACCGAATAATCAGATACTTACGCATTTTGCAAACATAACAAGTCGAAGAGAAACAAAATAACCTACCGGTATGCAACAACAGTATAAAATAGTTTCATTGTAATTTGCTTTCCCTAATTACTACTAGTGATGATGCATTGAGTTTTCATTTTCTTCGCCAACTTTTTGACTTCGAGGTGAGGTGGGTGGGGTAAGTTGATCCCCCCCGATGGCTTTTCGAAGCGTATATTATAGGGAGGGAGCTACTATTAGAGAGGGAGCTATAGAAAGGAGAAATACGGTAAAAGTGTCTACCTAATTACTAAAATCGTCATTTCTCCACCAAACCCTATACTGTGACCGCTCTTTAGAATCTTCTCGAAGAGACGATTCTAAACAGTGGTCACAGTATAGGGTTTGATGGAGGAATAAAGGAACTATTCTTGACAATGTTTGAATTTGCTCATCTTATCTGTATAGTTCTTCACCCATTACCTCATAGGCTATTTTTAGATCCAACCACTTTGAACAAATCTACCGAAAAGGAGCATTAACTAGAGAAAAGGAAAATTTTAGAATTTTGTAATTTGAAACCATTGTGATAAATAGAGCATTTGCTCCTATAGGAGCAAATGCTCTATTTATCACAATGGTTTCAACAGGTGACTTTTACAGAGGCGTAGGAAGGTGTATTTATGGAGGAAAGGATTAATTATCCTTGGTTTTAACCCTTTCCCTGTTCAATATTCATGTAAGAAAATTAATAATGATGTCATTAATGCTAATCAAATTATGTGTTCAAATGACACAGTATTCTGATCTATATTATACCATAAGCAAACAAGAGCAGACCCTGATCAGAAGGCTCCTATAGGAGCCACCTGATCTGGGTCTACTCAGTTTGCAAAGGTGTTTATATGAAGGAAACCGTTAAGCTGCTGAGCTAGATGTAACGAAACAGAATCGTATAAATAACTAATTTTTCGAAAAGATATTTGTCATTATTACCATATAAAATCCGTGAGTAAGAACGAGTGAAAATTTAGTCAACTGTTAACTCTCCAGTCTAAGGAGACCTGTAATAACCTTATAGAAAGGTTTGGATCCTGCTGAGATACTGAGTAGCTGAGATACTGATCAGCTGAGGTACTGATCAGCTGAGATACTGATCAGCTGAGATACTGAGTAGCTGAGATACTGATCAGCTGAGATACTGAGTAGCTGAGATACTGAGTAGCTGAGGTACTGATCAGCTGAGGTACTGAGTAGCTGAGATACTGAATAGCTGAGATACTGAGTAGTTCATCAGGATCCAGACAATTTGCCAGCCAGGTCCTGATAAGCTAATTTACCCTTTCCTTCATATAAACGCATTTTCACGCATTTGCAAACAGAGTAGACCCAAATCCTAAAGGAGCCATCTGATCAGGGTCTGCTCTGTTTGCTAATGATCTGTTTCTTTACTTTCTAAACTGGTTTAAATGTTCAACCTTCCACATTTCACTATAACTATTTTGTCCGTGAATATTCAGTAGGTATTGAAAGTTGGAATATATATAGAACAGGGAAAGGGTTAACACAATGTAGTACATCAAGGACTCACTCTCTGTCTGATGTCCAGCATCATATCATCTTCCTCTATGCTGCTGGCAAGGAGTGGAGTTCTGGGATTGTCATCCAACAAATGAGAATCGGCGGTTCCAATGGAAACTTCATGACCTTGATATTTCTGCACAATGGCTAAATGACCTAAATAATGTAACAAAAACATTACAATGTATATACAATTAGATAATATGCACAGCTTAGAAAGATTCATATCTCATGAAATATATGGTGGATAAAAGAGGCATAACTTTCAATTAATTTTTTGCAGAAGTGTGCCCCCCAGAGACCTACCTTGCAGTGGTTCTGGGGCTTAATTGTCACAGGGGATGTTTTTGTTTATTTGACGGAGATTATCCCCTCTGACAAGAATTAAGAGGAAGGTAGGTTGGTGGTTTTGATCCCATGTGCTGAGATAGCCAAAATCATCTTCCTGATACAGTCAAACTTGTATTAAGAGACCACCCAAGGGACGGTCAAAAAGTGGTCTCTTAATAAAACGGTCTCTTAATACAAAACCCCATCAAGTGTAGTAAAGAAAACATGTGCATGTACATGTGTACTTAAACATGCAAATGTTTTCTTTTCAGTTTGCAATGTTAATTTATATACATGTATATGTGCCTGCAGATGTATGTAATAAAGCATAAAAATATTTCATGTTTGTTATTTCTGAGATTAAAGAGATACCATTTTATTGTTTGATTTGTTTTTTTTCATCAAAAATATGTACAGCATATGTCTCCCTACCTTTAACCAAGGGAACCAAATAAAGGCCTTAAATGTTACGGGTTAACACTTTCCCTGTCTTATTTCTGAATGAAATTAAAACAAATTAACCAAAAATCAGTCACTTCTTTCATACAAATTACTTAAAGAAATCACTGATTTTGGTTTGTTTGTTTTCAAACTCTGCCCTGCTGCTTGTAAACATGCTTTCCAAGCTCATTATACTCTCTAACCAATGGCCTTTTCCCTTATGCAATGCAAATCTTACGTGTGAAAACTGACAACTATTAAATCGTATATATGCCGCCATGAATGTAATACACACAGCTGATGACCGGCTCGTATCATGATGCCCTAATAGCAAGGGAACCAGTAAAATCTTAACTGCATAACTTTCGTTACAAATTAATTGTGTATATAATTGAGATGCGCGTGCACTGATTTTTTTCACTGTCAAAGCCACCGAAGTTTGAACTTTAATTATGAAAAACAAACATCATTAGAAATCTAAACCCCTAACTCAGTGTGGGGTTGGAGGTTATATGCTAATGCAGAAAAGGGTGTGCACTCTTTGACCAATCAAATGAAATTTAAAACCCCAATAAATCACACGCGACATCACATGTGACCTTTCATTTTCTGAAAACAGTGACAGACATATTTATTGTTTTACACATCAGGTTTAATCGGATTAGGGGTTTGACAGGCCCAGAGGCAATTACATCCTGTCAACACACTTGTTTTATGAAATATATACTTGGTTGTTTGAAATTATTTGCTAAATGAACCTTTAACTTCGGACATTGTTCTACCTTACTCGCTAAGAAATGTTAACAGCACGGAGACTAACGGAGTTTACCGAGTGGAACACGTACATGTTTTGTGTTGAGAACATGTCAAATTTAGGCGTGACAGGTAAGTTTCTCGAACAGTCAGTCGTATAAAGGTGTGAATGCGATTGCTTGTCATGATGCAACAACGACAATATATAATTGGCCGCTTAACAAAACAGAGCAATAATCGTAGGGACAGGTATTTGGCGGTCGCTGGTCGCGTTAAACAAAGGTCGCTTAGTACAAGTTAAATATAGAGCAAAACTTCACGGGAGGACCTGAAAGTGGTCGCTTAGGACAAGTGGTCGCTTAATACACGTGGTCGCTCATGCAAGTTTGACTGTATTATCCCTCATCATCATGTCATCTCATCATTCATCGGCGCTATATGACCTATTCAGTGCCACAGTGCCATAAAATCAAACTCACACACTCACAGAAGTGTGCCCCAAGAATCTATGACTGATCACAACTACACACCATCCAAAGTTTGAGAACAATGCAAAAGATAATCTTTAATTCTTGTGTTCATATGCTATTATAAAAATGCATCTCATCAATATTACTAAGGATTACTAAGTGTATTATTTTAACAAAACACTAACAGCACTCTATGGACAAACCTGTACTTACCTTTGCAAATAGTTTGGATCAAAATGAGATGCTGAGTTACTTTGAGTCTCATCAGGATCCAAACTGTTGGACACTGATCAATGACTTATTTAACCCTTTATTTCATAAATGCGCCTTTCTACGCCTTTGCAAATCCTATAGGATCCATCTGATCAGGGTCTGCTCTGTTTGCTTATGATATAATATAGATATGACTCTACAGTTTCTGCAACGGCCAAAATTTTGTGTGTCCATGTGCTATTCAAAAAAATGATCTAATTAATATTCACAATGTCATTATTTCTTACATGATTATTTATCAATATGCTTGTTCAGTAAGCTAAAGCTTAACCCTTTCCCTGTTGAATATTCATGCAAGAAATTATAAAATCATGAATATTTATTAGCTGAATTTTAATAATGATGTATGTACACAGGATTGTTTGGTATTGATAGAAACTACACAGTCAGATCTGTTATAATTCATTCAGTAAACCAACAGGAGCCGTCTGTTTGCTAAGGCATGAAAAGGTGTTCACACGAGGGAAAGGGCTAAAATTATTGCATACCTTTACCCTCCTGGAATTCATTGAGCAGGTCAAAGAGAGGCTTATCATCTGAGGTCTTCAGCACTGGACGGGCCATGCCCCCATCAATCAAAGTCCGAATGGGTGTAGCCTCATCTGGATCAAGCTTGATCAATGTCTTAACAAGCAGTAATGCCACAATGTTCTCCCTGTCACCATCATACACAGGGATTCTTGAGTGGGTCTGCGACAGTAACTGTTTACAACAGAGAACACTCTTAGGTTAAATGAACACTGAATTCTTAACCCTTTCCTTCATATAAACCTGTTCTCACTCATTTGAAAACAGAGTACACCCAGATCAGACGGCTCCTATAGGAGCCGTCTGATCAGGGTCTGCTCTGTTTGCTAATGGAATTTGGTAGATCTGTTTCTTTACTTTCTTAAATGACTACAATGTCCCACCTTCCATATTTCATTATAACCATGAATATTCAGTAGGTACTGAAACTTGAAATAAACATAGAACAGGGAAAGGGTTAAAGTCAGTTGTAAACTGCAATGTAAATCCATAAATACACCAGTAGAGTTGGGAAGCATACTTCTTTAGTGTCCTTATCATTAATTTTATCAATAAAAAGCAACTTTGTGCACAAAAAAAACTCATGAATATCAGAAGCATACTTTTTTTGAAGTATTTCAGCCCATTGCCACAACGAGGCCAAGCACAGTTGTCTTTGACAGGGAAGCAGAGCAGCATTTCTTTGTCTTATAATGTTTCCAACACAATATACATGTATGTGCAAGAATAACTATTTACCCGATAGACACATTTTGATAACTTTGCAAACAGAGTCGACCATGAACAGACACTTCCTGTATGAGCTATCTGGTCAGGCTCTGCTCTATGGCCCAAAAGTCCTGTGCTATTACACCATTATAAATATTCAGGTAATGAATATTCATGATGTCATTATTTCGTACATGAATATTCATGAGGTGACGGATTACACCAGGCAGTGCCTCACCTCAGACATGGTTTCATTGTCCATGACTCTGTTGATGTCCAGCATGTAGACACACTCTATTGGCACCATGGCATCCTTCACTGTCTTGTTCTTCATATCTAAAGCTCCCTAAAATTATATGAGCTTTCCAATGTAAAAATTGACCTATACAGTTAGCCAACTCCCATATACCAGCTGCCACATTTCTGGCACATATGTTTAGTTATCTTGCTAACAGACTCCTTAAAATAAATAAAACAGTTTTAACCCTTTCGCTGCCAAATTCTGTCGTCTGCTAACGTTGTCGTCTGCTACAATTTTTTTTTTTATTTTCTTCATTTTTGTTTCAAAAACATAGTAACAGCAACAAACAGTTTGGATCCTGATGAGATGCCGAGATACTCAGCGTCTTATCTGGATCCAAACTGTTTGCATAGGTAATTACAGATCCGGCATTGGCAGCGAAAGGGTTAAGGAAGATTGTTTAATAAATATATGATACTAGTTCTTGGAAAAAAACATTTTTTCACAATATGCAGTTAGAACAATACTGAAACATGTGGAACAATTTTAATGCATGGTCTTAGACATATATGGATCAATTCTAATGCATGGAGGAATATATATGGAACAATTCTGAGACATGTGGAACACTTTTAATGCATAGACATAGACATATGGAACATTTTTTAGATATGTGGAACAATTTTAATGCATGGACATAGACATATGGAACAATCCAAATGCATGGACTAAGACATTAGGAACAATTCTAATGAATGAACTAAAACAAATGTAAGAAGCCTACCAGTAGTTCAACTTCAAAACAGCTGAACCATTCAAATAATAATAATAATTCATAATTCAATTAAATCTAGGCATGTTATATCATTAAAACACTGACAGCTATTTTCATCTTTAACAGGATATTTTTCTATTCCCTTTTCAAAACCATGAAGTGGAAAACAGTTTGGACCTGTATGGGAATCCTGGAATTCAAAATTAGCATGCAAACAGATAAAATAAAATTGCAGTAATGCAAACCTTTATTATGGAGACTTCATCAAAGGTGAGGGCCTCATTGTCACCTCCATGCCCCTGTGGGTTTCCATGAAGATCCACAAGCACCTTTAGTTGAGCTCTCCTATAGAATGTGCTGTGATCGTCTCCCAATAGACAGTCCAGCATTTTGGACAGGGGCCAGGCCACAATAAAAAAGATCCCCATGAGAAAGTAAACTAATCTGGAAAAAAACAAATGAAGCTATAAGCCACAGGCTAACGAATAGTGTTATCTCAATTACCCATGAAAAGATGCAAAGCAGTAACCCTAGTTACCTTCAAACCATGACTAAGGTGAACATCAGCGCTCCAGATAAGATGTGTAAATTTAAACATTTTCAACAATAACTTCTTTATTTCTCCATCAAACCCTATACTGCGACCACTCTTTAGAATCATCTCTTCGAGATGATTCTAAAGAGTGGTCACAATATAAGGTTTGGTGGAGAAATGATAATTTTAGTATTTGGGTATTCACCATTATCTGTAGCTCTCTGAATATCATCCCATAGTGGTTATGATTACTATGGAACAAGGATATGACACAACAGCAGGAATAATCCAAATAAAAACTCATCTACATATAGTCAAACAAACTAAAATTCTATTATTTTGGAAGAAAATATATAAAATAAATAAAAATATAAGAGCATTATTAGGAAAGGTACTTATGAAATAAGTAATTGTTAGCTATACCATGCATCTTGTTTATGTAAAATGAATATTGTTTTGGTTATCCAAAACCTTCTATTGCTTGAACAATAATCTTTTTAACATTCCCTAGAGTCAAATGCTGAAGATCCAGTAAGTTCAGCTACTGTGGCAAAATACCACTTAGCCACAATGCTGTTCATATGGTGATGTTTGCTTGGTTGGTCATCCAATTTACTATTCCTTATGTGTGAATCTCAAAGTATTATTAAAATTGTGATGTGATTGTATTTCTTAACCCATTACCCCATAGACTATTAAGACCCATCCTCTTTGAATAAATCTACTGAAAAGTAGCATTTACTAGAAAAATGGGAAAATGTAGTTCTGAAAATGTTGTGATATATGTTGTGCTCAGATGGAGCAAATACTCTATTTATCACAATGGTTTCAAAAAGTGATTTGTACAGAGGCGTCAAAAGTCGTCAATATGAAGGAAGGGGTTAACATGTATACGGAGCAACAGATAAAATTCTATATTCAAATACTAAAATCATCATTTCTCCACCTAACCTAAATTGTGTTCACTCTTTGAATTTCATCTCAAAGAAATCATTCTAAAGAGTGGTCACAAAATAAGGTTTGGTGAAGAACTGACGGAGCTATTCTTGAAACTGTTTTAATTTACGCATCCTATTTGGGCCTCTATGTATCACATGGGTTTAAGCCACTTTACAAACATCTTTTTAACACTTTTCAACATTTGGGGAGGAGATGATAATTTAATGCAATGACCATCCTTGACCAGTAAGTGAAAGTGGTAATATTGAAAGAACTTAAAATACACTTGAAACAATAGTGAACATACGAGAGTTCTTGAATATCTATAGCTATGCATCATCAGTTGAAAATAAATGTTCAATATTGCATCGAATTCAATGCCATTTGCTTGGCGGATAAAAACGTTATTAACCCTTTCCCTGTTCTATATAAATAATATAAGTAATAACAGACTTTTCAAATTCCATTAGCAAACAGAGCAGACCTTGAACAGATGGGCACCCATGGGAGCTGTCTGATCTGGGTCTACTCTGTTTGCAAATGCGTGAAACACATTTACATGAAGGAAAGGGTTAAATGCTTTTGCCAGTGGTCTTTTAACCCTTTCCCTGTTCTATGTTTATTCCAAAGTTCGATACCTACTGAATATTCATGAACAAAATAGCTATAATGAAGTATGGAAGGTGGAAACTTTTAGCCATTTTAGAAAGTAGAGAAACTCATATTTCAAATTCTATTACCAAACAGAGCAGACCCTGATCAGATGGCTCCTATAGGAGCTGACTGATCTGGGTCTACTCTGTTTGCAAATGCGTTAAAAAACGTATATATGAGGGAGAGGGTTAAGAAACATGAAGACAGTTTTATTAGCCTGGCCAGGGCTGGCCAGATGCAAGGTAGTAATAGTGCTTGTAGTTTCCATTCTAATTGCTCATTCCAGAGAGATAGTAATACTTTTGGCCACGGCAGGGTCTACAGAATCATTCAATAAGCAAACAGAGCAGATTCAGATGAGACAGCTTCTGTCTATTCTACTTGCAAATGAGTAAATATTCATCTCAATCAGGTAACAGGTTAATTCTTTACATTCCCGTCAAGCAAGAACATTCAGAATGTAATATACTTACGGAGCTAAAGCTGCACCTATGGCCAATCCAAATCTAGTGCAAATAGCTTGTGGAATTACCCTAGTGGAAAAAAAAATATTAGCATAGAAAAATTAGCCATTCAATACTGAAGTTATTGGCAGGAAACTGTCTGTCTACTTTTAGCAACACTGGCCTTTGATCCTGATCAGATCCATCTGACACAACATCCCAATGTTGATGTAAGCTATTTATACATGCAATTGGCTTGTTATACTCCATTTATTACTAAAGTTAATGAAAAAAAAAGATTTTCTTTTATTCATAATAATGACCTCGACCAGACTGACTGCAAATGCAATCCCAATATTTGTCTCTATACAGGCTAACTATATACTGAGTTTCATTGGAATAGCTCTAAAGTATCTGTCAGAAAAATGATTTTTTCCTTTTTTAATAACAGTGACCTTGAGTTTGACCAGATTAAACACAAATGCAATGTAAACTTTTGCCTCCATTAAAGCTTTCAACATACATGTACATGTACCAAGTTTTATTGGAATATCTCATTTCTTTTAATAGTTCGGAAACCACCTTTCTATGTATGAAATTATGACCTAATGAGTATTAGTTATACATTTGTTTAAATGAATATGAATACAGGATATTTTGGTCATGCCATGGTAGAAACTGTATCAGATTCAGATCTATTGTATTCCATAAACAAACAAGGCATACCCAGTAGACGGCTCCCTGTTCTGGGTTTACTCTGTTTGCAGAGGTATTAAAAAGGATACTTATAGAGTCAAGGGTTGAATTACTAAGATCCACACTTACTCTCCAAAGATGAGCACTGCTGTGACAGACACCAATATGGCAATAAAAGGATCAGATATTCTGTCCAAAAATATTGGCATGGCTTCCACTGCTGCAGCATTTCCAAGTAGCAGTGTGACCAGTAACAGGTGATGTCTCTTCACAATAGGCAGGATTTTTGCTGCATGCCGCTTCTCTGCTGCATTGCCACCATCCTTCATCACTTTCAATGTCATCATATCCAGTGACAGAAGTCCCATGGTTAGACCAGACATTAGACCTGAGATAAGATTAAACCTTTTACCTCATGGGTATATGCGTAAGAAATAATGACATATGAATTGACTATCACAGAAACTACAGAATCAGATAAATATATTTCCATAAGCAAACAGAGCAGACCCAGGTCAGACAACTCCTAGGAAAGCTGTTTGATCTGGGTCTATTCTGTTGGCAAATGCATGAAAGTTGTCCCTATAATGGAAATGTTCAATGTATATAAGAATGAAAAGTTGGAAACAGACATGAAACTTAACCCTTACTGTGCGGGACACGAGTCACTAATGTATTTTGCAAACAGTGTAGACCCAGATGAGATGGCTCCTGTCCTAGAGAGTCCTCTAATCAGGGTCTGCATTGTTTTTCATGTTACACTTTTCTTCAGACACATCCCTAAACATTTACCATAAGCTTGACCTGTTTGAAATTCGGCATAGCGTTGTAACAGTTAAGATTGAACCCTGCAAATGCTAGTGCATCAAATATGTATGAGTAGCTCTTTACATCAATATTATGCAATCTTTGACTAAAGAGTTCTTGAAGAGAAAGAAGTGTGAATATGCACTAACGGGGGCAGTGGTTGCAAAGTCTAAGTCAGAAAGGGGAGATAACTATAGCAAAATTAATTTTAGGGTTATCTGCCCTTGTAAATTGGGTCTCCCTTGTATACCAAAGTTGAACCAAATATCTTGGACAGTTTCTGAGACATGGATCTGAACATAAAACTTAACCAACAATGAAAATTCTAAGTAGAAAAAGGGGCATAACTATGGCAAAAAGTCTAAGTCAGAAAGGGGAGATAACTATAGCAAAATTAATTTTAGAGTTATCTACCCTTGTGAAATGGGTTCCCCTTGTGATAGTTAACATACATACCAAACATGAACCAAATATCTTTGATGGTTTCTGAGAAAAGAACCTTAAGAAAAAGGTTAACCAACGACGAGAGGGTCATGACAATAGCTCCACTTTTTGAAAAAGTGGAGCTAAAAAGATGTGTTTGTGAAACACTAAGGCCCTCCCCCTCCAAATTTGACCTTTGACCTTGATGTATGACCTTGACCTTAATAAGTCACCCCTCAGGTCACACATAGGTCTATTAGAAGGACCCATTCCTAATGTAAAATAGGTAACGGTAATATTTCTTCAAATTTTGGGAAAAAATTCTCAGTCAAAACCTTTTATTAAAATGCTAAACAAAATCAATATGAAATTATGTTGAATTGGGATCAAAAATGCCTTCCAAACCATTGACTTTTATGCTCAAAAAATTTCCCAATTATTGAAATTCTTTTTACCAAAAACTGCTAAAAAAAGACCTGGACATCAAATTGCCCATCAAATATGAAGATACACAGCTGAGCTAAATGACTCTAATCAGGTCCATCCATGAGCATGCCAGTACAGCTTGGGATCCCTATGGTCTACACTGTCACGGTGTCAGCAACATTGACCAAATTGAGGCAGCACAGTACCACACTGCATGATTAAAGGACAACAAGCAGCATCAGACAGATGTTAGGAGACCTTGATTGACAGACACTGCAACAGTACTGTACAAATGGTTATGATGTACAGGATTGTTAACGATCTTGTTGACATCCTCACTCCATGCACACTTTTCCTGATCATCAGCACTTGGGGCAACTCCTGCAGATACCTCCAATCCTTGTAGAAATGATGCATACCAGCACTTCTTCTTCTTCTCAGTCATTTTTCTGTGGAACCATCTCGGCCAGCAGGCAGTAACAGCCAGCACCCAAGTGGCCTTTAAGGAAGCACCTGTTAGGCTGTTACCTCATCCTAAATGCCCAGTACGGGGTAGCACATAATAATAATAATAATAATACAGGGTTGCCACAAACCTGAGGAAACAAAATTCCCTGGCAATTCCCTGACATAGTTTCAAATTTCCCAGACACATTACATCGTGAAATTTGGTCTTTCTGTCATAATTTCTGTAATATTTTATGAAATTTTAAAATATATGACCTTCATTCTCATTTTTTTCAAATTCCCTGACAATTCCCTGACATTTGCCTATATTTTCAAATTTCACTGACAATTCTCAAAATTCCCTGACAATTCCCTGACCTTGAATTTTTTTAAAAATTCCCTGACTTTTCCCTGACACGTGGCAACCCTGATTATTGTTCTCTTTTAAAATGTACATGTGTGCCCTCCACATCAATCTTGTACATACATCAGTGTATGACAGTGCCCCAGATTGGGAAAAGGAGACAGTTTGAAGATAAGGGACATGAAAGGGTTTTTAAGTTTCTGTTGTTTACCTACCAACTAACACATTTCTGGGGAAAAGGAGACAGTTTGAAGATAAGGGACATGAAAGGGTTTTTAAGTTTCTGTTGTTTACCTACCAACAAACACATTTAAGTACAAGACCACAGTGAGAATAGCATCAGTCAAAAACTTTATACAGAAATCATTGTAATCCAGCAATGTTTGTATTAACCCTTCTCTTGCTGTTCACATCAATATACCTACCTGTAAATAGTGCAGACCCTGATGAGACAGCTCCTGCAGGAGTTGTCTCATCAGGGTCTGCAGTACATGTATTTACAAGTTGATTGTGCAACCAGTACTCCACACACGAAAATTACATACTGTGATCTGAATCTGAATGAGTATGTCGAAGACACCAATACTGTCTTACATACCACCGGAAGGAGTGCGCTGCTTAGTCAAAATAAATGTCTTTCAGTTTAAAATTACATACTGTTACTTAGGGGTGAAAAGATTCAAACATTTTCGATTCGATTTTGATTTTTTATACATGTAACATGATTCGATTATTTTTTATTCGATTCGATTTAAGATTGTAATAAAAAGAATGCACTATGTAGACTGGTGTTCCCAAAGTCTATGATACTGGTTTTATAAGTAATAGAGATCGAAGGGAGAACTTACTTGTAAAAAATTAGTATTTCTGATGACACCAATCTGTTATCTTCGATATGCTTGTTATTACTTTTAAAAAATATCACAGTATTGAGTAATGCTCTGCAGCATGTAGATAAACTAGGTCACTGGCAGTCATTTGCATTTATGACGTCATACTCGAAGTTCGTGGTATTAAGATCAGAGGCTAATAATTTTATTAGCACTATCAATAAATATATTGTTTGGGGTTCTACTGTTAAGAAAAACAAAAAAGTTGGTCGTGTCTGACCTTATAATGGCAGTATTGTTGCAGAAGAAGTGAGAGAAATGATAGAGGGTGATAGATCTAGAGTTGAATGAAAGTTGACAAAATATTGTGTGATTTAAAGTGGATTTTCTTGGATTTTGTGTTTTAACTTACAGAAATCAATCCATTTTTAGATACGAAAGTAGGTCAAACAGGTTCGTATGTTTATGGAGCAGTGTGACGTAATGCGAATACCAAAAGATTCGTGATACCACGACATTCGCATATAACAGTATAGATGAAATCCAGTGTATCAACAGCTGCGAAAAAAACAGAATGCTTCATGGACAGGTGGTAAAATCAGAGTAGCCTGGTCACACATAGATCTGACTTTAACAGCCAGGTCACACATAGATCTGACTTTAACAGCCAAACTTTTCTGCTGTTTGTTTTTTGGAAGTTCTTTTTAAAAAAAGGTTAATTTGTCTACATTGTGACTGGTCAATAAAACCATGTAAAAATGGTAACACTAACGTGATCACAGAGAAATATTTGTTGACAGTGAAGATACATGTAATTTTATAACAGTACCTCGGTCAAAGAAGAAGAAATTTAATTTAAAACTCAGCAAGAGAAGGGTTAAAATCGTTTCAATAGTCTGTGTTTGCCCTACCAAGGCCTACCTGCAGTCAAAACTAAACCGACATAGATGGCTAAGTACACCCAAAACTCTTTGTCGTCTGATGTCAGCTTTTTTTCCGGTATGACATATTTCGTGCCATTGCAGATGACACTCTCTTCGTCAGAATATGTGCAATTGATCATGTTTACTTAAAAATAATTTTGTTTACAATTTTTACGCCGCAATGAGCCGGAAGTGACCAAGCCGGAAGTGCAACAGACGGTGCCTGTGAACATTACTATTATATGAAACTTGGTAAATTTAATCAATCGATGTACACTTTGTTAACTTTGTGATGTTGGTATACATATGTATATACACTATTTCTAATTGAATGGCAACCCTTTTCTCAAACAGTGTCTCATTTACTATTTAGTTGTATTTTACTTATCCATCCGTCCATCCGTCCATCCATCCATCCATCCATCTTCAATCAATCCATCCATCAATCCATCCATCAATCCGTCCACCCATCTCCCATCCGTCCACCTATCTATCCACCCATCCGTCCGTCCGTCCGTCCGTCCGTCCGTCCGTCCATCCATCCATCCATCCATCCATCCATCCATCCATCCATCCATCCATTCATCCATCCATCAATCCATCAATCCGTCCACCCATCTCCCATCCGTCCATCTATATATCCATCCGTCCGTCCGTCCGTCCGTCCGTCCATCCATCCATCCATCCATCCATCCATCCATCCATCCATCCATCCATCTATCTATCTATCTATCTATCTATCTATCTATCTATCTATCTATCTATCTATCTATCTATCTATCTATCTATCTATCTATCTATCTATCTATCTCTATCTATTTATCTATCTATCTATCTATCTATCTATCTATCTATCTATCTATCTATCTATCTATCTATCTATCTAATCTATCTAATCTATCTATCTATCTATCTATCTATCTATCTATCTATCTATCTACCCCATACATCCATTCATCCATCCGTCAATATATCCATTCAACACACAAAACAACCCACTTTCCGCCCGAAATCCACCATCTCATCCAATAAATCCCGTCATATCCCATCCATAATCCCCATCCCCTCCCCTTCTCCTCCTCATTCATTCAACGATCCGTTTATTCATTCATTCATCGATCTATTCGTTCATATATTTACCTCCTTACATCATTCCTAGCTTCGTCCCTCTCTCTCCCTTCTCCTAATTTCTTCATATCTTCATTCCTTCTTTCATTCCTTCTTTTCTTCTTTCCTTCTTTTCATTTCCTCTTTCCTTCCTTCCTTTTATTCTCCACCCCTTCCTCATAACCTTCCTGGTTCTCGTCCTTCATGCATTCCTTCCTTCTTTCATCCATGCATCCATCCATCCATTTAACCATAATTTATAGATGGCAAAAATCAAACGAATCCATATCAGTCATATTTTAAGTTCCTCAGCTCCTGAAGAATCTTAAAATTTCAGCTTTTCAGCGTGTTTTCACTAAAACACTGAAATTCCTTATGGCAGGTTATGGTAATAATGACAGATAGCGGTGCTTGCAGCTTGTTTATTGTCCCTAAGCACGACATAAGACTATCTCGGTGGCGTTTATAAATATTCGCCCTTATTATAGATTGTCGCCGTTATATCAATTTTCAGTGTCATTTCCCACATCCACACAACACTGTTAACGAAGGACGCTTTATAACGACACACAGGAAGAAAAGACATGTTCTAAAAACTCATGTATTTATACAACGCACAAGTGTTTGACCCCACCCCTTTCAACATGTGCGCTTTTATATATTATTTATACAGTAACACCTCACCAGTCCGAACGATTAATACAGAAGACTTGAGAACTCTGTTAGGCAGGTGGTGGCTGAAATAGGATGAGAGTCATGCAGAAAGTGGAGTTATCCGCGTGACTCTCACCCTGTATTAAGCTACCCCCCCCCCCCCCTGTATTTAAGACTTATAATGATACTTATTTGAGTGTTAGAATTAGCGAGGTTTTCTCGTAAGTCAGCGTCTGTAGTTTCTGTACCAGGCCAATGCAGTAACTGGTCGACCAACCCTTTCCCTCATATTGACGACTTTTTACGACTCTGTAAAAGTCACTTTGTGAAACCATTGTGATAAACAGAGCATTTGCTCCTATAGGAGCAAATGCTCTATTTATCACAATAGTTTCAAACTACACAATTCTAAAAGTTTCCTTTTCTTTAGTTAATGTTACTTTTCGGTAGATTTATTCAAAGAGGTTGGGTCTAAAAATTGCCTATGAGGGAAAGGGTTAAAGATAGCAAATACTATATTTTCAGCATTCTATTTTCGCCCGAAATTAATGTATTTTTGTGTGCATAGTGTTCTTGAACCATTTCCCTTATATTTGATTCATTTACAAACACAGTAGACCATGATCAGACAGCTCCTATAGGAACCATCGGACCAGCTTCAGTTCTGTTTTCCCTTGGACTAATATAGACCTGATTCTGCTACACTTTCTGCTACAGCCAATGTGGGATTGTAAAAGACCAGTCCGTGAATATCCATGCTGTAATAACTTCTTAAATCAATACTCACGAGGTAACGAGTTATTAGAGACATATACGAACAATGTAGATCCAGATCAAAAGGGGCTCTTGTAGGACCCGTCTGGTCAGGGTTTGCACTAATTTCTTCATGAAAGTTTCCATGCAAACACAGACGCACAATCTGGTCATACAAATGTAAAACATGATACGCTCAACATTCTCATTTATACAAGCCCAATGATGTATGGTTTACATGGATTAATTGCAAACGAAAATGCACGCATCAGGAGGTGGCGGCGGGATGAATATGTTTCATAGGATAATAACTTTTATCATGAAGGAAAAACTCCATTTAAGGGATATGTCTTCTAATTTCGAAGCAGGCTTTCTTCAGTTTCTGTTCCTAACCAGGGATCGGATATATTCGCTGTCTCGTCTGAATCCAAACTGTTCTGCAAAATTAATCACCGATTCACCCGTAGTGTGTAAAAAAAATAAGGGTATTATTTGTGGTCCAGTATCAATATACAACGCCACTTATTTTAAGCGACCATATAGTAAATAAAAGTGTATGTCTGTAGAAGCATGTAGCTTCGGCACGGACTTGCCTGTAGAAGTACATGGCTGCAGAACTGACATATCTGTAGAAGCACGTGGCTACAGAACGGAAGTACCTGTAGAAACACGTGGCTGTATAACGGAAGTTCCGGTTGAAACACGTGACTGCCGAGTGCTAATTACCCTAAGAATTGGACAAACGTAGGAAAATAGTGCAGATCCAGACCAAACCGCTCCTGAAGGAACAATTTGACCAGGATCTGCACTGTTTGCTGCGAAGTCATTTTAATTTAAGGATATTAAAATGGCGTCAAATGACCTTTAAACTTAGTTTAGGACTTGTGTTGTAGACATTCCCTACAGCGGTCACACAATAAACAAACAGGATGTCTTTAACCCTTTCCTTCATACAGTGCTTCCTCTCTACAACGACACCCTTTGGGATACGAATATTGTATGTGTTGTTCAGAGGGAGTTGTTATAGGGAGGGAAAATCAAACATAATTAGCTTGTTTGCAGATCCCCAGATATGGTGTATTTCGAGAACTAAAACAGTTATTCCTCAATCAAACCCTATGTTGTGACCACTCTTTAGAATCGTCACAAAGTGACGATTCTAAAGAGTGGTCACAACATAGGGTTTGATGGAGGCATAAAGAAAATACGATAGAAAAAAGTTGTTTCTGGAGCCTTGTTGTTTCGGAAACAGTGACATGCGTTGTTGTAAGGAGGGAATCGTTATTGGGAGGGCCGTTGTAGGGAGGGAGCACTGTATAAACACGTTTTCACGCATTTGCACACATAGTAGACCAAGATCAGACGGCTCCTGCTAATGGAATTTAAAGGATCTGTGTCTTTACTTTCTAAAATGGCTATAATATTCCACATTCCACATTTCATTAGGAATAGTTTTCGGTAGGTACTGAAATTTGGAATAAACACAGAAGAGGAAACGGTTAAATTCAATTTTAAAACCCCATGGAGATGGGAGATTGGACTTTGGTAATACATATAGCCCTCTTATGTGATATTAAGTATTCCTTCGATTTTGCATTCTGCCTTTACTCCATAATACGTCTTTCTATGCCTTTGCAAATAGAGTAGACCCAGATCAGATGATTCTTCTGTTTGCTCATGATATAGTATACATGTAGATATAATTCTACAGTTTCTGCCATGACCAAAACTTCCGGTGTCGATTTGCTATTATAAAACTATTTTAAGTCCTATTCATGATGTCATGATTTCTGGAGTAATTGTTTTATACTCAATGGTGCTTTCTGCACTAATTTCGATATGCATTAATCAACTACCTACTTAAAAATATCGTGCTTAATGATCACTTCATAATCTACTCTACATATTTTCATTAACAATGCATTATTTAGATATATTTTGATTTAGAAGTAATGTATGCTAAACTAAGGATGCTGTTTCGTAGCGTGTAAGTATACACTGTCTGTTTCCTGTTGTTAACCCTTTTCCTCTCATATAAATGCCTTTCCACGACTTTGCAAACAGAGTCGACACAGATTAGACGGTTCATGTAGGAGCACTCTGATCTGGATCTGCTGTATTTGTTTATGACATAATATAGACCAGACAGGTTTTGCCATGGCCCAAAATGCCATGTGTTCTAGGGCCTTTATATGAACACATTTAAGTACAGTTGAACTTCGATATATCGAGCTCGGATAACTCGAACTGCGGGATAACTCAAACTGCGGGATAACTCGAACAAAGATTTCAGTCTTTCCAAAATTTATAATGCAGAATTGCTCTAAAATGTATCGCTACAGAAATCTAGAAACACATATGACAGCTTAATGCAGGTCTAAAGTAATGTAACTGAAAGCTCCTACAGGAGCTTTTATCATTACTTTAAACATGTATTAAGCTCTGAACTGGTGTAATTGTTCAGATTAGAAAGCGGATAAGTCGAAAGTCTGTTATCTCGAACTAATTTGTATAGTTCGAGATATCGGAGTTCAAGTGCAGTATTCATCAAATAAAGGATTAACCCATTCCCTCATATTGACCCCTTTTGACGCCTCTAAAAATCACTTTTTGAAACCATTGTGATAAATAGAGTATTTGCTCCATAGGAGCAAATGCTCTATTTATCATAATGGTTTCAGAACTATACAATGCATTCTATTTGTTTCCTTTTCTCTAGTTAATGCTCCTTTTCGGTAGGTTATATTCAAAGAGGTTAGATCTAAAAATAGCCTATGAGGTTATGGGTTTAATTATACATGTATTTATAGAAACACATAGGGCCTTCCTTTACGATGGAAACTGACAACGTATCAGTCACTGTGCTAACCGAGTGGTCGAAAACCATTCTGAATTTGTCGCAAAATCTCAGTGGCGTTGTTCGAGGTAGTTTGTACTTGTATGCTTCCTGATAAATGATTTTCTGCGAATCGGAGATATTTTGTAATCCTAGAATGACGTGTCTAGGCCGTATTGAGGAATTATTTTGCCGAGTGCAGGCATAGTTTTGTTTCCGATTCGGTTCGAATTTTAGGCCAATATTGATGTGTTGCTGTAATCGGAGACTGCTTGCCATAAACTTTAGAAAAAGTCGCCATTAATCTAGCTACAGTGTTCTCGTCTAGGATGTCAACCCAATGGCAATGGACAAGATATGATTATATTGTACAATTAAGAACTGGTAATATCATGTCAAAGGCTTAACAGTAATATTGTATAACACATTCTCTAACCCACTGCTCCATGACTACGCCTTTCGACGCCTTTGCCAACAGAGTAGACTCGGGTCAGACGGCTCCTATAGGAACCGTTTGATCAGGGTCTGTTCTGTTTGCTTATGATATGATATAGATTATGATTCTACAGTTTCTGTTATGTCCAAATTTTCCTATATTAATGTGTCTGTATATAAAATAATCTAACTGATATTCATGGTAGCATTACTTTTTACCATGAATATTCATGAAGTAAAGGGTTAACACTTTTGGTGAATCTGTGATACCCATTGCAACCAGAGGCCGAGTAAGTACATCGGTGTTAAACCAAGTTCGAAACTGATGACGCTCCAATAATTATTTCGAAAAGAAACTGAAAAAATCTACTTTGAAACTCGAACCACTCGGTATTTATCTGGTGGCAAAACGGTCAACTATTAGTAATCTTTCCATTTCAAAGAAACTGTTTCAGGCACTCATTTGGCGCCAAATGAGTTTCGTCGGCAAACAATGTCATCTGCTCAAAGTTTCAGAGCGGATTTTCTTTCAATTTCTTCTCTCAACCTTAAGTGGTGTATTAAACAGTTTGGATTCTGTTGAGACGCCGAATTACATACGTATGTAAGAAAACTTACGTTAGGAACATTGAAGCTATTTTAGAAACTAAAGAAACAGATCTATCAACTTCTATTAGCAAACAGAGCAGACCCCGATCAGACGGCTCCTATAGGAGCCGTCTGATCTGGGTCTCCTCTGTTTGCAAATGCGTAAAAATGCGTTTATATAAAAGAAAGGGTTAAGCATTTGATCTAACCCTTTCAACCCTGGACATGCATGCACTGTCATTTGCAAACAGTGTAGACCCAGATCAGAGGACTCCGTGAGGAATGCTATGATCACCGTCTGTACTGTTTGTCATTCAAAATCCTCTAGCAAGTTTTAGCCTTTCACAGTGAGTGGGTTCTACAGTTAAACACTGATGGGCCATTCCACTTTGATATTTCAGGTTTGAAAGGTCTAGGAAGATTTACTGTATACATCAGATTTATCATGAATTGTTTTCTGGTATAATTATATTGAAGGAATCATTAAACCCTTATGTTGCTGTATAAGAAATTGTTCCCGTTTGAAACTGTCATCTACAGTAGAACACGTCTTAAACGGTCATTCATTTATCAAAAGCAGGATTCTTAAAAAGCAAGTGGTTGCTAAATGCAGGGCAAAAGTAATACAAAAGCATTACTTTTGACCTGCATTAAGCTACCGCCTACCTTACATATCCATAATTAGACCTCATTTTGATGTCCGCTTAAGACAGATTCTACTGTACCCAACCTTTTTTTATTTACTCGTTTTGCTAAATCTATTATGGAAGCTACTGGTTGAATGACTTACAATGTAGACCCTGATCAGATGCTGATTGACTTGGGGTCGGATGTGGAACCAAACTTTTTGGGAATGTTAGTCGTATTAACACTTTCCTTCATAAATGCCCTTTCAAACCTTTTACAAACAAAGAACTGAAGGAGTTGTCTGACCAGGGTCTGCTTTGGTTGCTTATGGAACTTTATAGAGGTGATTTTACAGTTTCCATCATGGTGAATAAAATTCCATTTTCTATATTTTATTTTATTGATTCTGTCTATGAATATTTTTTAGGCGAATAAGTCTTGAATAAGTGTTGCACAGGGAACCGGCGTTAACCCTTTACTCCATAAATACCCCCTTTCTACGCATTTTTCCAACAGGGTAGACCCAGATCAGACGGCTCCTAAAACACCACGTGTCCATGTGCTGTTATAACAATTAATACCCATGGGGTAATTATTTCTCACATGGATATTCATGGAGTAAAGGGTTAATTAAATCAGTCGTTAGGTGCAATTTGCAGATTAAGGGTTAACCCTTACTCCACCGGAACACAAACATAACGTATGTTCACGTGTTGATAAGGTGCAAACCTGACAACTTGCTATTCAATCAAACTGTTGATGTACTATTGAGCGAGTTTCAAACAGCTTGGATCCTGATGAGACGCCGAGTTACTCGGCGTCTCATCTGGATCCAAGCTGTTTGCAAATGCGAGTCAATTCGCGGTTAGCGGGATAAGAGTGAATGAAGTACGACAAGCAATTTGATAATTTCGTGAACAATTTAAACTTTAATTCACAACTTTGATTATATCAAGTTACCAATAAATTGAAAATCTGATATGATCAATCGAAATGATAATCTAGAGGAATTCGTCCAATCACGCGATTCTTGTTTTTGTTTTAACACTTACCCTGCTTTAAAAAACAATGTCTGCCTAAATTCGGATCTGGTACAATTTTGACTACTTCCAACTCGATCAAGGTTGAGAGGACCTACTGACCGAGTGAACAGTTTGGATCCTGATGAGACGCAGATTTTTTTTTCGTTGTCCTATCTGTATCCAAGTTGTTTACCAATGCAGACCACGTCACGGATAGATAGCAGGATAAGGGTTTAACCTGTCCCTGTTCTATGTGTATTCCAGATTTCAATACCTACTGAATATTCATGGAAAAATATTTGTAATGAAATTTGGTATGTGGAACATTGTAGCCATTTTAGAAACTAAAGAAACAGATAATTATTAAATTTCATTAGCAAACAGAGCAGATCCTGATCAAACGGCTCCTATAGGAGCCTCTGATCTGGGTCTACTCTGTTTGCAAATGCGTAAAAACACGTTTACATGAGGGAAAGGGTTAAGGTAGCTGAATTGGGTTAAATACAATGTATAACTAATTACGTATCTTTCGATGGATTGTGTTTTGTGTTTGTTGTCAAGTTCGCAAAAGTTAAAATATCATAGCTTTCAAAATTATTTTGCTATCGGATCTATATTATATCATAAGCAAACAGAGCAGACCCTGGTCAAACGGCTCCTATAGGAGCCGTCTGATCTGGGTCTACACTGTTTTTATAGGCACATAAAGGTGTATTTATGGAGTAAAGGGTTTACACAGATTGCGGAACTACACCTTTATTGGATCCTTGTCATACAATATGAATTATATCTTAGCAGATGACACTTTCATGGACGTATAGGTTATCTCCCTTTAGCTTATAACGCAATCTATAATCAAACTACTCCGACATGTTACGGACAAAAGTCGCGAATTCGATTCCTGACCGAGTAGTGACAAACGTAAACACGTGACCAGATGGTAGTACAGTAAAACCCCTCTGAAACGACCACTTAAAACGACTCATCCCAGGCAGTAGTAATTCATCACGTCATCGGGACACATGCTGTTTGATACCCAGTCAGTAGTGTCTCATCAAGTCATCAGGACACATACTGTTTGACACTCGGTCAGTAGTGTCTCATCAAGTCATCAGGACACATACTGATTGACAATCAGTCAGGAGTGCCTCATCACCTCATCAGGACACATGCTGTTTGACTCCCAGTCAGTAGTGTCTCATCACGTCATCAGGACACATGCTGTTTGACACCCAGTCGATAGTGTCTCATCACGTCATCAGGACACATGCTGTTTGGCATCTAGTAAGTAGTGTCTCATCACCTCATCAGGACACATGCTGTTTGATACCCAGTCAGTAGTGTCTCATCACGTCATCAGGACACATGCTGTTTGACACTCGGTTAGTGGTCATTTATTTATTAAACATAGGAGTCTTAAAAACAGGTGATTATTTGACGCAAGGCAAAAGTAATACAGAAAACTTCGATATGAGATTTTTGTATTAATCTTTACCTACATTAAGCTACCACCTGCCTTACAGACCAATAGTTGGACCTCTTTCTGGAGACCGCTTAAGATAGATTCTACTGTACAAAATTAATCTTGAAGTCCCCAGTGTTGATTCTCTGGGTTTTAATATAACCATGTAGGTGTCAGAATAATGTGACATGTGTGGCCAAAACCTTACAATGTACTGGAATTTTAATAAAGAACAATTTAGAGTTTTTTGACAGGTGGCTGTTTAATGCAGGGTGAAAGTCATACAGAAAACGCTCTGCATGACTTTCAACCGGCATTAACCCTTCAATCCATAAATACGCATTTGCAAACAGAACATACCCAGATCAGACGCTCCTATCAGGATCTGCTCTGTTTGATTATGAAATAATATAGATATAATTCTACGCTTTCTGCTATGACCGTTTCCATGTGCCATTATAAAAATTAATCTAATTGATATCCATGCTGTCATTTGAATTTATTTCTAACGTAAATATTCAAAGTGTAAAGGGTTTTAAAGCTGCTATCTGGCTGAAAGACTGCCACTGATGCTGATTTTAACGTTTAGAGGGGGTTTACTGCACATGTAGCAGTGCATGTACTGTACTTTGCGAGTGGTGATCTTTTACACCCTACTGGCACCATTGCAAACATAGTAGATCCAGACCATATGTCTCCTACAAGACTCGTCTGATCGGGATATGCTCTGTTTGATTATGGATTTCTACAGTTTTTGTTATGGCCCAAACGGCTTGTGTTCATTTGCCATTTTTAATATTTTCATCTAATTTATTATCATGAAGTCATTTTTTCTTACATCAATCCTATCAGATAAATGGTTATTAAAAGGAACAAAAAATTCTAGCGCAATCCAAATTATCTTATCTACAGGGGTCCAGGTAAAACATTTTCAAGAATAACCCCTTTGTTTCTCCACCAAACCCTATGTTGTGACCACTCTTTAGAATCGTCTCGAAGAGACGATTCTAAAGAGTGGTCACAATATAGGGTTTGGTGGAGAAATGACAAGTTTAGTATTTGAGTACGCACCTTTATATGTTGCTCTGTAATATCTATGATATAATAATGATAGGGTAATAAAGATATACAATAAGTTGTTAACCAAATTCAAGCAGAGACGACTGTATTCAAGCATGCTGCAATCACAGCATGGCATGCACTACATGTACATGTTTGCATCTTGCATTCGGTGTCATATCCTTGCGCTGACACGCATTTCAATGAATTCTGACTGCACGTCATTACATAGGAGTGGCTCAGACATTAGATATTTCTGTTATTTCTATTTAATTCCACAAACAGATACATTGTGACAATTTTCGAACAATGATACCTTTCTCAAATGACACTAAAACAAAGAGATCCATTGTTGACTCGCTTCTTTCGCCGTCAGGCCCTCTTTCAGAAGACACAAGAAATTTTGTCACAGTATATCTAAGATAAGTTACCACCAAGCTATATTATACCCATAGATAAGACGAAAATATGTTTGGTTTCATGTTCAGGAGTATAATATTCACTCTAACAAAGGACGTTAAAAAATCTGAAACTGGAGTCGCCTTACCAATTTATTAACGCTGTATCATATCACCGGTGTATTCAACGTGCAGTCGTAACCTTTTAGATACTGACTTTTCAAAGTGGAATGATCCTTCATTGTTTAGCAATATATTCCATTCAGTATGAAAGGGTATATAATTTGCGAGAAGATTTGAATGACAAACAGTGTAGACCCTGATCAGAGGGCTCCTTGAGGAGCCCTCTGATCTGGGTCTACACTGTTTGCAAATGTCAGTGCAGTCGTTTATCACATTCATAAGGGCTTTAGTCTTAGTGTATCGTGTTGCTCTTTGTTGATCTAATGTGCAAGTATAATAACGCATATGACAAGAGACTTCCATGTGTATGTGAAATATATTTAATTAAATTCAGAAGAAATTGTAATTGAGTCGTTCCGTATGCTAATGGTACTTCTTGACTTTACAAACAGTGTAAATATAGACAAATATTCTCTTCAGAGGCTATCATTACCCATCGGTCGGACAGTGTAGACCATGACATATCACCGTGTTGCTGGCATGGCAACTTTTACGGGGATTGCCAAATCCTTAATCATTCCCCAACTGTGAAAAAATAATGTCTGCTCAAAATTGGATCTAGAACAAGCTTGACTTTTTCTGATTCGAGTGTCAAAGACATTGGATTCTGATGAGACATCGACTTAGTAGGCAACTCATCTGGATCCAAGCTGTTTGCAAATGCGAATCTGGACAGCGGAACAAGGATTGCGATACCCTATTCCTTTTAAACATTCAGAAACCCAGTATCTCCTCTCCGTGGGTTTGTAAAGATATATAAATTAGTTACCTTTAAATTTGATTGAAATACAGTAAAAATTGATAACACGAGCACTCAAATACGTACCATTTTGATCTTTAACACAGGTGGCAGCTTAATGCAGGATGAAAGTCCTACAGAAAGCTCCTCTAGGAGCTTTCTGCATGACTTTCACCCTGCATTAAGCAGCCACCTGCCTATAAAGACATAAATTCTTCATTACTAAAATTTCGTAGTATCGAGTTTTTACTGTAATAGGACATATTGTAGACTCTGCTCCCTTAAGGACCGGTGTGATATGGGTTCCGCTATTTGCCTACCTTTGTCTATCCGAATTCTAAAGATAAATTAGGGTGTACATTGTGGTAGAGGTCTTCACCAGAGCACTATCCAGAGCGACGGATTAAGACACGTACTCAGATACTAAAATCGTCATTTCTCCAGCAAACTCTATGTTGTGACCACTCTTTAGAATCGTCTTGAAGAGACGATTCTAAAGAGTGGTCACAACATAGAGTTTGGAGGACAAATAAAGAAGTTATTCTTGAAAATGTTTTAATTTACGCAACTTATCTGTACATCTGACTATCGCATATACCTACTTCTTTTGGACAATATTATAAGATTAATTAACATAAAACAAAGATCACCAGTACTTGTAACTGGTTGGTTTAATTTTCCAAACCTCTGTCAGCTACCGATAGCCTTATTGTGTTAACCCATTAACTGCAAAGTGCCACCCGATATGCATTTGCAAACAGCTTGGATCCAGATGAGATATGTATCCATGATTATAAAACTTTTTAGTTGAGTCTGAGTTCGTTCTCAAGGTTTTGATTGGTCAGATTTGAGCCTTTGGCGTTTCGTCACGATTCAAGTTGTTTGACTGTGAAACACTCTGTTAGTAGTTTATTAGAACGTTCAACGAATCTGAAATAAAAAGTAATGTAGATAAGAGTTTTAGCAGTCATAACTTTTAAGTAGAAAAATTGTTATTTGATCACTATATAAATATTATATTATATTATATGGTTTGGGACACAAAAGAACAATCGGGAGTTTCGCAAAGCATTTAGACCAAAACGACTATGACGTCACGATGTGTCATCAGGATATACAATATACAGTAAAACCTCTCTATAACGGCCACTAAAGTGTGTTAATTAGTTGGTATTTAGGGCAGGTGACTGCTTTAAGCAAGGTGAAAGTAAAACAGAACGCTCCTATAGGAGCGTTCTGTTTTACTTTCACTCTGCTTTAAGCAGCCACCTGCCTTTAACACAAAATACTTGATGTAGTATAGTGGCCGTTATAGAGAGGGTTTACTGTATTTCAAACTAAACTATTAAAGCTTTGAATATGGGACACGCATGCACCGTCATTTGCAAACAGTGTAGACCCAGATCAAATGGCCCACTTGATCAGAGTCTGCATTGTTTGTCATTTTAAATGTGTTAGCAAGTTAAAGCCTTTTCACACCGAGCGGACTCTATAATTAAACATTGATTGAATACTCCACACTGATAATTAGCCTTTAACTCAATAAATACGCATTTCTACGCCTTTGCAAACAGCGTAGACCCAGACTAGACGGCTCCTATAGGAGCCGTCAGATCAGGGTCTGTTCTGTTTGCTTATGAATTGATATTGATATGATTCTGCAGTTTCTGTTACGGCCAAACATTCCCGTGTCCATGTGCCAGTATAAAAATAATACAATTAATAACCACGATGGCATTACTTCTAGCATGAATATTCATGGAGTAAAAGGTTAAGCGTTGAATGGGTTAATCTTTAGCCATCTTTGAACGAATCTATGGCTAATTCGTGCTCACTCACGGCACATAGTATTGATCCAGTTGAGGCATTGGGCATCTCGACGTCTAATCAAGATCAACACTGTATGGCAGATTCATTTAACCTTTAGCCTGCAGAGCAAATTATTTTTACAGAATGTTTCACCAACTACATTTTCAAAATTCAACCTTTAATCAACTTATCTACCAAAATGCAACCAGGGTGTCAAACAGTTTGGATCCTGATGAGACACCGAGTTACTCGGCGTCTCATCTGGATCCAAACTGTTTGCATAGGTATCCCCTCACCCGCCCATAGTAGGCTAAATGCTAAGAATGAACAAACCGTTATATTGATATAGACATCATTTTCTGTGAATTTTTGCAGCAAGCTAAAGATGAAATAGTGTTCCTAAAGATAAATGATGAAGATCAAATGTTGATAAGTAGCCACGCAGCAAATATTTCTAATAACGATGGGAGACTGAAACATTCGACATCGCACCTGTATATAAACTATCTGCAAAGTCAGTTAACAATTGCATACTTTATATTTAACCGTGCAACAGCTGTGTATAAGAATAATGTCTGCTAAAAGTTAGATCTGATGTTATTTTGACTAGTTTATTCCAGATTCGATCGAGCTTTTGCCAAACTACTGACCGAGTGTCAAACAGCTTGAATCCTGATGAGACGCCGAGTTACTCGGCGTCTCATCTGGATTCAAGCCGTTTGCAAATTTATGCGAGTCAGGTCGACTAATCAAGCAGACTTAATGACGTAAACAGGCCTATAAGTCTAATGAAACGGTTCATGCTAAATTCTCTCGTTCACTTGTATCACGTGTCTGATTTGAGCCTGTTTAAGTCAGTAAAAATATGATGCTTTTATATCAAGTTTCATAATGAACTTTATTACCTAAAATCCACACCACTTGGGCTATAATTGTACACCGAATACCCGCCCACTTACGTTTTACTTTTTTGGCGCCAAATAATTTTCGTCTGCGTGGACGATTTCAGAGTGGAAATTCCTTAAGTTTCTTTTCTAAAACGTAAGTGGTGTGTCAAACAGTTTGGATCCTGATGAGACGCCGAGTTACATGATGTCTCATCTGGATACAAACTGTTTGCAAATTCGCCTACTGCAACAAGCCGTGTTTGTCGCTTTTCGGCGACTTCGGAGGTGAAGGAGAAACCACATAACCACACAATTTACCGAAGACTGGCCGTAGTATTACAGTAAAACCCCTCTAATGCGACCACTTAATGAATCAACATGGTTGTCTTCATAAGCAGGTGGTTGCTTAATGAAGGACAAAAGTAATGCAGAAAGCTCAGCTTTCTGCAGTACTTTTGTCCTGCATTAAGCTACCACCTGCATCTAACAGCCAAAAATATACCTCTTTCAGGTGGTCGCATTAGCGGGGTTTTACTGTACCATGCATTATGAATATAACTGATTCACCAAGTGTCAGGCTAATGTGACTGGATATGGACTTTCATATCCCGCTATGCATTGATGAAATACCAGTCTTAACCCTGCTCCTTCATATAAACGTGTTCTCAAGCATTTGCAGACAGAGTAAACCTGTCCAATAGGAGCCGTCTGATCAGGGTCTGCTCTATTTGTTTATGGAATAATTTACACTCTCTGCCACAGTCAAAAATGCCTTTGTTGACAATGCTTTCAAATAGTTCAGCTCATAATTGGCATGACACTATTATTTCTTTCATGAATATTAAACAGGGAAAGTGTTAAGTGACTATTAAAATAAGTCTAATTCTGGATCTTCAAGACAGGTAGTAGTTTGTAATAAGCATTAAGCAACCATCCGCGTTTTAAAACCTCTCTGTTTAATTATTGAATGGTTGCTTAACCCTTTACTCCATATAAAAGCCTTTGTACGCTTTTGCAAACAGATTAGACCCAGATTAGAAAGTTTCAATAGGAGTCGTCTGATCAGGGTCTGCTCTGTTTGCTTATGATATAATATAGATATGATTTTACAAAAACTTACTATGTCCATGTGCTATTATAAAATTATAAAATGTTAAAAGAGCCAACGTTGTACATGTACATAATATTATACAATACAACCTGTCTACAAGCGTCATTAAACAAGAAGTGTAATTCTGATTTTGTCTGACAAATGGTAGCTTAATGCAAGACAAAAGTAATGCAGACAATTCTCGAAGAACATTTCCGCATTACTTTTGATCTTTATTAAGCAGCCATTTTCTTATTGAGTCTTACATGATTTCTTATTGGACGCATATAAATGGTTCTGCAAACGCTCCGATGTCAGTCGGTTTAGCAAACACTTTAAAAATGGGCTTTCGCGGGTTAACACACCGACCAGTTCAAAGAAAACACTGATGTTCCCTCTGATAGGTGCTCAGTTATGAAAGCAATGCTGGTATTGAATGTACTGGAGGTACTGCTGGAAATAAAGATGGTGAAGGTAACGAATGTAGGTATGGAGGTCATGCTGGTAGTGAAGCCAATGAAGGTATGCTGGTAATGAAGGTAATGCTAGTAACGATAGTGCTGATAGTGAAAGTAGTGCTAGTAGTGAAGGTAGTGTTGGTAGTGAATGTAGCTCTGCCAGTGCTGGTAGTGAAGGTATCCTGGCAATGAAGGTAATGCTGGTAAATATAGTGCTGTTAGTGAAAGCAGTGCTGGTAGTGAAGGTAGTGTTGGTAGTGAATGTAGCTCTGACAGTGCTGGTAGTGAAGGTAATGCTGGTAGTGAAGGTAGCGCTGACAGTGCTGGTAGTGAAGGTAATGTTTGTAGTGAAGGTAGCGCTGACAGTGCTGGTAGTGAAGGTAATGCTAGTAGTGAAAGTAGTGCTGGTATTGAAGGTAGTGTCGGTAGTGAATGTAGCTCTGGCAGTGCTCGTAGTGAAGGTAGTCCTGGTAGTGAAGGCAATGAAGGTAATGAAGGTAGTACTGGTAGTGAAACAATGAAGGTATGTTGATGATTAAGGTAATGAATGTAATACTGGTAATGAAGGTAATACTGGTAATGAAGGTAATACTGGTAATGAAACAATGAAGGAATGTTGATGATGAAGGTAATGAAGGTAGTGCATGTAATGAAGGTAATACTGGTAGTGAAGGTAATGCTGCTAGTGAAAGAAGTGCTAGTAGTAAATGTATTGTTAGTTGAGAAGGTAGCTCTTGCAGTGCTGGGAGTGAAGGTGGTGCCGGTAGTGTTGGTAGTGATGACAATGCCGGTAGTGTTGGTGGTGAATGTAATGCCGGTAGTGTTGGTAGTGAAGATAATGCCGGTAGTGTTGGTAGAGAAGATAATGCCGGTAGTTTTGGTAGTGATTGTAATGCCGGTAGTGTTGGTAGTAAAGATAATGCCGGTAGTGTTGGTAGTAAAGATAATGCCGGTAGTGTTGGTAGTAAAGATAATACCGGTAGTGTTGGTAGTAAAGATAATGCTGGTAGAGAAGATAATGCCGGTAGTGTTGGTAGTAAAGATAATGCCGGTAGTGTTGGTAGTAAAGATAATACCGGTAGTGTTGGTAGTGAAGGTAATGCTGGTAGTGAAGATAATGCCGGTAGTGTTGGTAGTAAAGATAATACCGGTAGTGTTGGTAGTGAAGGTAATGCTGGTAGTGAAGATAATGCCGGTAGTGCTGGTAGTAAAGATAATACCGATAGTGCTGGTAGTGAAGATAATGCCGGTAGTGTTGGTAGTAAAGATAATGCCGGTAGTGTTGGAAGTGAATGTAATGCCGGTAGTGTTGGTAGTGAAGATAATGCCGGTAGTGTTGGTAGTGAAGATAATGCCGGTAGTGTTGGTAGTGATTGTAATGCCGGTAGTGTTGGTAGTAAAGATAATGCCGGTAGTGTTGGTAGTGAAGGTAGCTCTTGTAGTGAATATGATTATTGTAGAGAATGCAGTGCTGACAGTATCCAAATATTCCACTTGTGCATAGATGGTAAAATACGCATGTTGGGCAAACAAATCCAATCCAATACTTAAGTGAACACGTTCTAATCCTCAATGAGGGACAGTCACTAGTGCCACTTGAATGCCTGTATGGTAGAAATTCCCTATAGCGGTCACACAATAAACAAACAGGATGTATTTAACCCTTTCCTTCATATGAACGCCTTTTCACGCATTTGAAAACGGAGTAGACCCAGACCAGACGGTTCCCGTAGGAGCCGTCTGAACAGGGTCTGTTCTGTTTGCTTATGGCATAATATATATCTGATTCCACAGTTTCTACTTGAGCAAAAGTGTCATGTGTGTATATACATGTATCATTATAAAAATAATTTGATTAATATTTCTTACATGAATAGTGAACAGGTAAAGTTAAATCAGATAGCCGTTTAACGCAGAACGAAAGTAATGAAGAAATATATATCTGCATAAATTCCTTCTTGAATTAACCCTTTCCCTTATATTGACGACTTTTGACGACTCTGTAAAAGTCACTTTGTGAAACCATTGTGATAAATAGAGCATATGCTCCTATAGGAGCAAATGCTCTATTTATCACAATGGTTTCAAACTAAGAAATCCAAAATTTTCCTTTTCTCTAGTTAATGATCCTTTTCGGTAGATTTATTCAAAGAGGTTGTATCTAAAAATAGCCTATGAGGTAATGGGTTAAGCTATCCCTACCTTCAACCCCCGGAATTAGGCTTTATTTGTGTGACTGTTGTAGAGAGGGTTTACAGTAACTCTATTTGCACCGTTGTACATGTGTCCTGATGTTTAAAAGCAGGGGATATTGAATCCGGCTCAGGATATTTGAAGGAGAAGGAAATTCGATACAAATACAAACACCACTGAAATCCCTGTACCGATCAGGTCGCTGAAGAAATTGCCAGATTTTAGAAATCTGAGCCAGACCCCATTATAGTTGGCTTTACATATGGGTATCATATGTCAGTCAATCGATCTCGCATCAAACCAAAGCGCTTCTATTGATTTGAAATTTAAGCCCATCAGTTAACTGGCGCTTCACCAACGTAAAATAATATAAAATTGAGGTCTTTAAAATTAGAGTCAAATGTCTTCGATCAAAATGTGCTGTATTGTGAACTATCTCAGTGTCAAATATTGTCAAGTTTTCTCGATTTGAAAATATGCAGTAGAAACTGGCTATAGGGGCCATATAAAGAATTGATATGGAGGTCGGTAAGACCAAGTGATTGCTTAATGCAGGACGAAAGTAATACAGAAGGCTCCTAGAAATAAAATTAGACCTAATTTTAATGTTTTTACTATATAGAATCATGGTCTACACAGACTAAAAGTTTTACAGTATAGACCTTGATCAACGGTCTCGTATCTCAACGCGGCTATCGTTCTGAGATTTTTGTTCGCTAAGCCCTGGCACCGTACTCATCTTGTATTCCTTACCCGTTGTGAATAATAAAACTATTTTTTAATTTTAACCGTTTCCTTGACCGAATTCGCAAGAAAGCGACACAAATGGCTTGCTGCAGTGGGTTAATTGGTGATTGTCTTTGCAATCAGTTTGGATCCAGATAAGACGTCGTGTAACTCGACGTCTAAACATAGTCCAATCTTTTTGACACATCACTTAAGTTAAGTGAAGAACTTGAAGGAAAGTACTCCATGAAACTTGAAGCAGACGCCATTTTTGGCAGGCGAAAATGGTTTGGCGCCAAAAGAGTTCAAAAACTCAATTGTTTCGAAAATGTGTTGATTCTGGTACCAAGTTTACAAAACTTACAACGTGTCCAGCACTTACAATCAGATTTAAGTTTTTGTAAGACTTTCAGCATTAACCGTTTACTCCATGAATATTCATGTCAGAAATAATAACGACATGCATATTAATTAGATACGTTTTTAAAATGACATATGAGCACCTTTGTCATTGGGATTTTATTGTCATAAAATCAGATTTGTAATAATCCACAAACAAACAGAGCAGGCCCTGATCAGACGGTTCCTAAAGGAGCCGTCTGATCTGGGACTACTCTGTTTGCAAATAAGGCGTATTTATGGAGTAAAGGGTTAATTAAGTAACTTACGTTTGCAAAATTAGTGGTCTGCTACCCTTTTCTTCTATTTATCCAAATCAGTGCCGGGTTACTAGGTGTCTCATCTGGATCCAAACGGTATGCAATGGGAGTCACAAATCAGACAGTAGATATAAAAGCTTTTTCCCAATACTTGCTCCATAGGTACAATGTACCCATTTTGACATATTTATAAACAGAGTAGACACAGACTAGACGGCTCCTGTTTCAAGTAACCTTATCAGGATCTGCTCTATTTACTTATGGAATAATAAAAACCTGATGCTAGAGTTTCTGTCGTGGCCAAGCATTCGTGGTTTCATGAGACGATTATAAAACTTCTGCTGATTGATTGCCATACAGTTATTATATCTGACATGAAAAAATGGGGTAAAATGGTTAACCTTATCATTTAACCATGGAGGTTGAAGGGGTGATGAATTATATGCTGGCGTTACTAGTATGGATCCTACTCGCGTAGAAGCGTCTACAGTGGAGCATGCATGCGAAGAGGCATCTAGTATGGACTCTACACGAGATGAGACGTTCAGTATGGGTCCTACACAAGTAGGGGTGTCTGATATTGATCGTATGCGAGTAGAGACGTCTAGTATATGTCTTCACGAGTACAGGCGTCCAGAATGGATCCTATACAAGTATATGCATCTAGTATTGATATTATAGAGTAGAGAACTCTAATATGGATCCTGCACGAGTAGAGACGTCTCGTATGGACCCTATCCGAGGGAAAACGTCTAGTATGAATCCTTTATGGATAAAGTCGTCTAGTATTGAGCATACACCAGAGAGTTCGTCTAGCATGGATCCTATAAGAAAAGAGACATTTAATATCGTTCCCACTCCAGGCAAGACGGATGACGTGGACCCAACACGAGCTGATACGTCTAGTAAGGATCATACAGGAGTAGGTATGTCTAGTATGAATCCCATACGAGTAGATGCGTTTAATATGGATATTGTACCAGTACAGTCTTCTAGTAATAACCCTGTACGAGTAGTGAAGTCTAGTAAGTATCCTATAGGAGTCTAGTATGGAACATATACTAGGAGCGACGTCTAGCATGTGTTATATATGAGTAAGTGCTTATTGTAGGGAACATATACTAGTGGGTGCGTCTAGTATGGATCATATTCCAGTGTAGACGTCTAGTATAGATCCTACATGGGTACAGACGTCTAGAATAGGCCCTATCCGAAGAAAGACGTCTAGTACGGATCATATACTAGGGAAGACGTTTAGCATGGGTCCTGTACGATGATAGTCTAGTATGGAGTGTGCACGAGTAGAAACGTCTAATAATGATCCAATACGAGTAGGGTCGTCTAGTATGGATCATACAGGAGTAGAGAAGTCTAGTATGTAAAGTAAAACCTCACTAAACCGGAATTCTAGTCGAGAAGAATTTAGATACTTTTAGGCAGGTGGCTGCTTAATTCAGGGTGAAAGTCATACAGAAAACTCACAGAGGAGGACTTTCACCTTGTATTAAGCCGCTACTTGTCTCCAAGACCGATTTGAACTAAATTTCACGTTCTACTGTATAGTACAAGAGTATGGACTTCTGGCATGGGTCCTATACGGATAGAGTCGTATGGATACTACACAAGCAGAGATATCTTATTATTCGACATCCGATTTGGATTAAAAGGATTTGACATTTCAATGTGTATATTGAAGTATTCTAAAAAATCAGACGGCAATACGGAATGACTAGAATCACTTTTGACTGTTTACGATAACGGTTGCACACTGTCCTAGATCAGTAGTTTCTTCTTCTTAGAGGTATTTCGTCCGTATTATGTTTCTGATTCAACCGTTCTCAGAACATATAATTATTAGAACCGAAGATTTTAGCACGCCAAGTACATGTACTTGCTGTCTGACATAATTTTTCTGAGTTAACCACTTCCCCCAAATAAACGTGTTTAAGGCACTTGCAAACAGAGTAGACCCAGATCAGACGGCTCCCATAGGAGCCGTCTGATCTGGGTCTGCTCCGTTTGCTGATGGAATTTGATAGATCTGTTTCTTTACTTTCTAAAATGGCTACAATTTTCCACCTTTCATATTGCATTATAACTACGTGTATTTTGTACATGAATATTCCGTATGTAGCCGGATAGAGGTTGTGGTGAAATAAGTTGATAGGCTTTACTGTGTGGCTTGGTAGCTCAGTCGGTAGTGTTGGCATGGTAAGCCAGAGGCCCTGGGTTCGAGTCCCAGTCGAGTCACAACTTTTTAACCATGTTTCAAGTAGATATTGAAATTTGAAATAAACAGGGAAAGGGTTATTTTTGGTTACCACAAAACCATTACTGGCGTGAACAAATGATATGATACGCCCTAAAATGACTTGCAGTAATCCTAGAGATATGGTGTCGGTTTAACCTATTCCCTCTTAGACTATTTTTAGTCCAACATATTTTGAATTAATCTACCGAAAAGGAGATCTAACTATAGAAAAGGAGAAATTTAGAAGTGTGTGGTTTTGAAACCATTGTGTTAAATAGAGCATTTGCTCCTATGGAGCAAATGCTCTATTTATCACAATGGTTTCAAACAATGAGTTTTATATAGGCGCAAAAATTGCGTCAGTAGGAGAGAATGAGTTTATATAAGGACATCATGGACATATATTAGCGTAATTTCTCTAATTTTATATAAAAAAAACCCCAGGGTGTTTTGGCCATGGCAGAAACTGTAGAATCATCTATATCATTTGAATTTATTTCATTAGCAAACAGAGCAGACCCTGGTCAGATTTTCCACCAGGATTCGTCTAATTTCGGCGACTTTGTTTGTAAATTCATTGAAATGTGTCCGTATGAGGTAAATGGTTAATTCGACACGATTTTAACCCTTCGCTTGCTATTCACGTCAATATACGTACCTGTAAATAGTGAAGACCCAGATGAGACAGCTCCTGCAGGAGCTGTCTCATCAGGGTCTGCACTATTTACAAATTGATTGTTCAACCAGTGCACTCCACAGCATTGATTGCACAGCGAAATACGTGTACATAGTGAAGATATATGTAATTATACAACAGGGCATGGGTAAAGAAGGAGAAATGTATTTTAAAATTCAGCAAGCGAAGGGTTAACATGGCATTCAACACTTTCACGTCTTTAAGTACTGTAACGTTCAAGGTCAGACTAACTCTATACATTTTGATGTCCTCTCAAGACTTGACTAACTAAATACACTGTGGTGTCCTTTGCAAGCATTTTGGATCCAAACGAATGGTCAAGTATCCGACTATTCGTCACCATATTGTTTTTCTGTTTTTGTTTCGAAAACAAATGTAAGAAAACTATATTTTTAAACTTCAAGCAAACGACGCGTTCTGCAAACGAAATGTACATAGTATTGAAAGGATTGACAACAAAGATTCATATGTCTCGTTGCTCTGCGGATAAAGTTACAACTCTTATGAAGGGTAGTTTTTTCGCACAGCGATAAATAACCCTTTCCCTGGTTATGTTTATTACAGAATCCAATACCTAATTAATATTCATGGGCAAAATAGTTATAACCAAATATGGAAGGCGGAACTATGTAGCCATTCCAGAAAGTAAAGAAACAGGTCTTTCAAATTACATTAGCAAACAGAGCAGACCCTGATCAGACGGCTCCTATAGGAGCCGTCTGATCTGGGTCTACTCTGTTTGCAAATGAACGAAAACACGTTTATATGAAGGAAAGGGTTAACTCTTTGCCTTCTTATATTGTCGTATGCTTTGCTTTTTTAACCCTTTCCTCCATTATTATTCATGTAAGAAAATTCATGTATGAAATAATGACGTCATGAATATTAATTAGATCATTTTTTTTACAATAGCACATTGACACAGGAATTTTTGCAGTGGCTGAAATAATATAATCATATCTATATTAAACCATAAGCAAACGGAGCATAGCCTGACCAGACGGCTCCTACAGACGTAGTCTGATCTGGATCTACTCTGTTTACAAAAGTGTATTCATGGAGTAAATGGTTAAGGTGGATTTAGTTTCCATCTAATGGCATACACTCAAACAGAATATCAAACAGTTTGGATCCTGATGAGACACCACTAGCAAGCTAAGAGTTTACCCTATACTCCATATATAGGACTTTTAAAGCATTTGCAAACAGAGTAGACTTAGACCAGACGGCTCTTGTCAGAGCTGTCTGATCAGTTTACTTACAGAATAATACAGGGTCCATGCTTATAAATCTTTTAGTTGAGTCTGAGTTTTGTTCTCAAGCTTTTGATTGGTCAGATTTGAGTTCTCAAGCTTTTGATTGGTCAGATTTGAGCCAAAGGCTCAAATCTGACCAATCAAAAACTTGAGAATGAACTCAGACTCAGCTAAACGTTTTATTAGCATGGACCCAGATCTGATAAATAGTTTGTGCCAGGGCCAAACTTTGAAACTTTCCTGTGTTCCTATGCAATTGTAAAACATAGTCTAATAAATATTCATACAGTCATTATTTCTTTAGTGAATATTCATGAAGTAAAGGTTAAAATCAAGGTCAGTGTAAACTTTTTACGCATGGGTGTTAATAGTTTATAATAATCAGTGTAGACCCAGGTGTTCCTAATACATACAGTATTGGTGTACAAATATTTATCTAACATGTACAGTCAAACTTCGCTAAGCCTAACTCAAATAAGTGTCATTACCGGTCTTTAACACTTTAGTCCATGAATATTCATGTAAAGTTAATGACATCGTAACTATTATCTTTAAAAATTTTTTATTAAAATGGCACATGAACGCATGCATGTTTGGCAGTGGCAGTAACGGTAGAATTGCTGTACAATCCCTCTAGTGCGACCAGCAAAAAAAAAAGCATAGTTCTGGGTGGTAGAAGCAGATGCTAGCTTAATTCAGGATGAAGGTTATGCAGAAAGCTTTCTGCATAACTTTCGCCTTGCATTAAGCAATCAACTGCTGATAAAGACAAAGCAGTTTATTCATTAAGTGGTCGTGGTAGAAGGGTTCTACTGTATGTCTACATTATTTCTGCAAACAGAGCAGAAGCCGTAGAAGCCGTCTTATCTGGGTCTACAATGTTTGCAAAGCGTTGAAATGCATGTTTATGGAGTATAGGTTTTAAGACCTGTGGCAGCTAAAGGCAGGATGAAATTCATATAGAAAGCTCCCAAAGGAGCTCTCTGTATGACTTCCAGCCTACATTAAGCAGCCATTTGCTTAAATCTCCTTTCTTCTTCGGTTCACTTAGATTCAGGTTAGCGAAAGTTGAATAACTGTGATCGACTTGTAAACAGTTTGGATCCAAATGGAACCAAAGGTGCCAGACGCATGCTTGGACCCCCCCCCCCCCCACCAATAAAATAAAATAAATAAATAATAATAATAATAATAAATTGTGATCGAAGTATGTAAAACTAGCCTAAAACTATCTATTTGTACCTTTAACAACTCAGAAAAAACAAGAAAAACACGACCCGGAAAAAAAATTCCTATCGGTTCTATATATGTATTTAATACATATTATATACAACCGATAGGAAACTTTTTTCGGCGATACAATAGGATCCAAACTATTTGATACCGTGATTAGAAAATTGATAAAAAGAAATTAAAATCCGTTCTCTATATATAAATGCATTCCAAGCATTTGCAAATAGAGTAGGTCAAGATCAGACGTCTGATCAAGGTCTGCTCTGGGGTTTTTTCTGTTGCTTTTGACATGATAAAGATCAGAGTCTATATTTTATGTCAAGGCCAAAACAATCCATTGAAAAGTTAACATTATTAAAAGTCGACTAATAAATATCAATGATGTCATTACTTCTTATAAGGAGGCTAAGCAGACAACATATTAGCAGACGATAAAAAAGTGGCAGCGAATGAGTTCATTGTACAGTAAAACCTCTCTAAACCGGACGTTAAATTTAGTGTAAATATCTATCTTGGAGACAGGTGACAGCTTAATTCAAGGTAAAAGTCATACAGAAAGCTCCTATAGGAGCTTTCAGCATGACTTTCACCCTGCATTAAGCAGCCACCTGCCTAATTGTATCTGAAATCTTATCTCCTAGAATTCCGGTTTATAGAGGTTTTACTGTAATAGTCTCAATCATGAATCCCTCTTCACCCTTCCCTGTTCAATATTCATGTAAGAAATAATAACATCATGATTATTCATGAGCTGATTTTTTATAATGTAACCCTATCTGGGAAGGTTTTGCTTTGACAAAAACTGTAGAATCAAAACTATATAATGCCACAAGCAAACAAAGCAGATCCTGATCAGACGGCTTCTATAGGAGCCGTCTGATTTGGGTCTACTCTGTTTGCAAATGCGTAAAAAGGCGTTAATATGAGAGGAAGAGTGATACCACACCAATACAAAGGTTATCCTCTGACATAGATTTCGAAACAGAATTGCTCATCTTCTCATTTGGATCTAAACTATCTCCAGAAGTAATTACAAATACGACGCTAGCGTGTTGAGAACCAACAAGAAGTTACGTAATTTAGATTTCTAAAATCGTTCACCACCATATAGTTAATCCATGATTTCGTTTGCAAACAGTTTAGACCTAGACGAGACACCTAGTCAGGATCAAAGCTGGAAGAAGAGCAGACGACAATCTTAGCAGACGAGAGGACGAGATTTCAGATGTTCGGGGATCGGGTTTCAATGTTTTTCCCTCTTGCCATATGACCATTAAAGTTGTTTTTTTTCTCCTAAAGGCCAAGCTAATTAAAACATCTGAAATACCTGAAACATAACACTGTCGTGATCATAGGATATAATTTCTCGTGTTTTATCTAACAAATTAAAAAGGAAATTAAAGACGTAGGCATTTATTTTCCCGTATATTTGCAAGTTGAAAACTTGAAAAAAAGAGCTTACCTTAAATTTCATGTATAACCCTTTCCCCTCATTAAACGTGTTTTCACACATTTGCAAACAGAGAAGCCCCAGATCAGACGGCTCCTATAGGAGCCGTCTGATCAGGGTCTGCTCTATATGCTAATAGAATTTGAAAGATGTGTTTCTTTACTTTCTAAAATGGCTACAATGTTCCACCTTCCATATTCCATTATAACTATACATGCGTATTAACTCTTCGCTTGCTGAATTTTAAAATACATTTCTCTTTACCCATGCCCTGTTGTATAATTACATATATCTTCACTGTGTACAAGTAGTTCGCTGTGCAATCACTGCTATGGAGTGCACTGGTTGCACAATCAACTTGTAAATAGTGCAGACCCTGATGAGACAGCTCCTGCAGGAGCTGTCTCATCTGAGTCTTCACTATTTACAGGTAGGTATATTGACGTGAATAGCAAGCGAAGGGTTAAGTATTTTATTGAAATTTGGAATAAACATAGAACAGGGAAAGTGATAACCCTAACAGTGTAGATCTAGAACCATACATCACATTTCAACCATAAGCCTTCTTAACCTTAACCCTTACAACGCTGAATTTTCAAATGGACTCTTCCAAAATTCAAACAGGTCAAACTTGCGGTGAATATTAAGGGATTCTTTTCTAAAGAAAAATGTAACATGACGAACGGTGCAGGCCCTGATGAGAGGGCTCATCTGGGTCTACACTGTTTGCAAAATGCATTAGTGACTCGTTCCCCGCATTGTAAATGTTGACCCATGTCCTGAGTTCCAGTGGTCATCTTTCCATTTCTGCGTCCTTTATTGTAGAATTAGATCTATACCATATCAAAAGCAAGTAAAGCAGACCCTGATATGACGGCTCCTAGAGGAGCCGTCTGATCTGGGTTTTCTCTGTTTGCAAAAGTGTGAAAAGGCGTTTATATGAGGGAAATGGTTAGTAGACATGTATATAATATAACTGGGAAAAGTGCACTCGGAAATCAGTCAGCCGTGTAGACCCATATCTGTGGTCATTATAGAACGATAACTGTAACCATGCAGGATATATGGCGTTTATCAGTCTACAGTGTAGACTCATACCAGTGTCCACTTTTTAACGAGTGTAAGCTAACATTGTAGACCCATATCAGTGTCCATTATAGAACGAACACTGTAACCAGGATATGTAGCGTTATTGTAGACCTATATCAGTGACCATATAGAACTAACAATGTAACTAGGGTCTATAGCGTTATAGTAGACCACTATCAGTGTCCATTATAGAACGAACTCTGTAACCAGGGTATATAGCATTATTGTAGACCGATATCAGTGACCATTATAAAACAAGCACTATAACTAGGGTCTATAGCGTTATAGTAGACCCATATCACTGTCCATTATAGAACGAACACTGTAACCAGGATATGTAGCGTTATTGTAGACCCATAGCAGTGACCATTATAAAAGAAACACTATGACTAGGGTCTATAGCGTTATAGTAGACCCATATCAGTGTCCATTATAGAACGAACACTGTAACCAGGATATATGGCGTTATTGTAGACCCATATCAGTGACCATTATAAAAGAAACACTATGACTAGGGTCTATAGCGTTATAGTAGACCCATATCATTGGCCATTATAGAATGAACACTGTAAGTAGGGTCTATAGCGTAACTGTAGACCCATACCAGTGATCATTATATAATGACACTGTAACCGGGATCTATATAGCGTAATTGTAGACCCATATCAGTAATAATTGTAGAAGGACACTGTAACTACTAGGATCTATCTCATTAATCATCTAGCAGTGTAGAACCATATCAGTGTTCACTTTCTAACGAAGAGTGTAACTAGGACCTATATCGTTAATCAGCTAACACTGTAGACCCATATCAGTGTCTACTGTCTAACGATGGGTGTAGCTATGATATATCAGACATATCTTATTTCTCCACTACATTTATAAAGTAGACATTTGTATTATGCATCATTAAGCGTGCAGACACATATCTTTGTACACGTACATGTATACAGTAGAACCTAAATTAGGCCGCCATTCATTTATTGAACACAGGAGTCTTAAAAACAGGTGGTTGCTTAATGCAGGGCAAAAGTAATGCAGAAAGCTCCTATAGGAGCTTTCTGCATTATTTTTGACCTGCATTAAGCTGCTACCACATGCCTTACATACCAATAATTAGACCACTTTTTGATGACCGCTTAAGACAGGTTCTACTGCACACAGATTTAAATACCCTTTAATTTGTAGCAATGGTAAAATGTACCTTTCACATACGAAGATATCTAGTTCCAGGTGATCTAGAAGCAGTGCCATTTCAACAACAGGAAGACCCTCTAAAGTGACCAATTAAAAGAGCTCTAATTCTGGATATTTCTGCATTACGTTCGTCCTGTATTAAGCAACCACCTGCCTTTAAAGTCTGTCATCTACGTTTATTCAAAACGTGGTCCCTATAGAGCTGAAAGATGATACTAACCAGAGGATACCAAGGATTCTATTTAATACGCCGTGTTGTTTTACAGAAGTTCATGCATGTAATCAACACCGCAATGGCGGTTCTATAGCCGAAGCTTTTGATATATCTTAGCACATGAGCGGTGGACCTGTGACAACCAAAACAAAGGTTTGGATCCAAAACGGGCGTATTGTAGTTCGGCGTTACATTTGGATTAAAATGTTTGACATGCTGTGTGTATTTTGTTACAGACTTGGGTAAAAAACTAATTTTGTTCTTTGTAGCAGACGACAATATTTGGCAGACAACAATTACCCGCATTACAAAGTGTTGAGATTGTGAGATATAAACTCACCACAATGCACGGCAGGTGCAACATTCAAGATGGCAGTACAGTAGAACTTGTCTTAAGCGACCATTCATTTATTGAACATAGGAGTTTTGAAAAACAGGTGGTTGCTTAATGCAGGGTAAAAGTAATGCAGAAAAGCTCCTATAGAAGCTTTCTGCATTATTTTTTACCCTGCATTAAGCTACCACCTGCCTTACAGACGCATGATTAGACCACTTTTTGATGGCCGCTTTAAATAAGTTTTACAGTATAACAATTTACTCTGAAGCTTCAGTACACTGAAAAAATCATGGTACAACTAATTCAATGTATGTTTCGTTTGAATCATTCCCTGTTCTATGTTTATTCCAAATTTCAATACCTACTGAATAATCACGGATAAAATAGTTATAGTGAAATATGGAAGATGGAACATTGTAGCCATTTCAGAAAGTAAAGAAACGTGTATAAAAGTCCATTGGCAAACAGAGCAGACCCTGATCAGACGGCTCCTACAAGAGCAGTCTGATCTGGGTCTTTTCATTTTGCAAATGCATGAAACACGTTTATATGAGGGCAAGGCTTAACAAGATGGAGTGTTTACACCCTTTCTACCGACAATATAATCTGATTGTCAAACAGTTTGAATTCTAATAAGAAGCCAAGTCACTGAGAGATTGGTTAGGAACCTTTTTAAAAATGTCTATAACAGTCGGCACCTTTTGCAGTATTCTTTTGTTATTTATTCAGTCTCCTTAGTATTTGAATGACTCCCCTAAAGTTTACTCGTCTCCCATTAATCGGACATGACTAACATTTTCAAACAGCTTGTATATAGATAAGACCCTGAGTAACTCGGTGTCTCATCAGGATCCAAGCTGTTTGTCACTCGGTCAATAGTTTCTCAAAAGCCTGATCGAAACAGAAGTAGTATGAACTGCACCAGTTCCAGATTTGAGCAGACCTTATTTTTTACAGTGGTGTTAGGGTTGACATGAGACACCATTCAGGTAACCAAATTGTCCACACCTTAGCATCTTAGCCCTTTCCTTCACATGAACGTTTTTGTTTTTTCACGCCCTTGCAAACAGAGCAGGTCCAGATAAGACGGCTCATATAGGAGCCGTCTGATCAGGGTCTGCTCTGTTTGCTTATGAAACGATATAGACACGATTCTATAGCATCTGCCATGGTTAAACATTCCTCTGTCCATGTGCTATTATTTTATATATTCATGACGTCGTTATTTCTTACATGAATGTTCATGAAGTAAAAGGTTAACTCTTGCCCCGCTGTAAAACAAATATATAATTATATATACTACCCAAATTCTTATCTAATGCAATCGTTGACTTCTGCCGCCCGATTTGTTCTAAATGCTTAGAAATTATAGACCGAGTGTCAAACAACTTGGATCCTGGTGAGACGCCGAGTTACTCGGCATCTCATCTAGATCCAAGCTGTTTGCAAATGCGTGTCCGGTCGCGGATAGTGGATCACGAGTCAGCCCTTTCCCTATTCTACGTTTTTTTCCCTAATTTTATTACCTACTGAATATTCATGGAAATTTGGTTACAACGAAAAATGGAAGGTGGAGCAATGTAGCAATTTTAGAAACTAAAGGAACATATATTTCAAACAGAGCAGACCCTGATCAGACGGCTCCTATAGGAGCTGTCTGATCTGGTTCTACTCAATTTGAAAATGCGTGAACACACATTTATATGAGGGAAAGAGTAAAACCAGCGAATCTGTGATTTATTTACAAGCAGCTGGATCCAGATAAGATATCAACTAATCAGAATCCAACTCTTTGAAAGTTAAGTTCTTTAAAAAGAAATGGGAGTAAGACTTGTTTCTGCATCAGGAGATATTGTTCAGGATGCTAAATACACCAAGCAAGGGAGATAACTCATACATAGGAAAAGACTTGAAAATGAATCAATCAGGACCAACACCTCTCTTATATGCATAAATATCAACCTTATCCTTGTTCAATATTCATGTAAGAAATTATGCCATCATCAATATTTATTAGCTGAAGTTTTATATTGTAAACTTCTTAATTTTTGTTGTTTTTTGTTGTTGTTGGTTTTTTTTTGCTTTAACAAAAACGTGTATATGAAGTAAAGGGTTAGCTTAAAATGAAAATGTCTGTGTAAACTTTGTTAATGAATGATATATGGTTACCTAAACTCTTCTTAATGTTTACCTAAGCCCTACGTTGAGTCTCTTAAAAGCGACCATTTGGTGGATAAATATGGAAATGGCTCTAGTCTTTGAACACAAGTAGCTGCTTCATAAATACAAGTTACAACCAAACCCCTCTAGACCGGAATTCTAGTAGAGTAGAAGTTAAATACTTTTAGGCGGGTTGCTGCTTAATGCAGGATGAAAGTAATGCAGAAATCTCTCTGTAGGACTTTCACCCTGCATTAAGCTGCTACCTGTTTCCAAGACCGATATGTATACTAAATTAAGCGTCCGGTTTAGAGGGGGCTTACAGTACTTAGTGTTAACTGTTGCTTTTAGGCATCTTGTTGATCTCGTCGATGATAAATAGCCGTGTTTTACTGAATTTACACACGTTTTGTTATTGACCATTTAACCCTTTCTCTGATGAATATTCATGTAGGAAACAATGACATCATGAAGATTAATTAATTGGATTTTTATAGTTTCATATGATTATTGGAAATATTAGACATGAAGAAAGTATTAATCCAAATCCATATGCATGTAATTCCTTAAGCAAACACAGCAGAGCCTGGTCAGACGTTACCTTCAGGGGCCGTCTGATCTGGGTTGGCTCTGTTTGCAAAATCATTAAAATGTGTATCTATGGAGTGAGACACAACATTATTATCGTCTCAATCATCCGCTACAATACAACAGAGCCTCTTGAACCCAGTCACATAGCAGAGCACACGTGATTTGGTCACTGAATGTAGGTGATTTCCCAAAACAGGAAGAAAATAGTCCTATCTTACTTTCGTCCTTTATTAAAGGAACATGGCTCGAGAATAACTTAAATCTAGATGAGTAGTCGAATACATGTAACTAGATGTCTCGTCAGGATCCAAGCTGTTTAGTATTCGGACACTGTTTTCTCAAAGTCTGACCGAATCGGACATAGTCAAAATTCCACCAGATCTAAATTTGAGCAGGCTTTATTTTTTTCGCAGCGAGGTAAGGATTAAGTTTGCATCTATCGTGGATACCGATAATTAATCATTTACTCAGCTAATACGCCTTTCTACGCCCCTGCAAACAGAGCAACCCCATATCAGACGACTCTTATACGAACCGTCTGATCAGGGTCTGTTCTGTTTGCTTATGACTTAATTAATTAATATAGATAAGACTCGAAAATTTCTGCCATGGCCAAAATTTCCTGTGCTCATGCGTCATTATAATAAATCTAATGAATATTTATATCGTCTTTATTTCTTACATTTATATCGTCTTTATTTCTTACATGAATATTCATGGCGTAAAGGGCTATCTATTTCGTTGCCAGTGTGGTATCTGTGATTACATATTGCCATTAGTTTGGATCCAAATGAGACGCCGAGTAAATGAGTATCTCGAGTAAATGAGTAACTCGGCGTCTCACCAGGATTCAAGCTGTTGACGCTTATTTTAAACAAAACAGAAGGGGATTAAAAACCAACATGAGCAGACGACAACTTTTGCAGACGACAAATTTAGCGGCGAATAGAGGTAACTGCCATTCGAGTAGTTGCTATAGAGAGTTTTCCCTGCACGTCTATATTGTGTGTGTTTAGTATAAACATGCCTCTTTGCAAACTCGGTGCATGTCATTGGCTCATATTCGCTGCATTAATTGAACAACTTGATAAATCAATGTATACAGGCGCTTAAATCAATGTAACACGATATGTTCAGGAATTAAATACATTCACGTCATGTGGGATAGATAGTTAGCCCATGCATTTATAAATATCGTAGACTAAAAAGTCGCCATGTTAGGAAAAAGGTGTCTGATAAAGGTCTACACTGTTTGTAAGTCGTCAAAACTACCAGTAATGTATCCACTACCGCTGCACGGTGATACTTTTGGTTACAACACACTACAAAAGGTCATATCCATAGCGACCAGTTAGTTAGTGACCTTGACCCTTTACGCCATGAATATTCATGTAAGAAATAATGACATCATGACTTCAATTTTTAAATGAAAGTTTTGCCAAAGCAGAAATTGTAGAATCAGATCTACATTATTCCATAAGCAAATAGAGCAGACCCTAAACAGGAACCGTCTGTCCTGTTTGCTTATGATATGGTATATATATGATTCTATAGTTTATGTCATAACCAAAACTTCATGTGTCCTTGCGCTATTATAACAATTAATCTAATTGATATTCATTTTGTCATTAATATCTTACATGAATATCTATGGAGTAAAGGGTTAAAGACTTAGAATGATATTTTGCTTTAGTGGTCATTGTAGAGATGATTCAATACACGAGCACCTGACCGAGTGTTCCATTATGTGTGACACCGTAGTAATGAAAAGGTGACCCCATTCGGTTTGGTCACTCAACGTAGACATAATACACACGGTCAGTTTTTTCAATGTAGAATACCGTCATTTTGGTCATATTGCTATGGAGGATGACTATTCTTCAATGCACAGGCCATGTTTTATTTGGTATGCATGTAAATAGTGCACCAGAGCCCTGCAATGCATTGAAAGACTATTGGAGCCTTAAATTTACATTAGACACTACTATTATTGAACATTAAGGTCAGTGGTAACGTTTGTTTGACAGTAACTAAAATGTAAGAAAATATATTGCAACCACATGTAAACAAGTACACTTACAGGGCCTCATACAAAATAGATACCCTCACACTTTTAATTAAAAGCAGCGCCTCTGGTTCCCTCGCGCGCTTCCTCTTCAGGCTTACAAGCAAAGCGCATTGGAGATGTGAGCCGGCTGCCAGTGCGCCTTGGTATTATTATGGCGTATCGGATTGCGGCCGGATCAGATTACTTCAGTCAATATCGTGTAGAGTGTACTTCTCGTATCTCGCGCTGTATCATATGCGGAAAGAGCGGTACCAACAACAGAAGGAGGAAAAAGTTTTCACAGCGAAGAATAAGTTTTCTGTAATATCATGGATAAATCAAATGACCCGCCCGAGGCGGACGATAAAGGGGGCAAGCTGACAACGGTCAAAGAGGAGCCGAGTGCAGACACTATTAAGGTAAGTAGGAAACTGGTAGTTAATAGTATAGTGATTGGGATAAAGCACGTACGAATGGAACTGCTATTTATATCGTCTGGCGTTTGGAAGTGTCGTCTGCTCCATACTATCTCCAGCTGCGTTTTTAAATCAAAGGACTTTTTAAATAAATGTTGTGTCTAGTACCAGTTAGTGTGGCTCCTAGTCAGACGCTAGGTATCGTGGTGATTTCTCTGACGCATTCGGTAATCGTTCAAGTTTGATGTGGGCAAATAAGAATGATCACTGCTGAAAGGGCCCGCATAATTAATGTGATCTGGGTACATACCATGAGTGTGGGCTACATCTGTGAGATATCTCAACTATGATTCTTTAGTGGACAAAATGTTGTGAATATAGAAATTGAACCCTGTGGATATGCAACGGCTGTTAATTCGAAGAGTTCTCGGAGTTCAAGATATATCGGGATAGTATATATATATATATGCGGTAGGTAGCGTAGCTAACTGATTCATGGAAGTGCTGTCTGCTCTATGTATATACAAAGCGACAAAAAAAACGTGTGTACGCAAGTACTGAAATCGTCTTTTCTCCACCAAACCCTATGTTGTGACCACTCTTTAGAATCATCTTTAGAACGGTCACAACATGGGACTTCGAGACGGTTCTAAAGAGTTGTTGCAACACAAGGTTTGGTGGAGAAATCTGTAATTACCGCTACAAACAGTTTGGATCAAGATGAGACGCCGAGTTACTAGATACGTATCATCAGGATTCAAACTGTTTGTTACGGTGACTGCTTTTTGAAACAAAAATGAAGAAAAATAAAAACTGAAAATTGTAGAAGACGACAAATTTTGCAGACGACAAAATTGGCAGCGAACAAGCAGAACGTAATCAAGCAGTGTATATGTATGGTCATATCTTTGTTATTACATATGTCATTAGTAATGGAAATCGAAATGTATTCAAGGTCTACAAGTACTTCAGGTCTAAAAGTAATCTAAATCTATAAATACTCGAGATTAAAAGGCATTCGAGATCTATAAATACTCAAGACAAAAACAATATTCGAGACATTAACCCATTACCTCATAGGCTATTTTTAGATCCTACCTCTTTGAATAAATCTACCGAAAAGGAAAAGGAACATTTTAGAATTTTATTACTTGAAACCATTGTGATAAATAGAGCATTTGCTCCTATAGGAGCAAATGCTCTATTTATCACAAAGGTTTCACGAAGAGACTTTTACAGAGTCGTCAAAAGTCGTCATTATCAGGGAATGGGTTAATACCTACTCGAGATCTCAAAGTATTCGCGATGAATAAAGATGCGAGATTGATTAGGAAGAATGTTGCATTTAAAATAACGTTTTAATACTTAATCAACTTTATTGTGCAAAATATCATACTTAATCAAATTTATTGTGCAAAATATCATATGCCCTAAGATTCTTATAATTCTTCTTTCCCAAAAGGAAAAAACCCGATGTCAAACTGTTTTGAGACGCCAATTTACTTGGTGACATATCTCTATCCAAGCTATTAACAGGAAAATGCCCATTGTTTTTATCGTGTTTAGCCCATTCCCTCAAAATGACGCCTCTGTAAAAGTCACCGTTTGAAACCATTGTGATAAATAGAGCATTTGCTCCTGTGGAGCAAATGCTCTATTTATCACAATGGTTTCAAAATTACACAAATCTAAAATATTCCTTTTATCTAGTGAATGCTCCTTTTTGGTAGATTTATTCAAAGAGGTTGGTTCTAACAATAGCCCATGAGGGAATGGGTTAAGATGGAATTTATTAGTTGTCTGCATTGAACAAACATGTTATACTACAGTAACTTTCTAAAGTGACCACTTCATAATTTAACAAGAATGTGTTATAGAGCAGGTGGATGCTTAATGCATGTCGGTTATAATGCATAAAGCTCCTATAGGAGTTTTCTGCATACCTTTAGTTCTGCATTAAGCTACCACCTGTCTGTAAGACCCAGATTGAGTCGTCTTTACGGTGGTCGCTGTATAGTGGATATACAGTATATACATGTACTTTAAATAATCCAAGACATTTTGAAGTGTCCGATTGCATGTGGCTTAAGCAGGAGGAGCCGTCTGGTCAGGGTCTGCTCTGTTTGCTTATGAAGTAATATAGGTTTGATTCTACAGTTCCTGTCATGACCAAACGTGTGTGTGTTCATTTGTCATTATAGAAATTCAGTTATTAATTTTTAAGGTTCAGTCAATTGTAGTTCGAGTACAATTAATCCATTCCATCAAAGGCTATTTTAGACCCAACCTCTTGGAATGAATGTACCGAAAAGGAGCAATTACTCGAGAAAAGTCATTGTGATAGAGCATTTTGCTCCATGGTTTCAAAAAGTGACTTTTACAGAGGCGTTTAAAGGCGTCAATATAAGGGAATGGGGTTTACACCATAAAGACTGGCCCTTAGATATTACGAATTGTAGCAAGGGCAGAGTATTTCTTTTAATTATTTTAAACCTTTACCTGGTGAATATCCATGCAAGAAATAATGACTATTAATAGGTTGATTTTTTATAATAACACATGAATACAGATGTTGAAACTAGCGATAGCGTGCACGATACGGAACCTATAGTAATAACGTACACAATACTAACTACTGTTGGTTAATTTCAAATGGTATTGACAATCGGGAGATTTATAGGTATGTTAATAGACTGACTGACAGGCAGACATATAGACAGACAAACATATGAATACATAGATAGAGAGGTAGACAGACAGACAGACAGATATATAGACAGACAAACATATGAATGCATTGATAGAGAGGTAGACAGACAGACACACAGACATATAGACAGACAGACAGATGAATACATAGATAGAGAGGTAGACATACAGACAGACAGATATACAGACAGACAGATGGATGCATAGAGAGGTAGACAAACAGACAGACAGGCAGACAGACAGACATACAGATGAATACATAGATAGCGAGGTAGACAGACAGATAGACAGACAGACAGATGAATACGTAGATAGAGAGGTAGACAGACAGACAAACAGAGTGGACAGACAGACAGACAGAGTGAGACAGACATGTAGGCAGGTAGTCAGATAGATAGTCTACATATGTGCTGACCCAGATCACCCACAGCGGTGAAATCTTTGATTAAGATATTGCCAGTGGTTTGCGGTTGCGTCGTTATTGATCCTTTATCAATAGCAGGGTAATTAAACGTTGAAGTGATCCACTTGCATTACATTTGTTCTTTGAAATCGATAACAGAAACTGCATTCTATTTTGGTTCTTGAAAATAAGCTTCTTATATTTTGATGTGTGTGATATGATACCATTGACGCCATTTTAAATCTTTGTGAAATCGATCAAGCTGGAAATCATACTCTACTGGTACTATTACATGTATCTGCAGTCTCTTGATGTGTGAGACGCGCCAAAAGAAAGATTGTTTCCTCCATAGGCTAATTTCAGATCCAACATCTTTCAATGAATCTACCGAAAAGGAGAATTAACTAGAGAAAAGGAAAATTTGAGAAATCAATGTGATAAATAGAGCATTTGTTCCTATAGGAGCAAATGCTCTATTTATCACAATGGTTTCAAGAAGTGACTATTACAGAGGCATAAAAAGGCGTTTTTATGGAGGAAAGGGTTAACCCTTTTCCTGTTTGAGTATTCATCTAAGAAATAGTGACATCATTAATGTTTACTAGCTGCATTTGTATGATAACGTATGTACACAGGATTTTGTGGTATAAGTAGAAACTATAGAGTTACATCTATTACAATTTCAAAAGCAAACAGAGCAGACCCTGATCAGACGGCTCCTACAGGAGCCGTCTGATCTGGACCTGCTCTGTTTGCAAATGCGTTAAAGGCGTATTTATGGAGGAAATTGCCAACCCTTACTCCACTGTGAAAAAAATAGTGTTTGCTCAAATTTTAAACTAGAAAATAATGATATCATGGATATTAATCAGATTAGTTGTTATAATAGCACATGGGCACAAGAAGTATTGGCTCTGTCAGAAACTGTACAGGCATATCTATAGCTTAAGCAAACAGAGTAGACCCAGATCAGACGGCTCCTATATGAGCCGTCTGATCTGGGTCTACTCTGTTTGCAAAGGCGTAGAAAGGCGTATTTATGAAGTAAATAGATAAGACACTATATGCCAAGTGTCAAACAGATTTGTTGCTGATGAGACAGCGAGTTGGTCACGTGGATTCAATCTGTAAAATCGAGGTTAGGGTGAATGGTTTTGCAAACACTGTAGACCCAGACAAACTGTTGGATATGGTCACAGCCTATTCATTGTGACAGAAATATGTGTATAAAGTATTAACGACAATCAAAAGGATTGTTTCTGCCTGAGTCAAAATGGTCTTAGTTGGAATGTCATTATGAAAATTAATATAATTAATATTTATGGTGTCACTATTTTTACATGAATATTGAACAGGTAAATGTATGAGTTCTTAAAGTTCCGCTGTATTTGAGGACGAACTCTCAAGGAAACCTATTTCCCGATGTGCTGTATATATAATACAACCTTCTGTATAACGACCAGTAAATGAACAAGCACAGTGGTCCTTAACCCTTTCCTCCATAAATATGCCTTTCTACGCCTCTATAAAAGTCACCTGTTGAAACCATTGTGATAAGTAGAGCATTTGCTCCTATGGGAGCAAATGCTCTATTTATCACAATGGTTTTAAACTACAAAATTTTGAAATTTCCCTTTTCTCTGGTTAATGCTTCTTTTCGGTAGATTTATTCAAAGAGATTTGGTCTATAAAAAGCCTATGAGGGAATCGGTTAAATGCATGTGGCTTCTTAATGCTGTATGGAATTCATGTAAAAAGTTCCTATAGCTTTTGCATTGCTATCATCCTACATTATGCTATTATCCCCTGTTTAACCATGGACTCCATATAGGATGTCTGACCGGGTGTCAAACAGCTTGGGTCCTGATGAGACGCCGAGTTACTCGGCGTCTCATCTGGACACAAGCTGTTTGCATAAGCTAGCCAAGTGGGTCATAACACAGTAAGGGCTGATAGATATACACATAACAATGTGCTATGTGGTTCATATGTATAATAATTATCAGGTACGACAAGTTTCGCTCAATAAGTGAAACAGTGAATACAGTATACCGCTAAACGTATTTATACACTGTGTGTGACTGTCTATATCAAACTTCATAGATAGATAGATATAGTATATTCAAAACAATGGTCATAGACCCAGCAGTATAGGAATATCAAACTAATGCAGTTGAACTTCGAGCGACCATACAAATTACTTCGAGGTAACAGAGGTTCGAGTCATCCGATTTCTAACCTGAACAATTTCTCAAGTTCACAGCTTAATGCAGGTCTAAAGTAATGCTGAAAGTTCTTGTATTATTCTCGACCTGCATTAAGCTGTCACGTGTGTTTCTAGATATGTGTAGTGATACATTTTAGAACAATTCTGTTCAGTAAATTGGAGTAATTCGGAAGTCCGAGTTATCCGGGTTCGAGATATCGAAGTTCAACTGGATCTACTCTGTTTGCAAATGAGTAGATAGGCGTATTTATGGAGTAGTGGGTTAATGCAGAAAGCATTGCAGAGCACTCCATTAGAGTATTTCTGTATAACTTCCGAAATGCATTAAGCTACCTGCTTTAACCCATAAACAGCAGGGACCCCATACATTGGACATAGCCAATCAGTGTAGACCCACCCATATCAGAGAGATCTATAGGCCCAGACCAAAGTCTGCACTGTTTGCTATATCAATCAATGTTAAATGTTGTCACCAGGACATACTTCTTTTGTAAATCCCCTTCTCCATGAAAATGGATTGGTTTTCAATCTGGACAAGTTTATTTAATGTAATATGGGAGTCAACTTTACTTAATAAATACGGTACATCGTTCTATCTTACTGCAGTGTAGACCCAGATCAGACCGATCCTGTTGGAGTCGTCTGATCAGGGACTGCTCTATTTGCTTATTTATATGCTGTGATATAGATATACAGTTGAACTTCGATATCTCGAACTTCAAGGGACTATATAAATTAGTTCGAGATAACAGAAGTTCGAGTTATCCGATTTGTAATCTGGACAATTTCTCAAGTTCATAGCTTAATGCAGGTCTACAGTAATGCTGAAAGCTCCTTCAGGAGCTTTCAGCATTACTGTAGAACTGCATTAAGCTGTGAAATGTGTTTCTAGATATGCGTAGTGATATATTTTAGAGCAATTCTGCATTGTAAGATTTTGGAAGGACCGAACTTTTAGTTCGAGGTATACCGAAGTTCGAGTTATCCGAGTTCGAGATATCAAAGTTCAACTGTAGTTTCTGCCATGTCCAAACATTCCTGTGCTCATTTGCCATTATAAATATGAATCTAATTACTATTTAAGATGCCATTATTTCTTACATGAATATTTATGGAGCAAAGGGTTAAATAGCTCGAGACTTAGTCAGACTGGTTTTGGCTGAACACTGTAGAGGGGTTTTATTCTAGATTTAAATTGCCCAACCTTCCACTGTGACCTCGCCTGTATTTGTTCTACTTCTGTTTGTGTTTACAAAACGTCTTCAGCTGAAGCCCTATCAGGGCACGAGGAGTTCATTTGTATTGGTAATATTACACCGCGCAGTTCGACTTGACATTTTACCTTCTTGAGTACCTTTGTCAGAGATCAAGTCACACTAGGTGTCGCACTGCGACAACTTGTAGTTTTGGAGTTTGCGATCAGTGTGAACCCTGATCAGTTGTCCCATTTAAAAAGGTTGTAGTTTGATAAAGGAAGGAAGCCCCTGGGAGCTTTTTGTATTTGGTATTACTTTCGTTCTGCTTTAAGCAGTCTGGGTTTAAACATATCTGTTTAAACCCTTTATTCCTTAAAAACTCCTTTCTACGCATTTGCAAACAGAGTAGAACCATATCAGATCATATAAGAACCGTTTGATCAGGGTCTGTTCTGTTTGCTTATGATATAATATATAGATATGATTCTACAGTTTTTGCCGTGGCCAAAACATCCTGTTTGCATGTGCTATTTTAACAATAAACTCATATTAATGACGTCATTATTTTTTAACATGAATATTCATGGAGTAAATGGTTAAATCATTAAATGGTTGCTGTAGAGAGACTAGCACGTATCTCTCCGTAGTTGTTCCACCGGAGACGGTTTTGTAGAATCCCATTTGGTTTCATGACTGGGAATTGTGGGGAGGCATACATGTCCTGTGTGTGTTCTAATTAGCCTTGCTGGATATGACAAGCGGAGGCTGTTATTGTGGTGACTCTCTAGCGTGATTACAACCCGATCTCTCTAAAGCGACCAGTAAGCGAATGTTCATGGTCATTGTTAAAAGCAGGTACTACACTAGCACACCAGTGGAGCACACTTAGTATGGAAGTCTTAAACGTGCTAGATGATTTGGAATGACAAACAGTGTAGACCCTGATCCTTTAGGAGCCCACTGATCTGGGTCTACACTGGTTGCCAATGAGGGTACATGCGTGTCCCGCATTCACATAGCCATATACAATCAAGGAAATACTAGATCAGAGAGCCCTTGAAAACACTGTCTGATTAGGGAACTCATTCTTTATTTAACTGTTTACGAAGCATTCCAACAATGATTGCACTTATGCTTAGTTGTTTTTACGGAGACCTTTCATCTACCTACCTTTACGTCGCCGTACAGGGCGTCCCTAAATACCACAATCGTCATTTCTCCACTAAACCCTACATGTATACTGTGACCAATCTTTAGAATCGCCTCGATGATAACGTTCCGATGTAATGCGATGTGATGGGACCGAATGAGATGTTATAGGGTCCAATAAGTGGTAGGATTCAATATGCGGTGATACGACCCAATGCAATATGATAGGGTCCAATACGATGTGGTTGGACCCAATGAGATGTGACAAGCTCCAATACGATGTGATGGGACTGAATGCGCTGTGACTGAATGCAATATGATGTGATGGGACGCAATACGATGTAATAGGAACCAATGTGATGTGATAGAATGCAATGTGATCTGATAGGACTCAATGCAATGTTACTGTATGATAATACCCAATGCGAGCGATGTTATAAGCCTGTAGGACGCAATGCGGTTTGAGTGATGGGACTCAGTGGGAGGTGACAGAATCCACTGCGTTGTGATGTGATATAATTCGATGTAATTGGACGAAATACGATTGGACGCAAAATGATGTGATTGGATGCAGTACGATGTAATAAGAGCAATACGACGTGATGGGACGAAATACGATGGGATTGAAGGCAATACTATATGATGGGATGCAATAAAATGTGATGTAACGTAATACGATGTGATTGGACACAATACGATTTGATGGAGGCGCATTACGGCGTAAATGGAAACATAACCATGTGATGGGACACAATAGGATGTGATGGGATGCATTACGACGTGAAGGGACACAATACGATGTGATGGGACACAATACGATGTGATTGGGGTGCTTTGCGATGTGAAGGGATGCAATGTGATGTGATGGGTCACGATACGGTGATGGGACAAAATGCGATAAGTATTGCACATCCGGACGAGACGTGATGCATTTCATGCTTTACGATGCGATACAAAATATTACAACGGCTACAGCTGTTCAGGAGCTTGTAAATTTTAAGAATCAGAACCTTGTGTCTTTGGCTTACAAAGGTTAATTTCGGTCAGCCTCACCCGTTGCTGTCAATTCTAATTACAAGTATATTCAATATAAGATATACCAGTTGATAATCAACGCATTCTGTTTTATGTTTATCTCAGCGGTATCCTGGTATTAGCACCGGGACCTATGGCATTTGGTCGGACCAGGAAAATCATTTTTAATTGATTCATTATAACGCTAGTAAAACCTGTGGCCTCTGTGTCTGTTTCTATACATGTATCACAGAAATTATATTGACGTTCGACTTTCCATCTCCTTTGTTTGTGCCCGACCATTACTTAAACATTTCCTTCATATAAACGCATTTTCACGCATTTGCAAACAAAATAGACCCAGATCAGACGGCTCCTATAGGAGCCGTCTGAACAGGGTCTGCTCTGTTTGCTAACTCTACAGTTTTGTCAAATCAAAACGTCTCATTTAAAAGTTTACATTATAAAAAATAAAAGCAGCTAATAAATATTCATGATATAGTACAGGCAATGAAGATTAGAATCTTTCTATAATGAAATATGGGCGTGTTATCCCTTTTGACGCCAAATAATCTTCGTTTGCGAACATGTGTTTTGCTTTCGATCAAATTCTTTTCAAAAACATAAGTGGCGTGGCAAACAGTTTGGATCCTGGGTCCATGCTTATAAAACTTTTAGTTGAGTCTGAGTTCGTTCTCAAGTTTTTGATTGGTCAGATTGAGCCTGAGCTTGAGAACTCAAATCTGAACAATCAAAAGCTTGAGAACGAACTCAGACTCAACTAAAAGGCTTTATAAGCATGGACACCGATGAGACGCCGAGTAGCCATAAATGTTTCTACTGTGCGTGCTGAAAGTATTTATTCAAATTCAAAAATCAAAGATATGCATGCCACTCTTTGTATCCAAGTTGATATAATACGTGTTTGTATTCTTTTTATCATTTACACGTAATATATATTATTCTGCACATATGCAATAGACCTAAAACACGTTAATAACGTAAGCATGACCGTTTGGTTGACAGATGTCATGGAAATATAAATTGGAATAAAACTCGTGTTTTCTTGAGAAGTTTGTGTAATGTGATAAAAAGAACATTATAATATATTCGTGTTCATTTACTATAGATTTTTACCAAACTCGTTTACAAACATTAATATGACACTCGGCACTCGGTAAACCTAATAAAATATTAATTTTATTCAACTCGTTTTGGTAAAAAAGATAGTAAATGACCATTCATGCAATACCTCGAAACAAACAATATCGTTAACACTTAATCAGGAAACGAATATTCTTATACTTTAGTACCGCTCGAAATCGGACGTTAAATTCAGTATAAATATCGGTCATGGAGGCATGTGGCAGCTTGATGCAGGGTGAAAGTCATGCAGAAAGCTCTTCAATGAGCTTTCTGCATGACTTTAACCCTGCATTAAGCAGCCACCTGCCTAAAAAGTACCTAAATTCTTCTCTACTAGTATTCCGGTTTAGAGGGGTTTTCCTGTAATTGTATTTACAAAACATGTAGACCCATATCCTCTCGGAAATCATATTCTTTCATAGTGATCTCAACTCAACTATTCCACTCTAAAAAAACTCAGCATTCAAAAACGGTTTAGAATTACTGACAGTTATTGAAATTCTTGTATATAAGCTGAAATGTACCGAATAGAAAACACCGAAAATAAGTGATTTAAACTGATTCAGGGCAGAGATGTTTGCAGATTGGATTTCATTTTTCGGGGTTTAGTTCATTACATACGTGATCTGCTCCTTAACTCTTTCGCTGCCAACTTTTGTCGTCTGCAAACTTTGTCGTCTGGAACAATTTTAGTATTATTTTTTAAATTACTTCATTTTCACAGTAACGAACAGCTTGGAACCAAACTGTTTGCATATGTAATCATAGTTGCGACATTGACAGCGAACTAGTTAATTGAATTATTAAAATTTGCAAAGAAAATAACATTGTCCTATTATGCAGATCACATTATTTGAATATCGACTTTCAAGATCTTTGAATATAATCACTTCTTCGCGATCTAAGAACTGATACTTGTATAACTGCACTGTTAATTATCTAGCAAATACAGTCAACACATTACCCCATAGTGATGCATTTTTGCGCCTCTATAAAATTCACATTTTGAAAATTATTGTGATAAATAGAGCATTTGCTCCATATGAGCAAAATGCTCTATTTATCACAATGGTTTCAAGACTACTACACACTTCTAAAAGTCTCCTTTTTTATAGTTAATGCTCCTTTTCGGTAGATTTATTCAAAGACGTTGGGTCTAAAAATTGCCTAGGAGAGAATGAGTTAAACTGCGTTTTAAAACGACCCCTTATAACGAAACATGACAGTCTTAATAAGCAGGTGGTTGCCTAAAGAAAGAAATTATATTAAACTACCACCTGTCTTCAGGGTTCAGTATTAGACTTCTGTTCAATAGTCGCTTAAGATAAATTTGACTGTAGATACATAAATATAACTTTATTATGCATGTATTTATCATGATAAAACGCTGACTCTCAGATTTGTATTCGCCAGTATGTGCTTACATTTGAAACTGAAACCGAGAACTTAGAAGCCCAAGGTTCACATGTATGACACACGCGTCAGAAAGTACAGTAAACTGGTCTTAATCGGCCATTCATTTATTGAACATAGGAGTCTTAAAAAGTAGGCGGTTGCTTAATGCAGGGCAAAAGTAATACAGAAAGCTTTATTACTTTTGACCTGCATTAAGCTACTATCTACCTTACATACCCATATTTAGACCTCATTTTGATGACCCCTTAAGACAGGGTCTATTGTGTTATTATTGTAAGAGGTAACTTAATCCAAACATGCTTTATATGAATATCAACTTGACAATGACATTCAGATTTAAATTTAAACTTAAAATAGTTCAGACTTTTATTATGTTTTTTTTAATATGGGTATTTAATTTAAATCTATTACAGTGCAACCCTTCTAAACAGGAATTTTAGTAAAGAAGAATTAAGATCTTTTTAGGCGGTAGCTTAATGCAGGGTGAAGGTCATGCAGAAAGCTCCTGTGGGGGCTTTCTGTGTGACTTTCACCTTGCATTAAGCTACCACCTGTCTTACAAACCGGCATTGATACTAATTTTAACGTGTGATTTAGAGGAGTTTTACTGTTTATGAATCTTGATTGTTAAATGTTGTACGATGTGTATTATAGGATTAGTATAGATCGTACGACTGAAATGATCGTAAGTTTTTAACATTAGACGAGCGCATCTTGAAGTTAGCCTTAACTCATTCCTTCACATCGACGCCTTTAGACGCCTCTATAAAAGTCACTCTCTGAAACCATTGTGATAAATAGAACATTTGCTCCATAGGAGCAAATGCTCTATTTATCACAATGGTTTCAAAACTACACAATTCTTAAATGTACCTTTTTGATAATAAATGCTCCTTTTCGGTAGATTTATTCAAAGAGGTTGGATCTTTGACATATGAGAGAATGGGTTAATTGTTGCACTATATAATGAGCGTAAATGTTAGTTGTGTGAGTAGTATTGGTTGTAGTAAATTTTGATGTATGATAATTTTGATCGCACGATCTTTAGTAAGACATATCCCTACTCTACTTTACCTATACCATATTGTCTGATGCTGACAGTAAACTCAAAACCGGGAATTTCATTGTAAAAAGACACAGAGCCTGTTAACCATTACCCAGTTTGATTAATTTATGTTATAAACAATGACATCATGCACATTTATTAGTTGAATTTTTAGGGTTTTTTTTAAAGTGGTGTATGCACATGGAGAATTTTGGTATTGATAGAAGCTGTAGAATCAGATCTGTTAAAATTTTATAAGCAAACATAGCAGATACTGATCAGACGGTTCCTATCTGAAAATTTCGAATTTTTATTTAGAAAATATGCAATAATGAATACATTGCCATAGCAAACAGTAACGTATATAAACAAATAGAACAGACACTTATTCGCCGTATCTAATCTGGGTCTACTCTGTTTGCAAAGGCGTAAATAGATAAGGTTATCAAATACAAATTTGATGATGCATAGTCGGTTGCATCGCAGGTGGTCATGCACGTGACCACTGTTTGTTTACCTTTTACTCAAATAACGAATTTTAGTCTTCAACTCCTTAACAAGTAATTGTCGTCTGCAAATGATGTCTGCTTCCATTAACAGTTCCTCAGTTTCTTCCAAAACAACTAAAGTCGGAGTATTGATCAGTCTCGACTAACATCTAATGTGTATCCGAACTATTTTCATCTTTTAACCATTCTCTTGCTGTTGACGTCAATATACCTGCCTGTAAATAGTGACAACCCAGATGAGACAGTTCCTGCAGGAGCTGTCTCATCAGAGTCTGCACTATTTACAAGTTGATTATACAACCAGTGCACCCCGCAGCAGTGATTGGACAGAGAACTATTTGTAGACAGTGAAGATACGAATATATGTAATTATACAACAGGACATGGGTAAAGAAGGAGAAATGTATTTTAAAATGCAGCAAGAGAAGGGTTAAAACATGTGAACAATCACATTCTTAATCCTTATCTCGCTCTCCCCGTCCTTACTCACATTAGCATACAGTTTGGATATAGATCAGACGCCGAGTAACTCGGCGTTTCATCAGAATCTAAGTTGTTTGACACTTTATCAATAGTTTCTCAAAAGCTTGATCGAATTGGGAGAACAGTGAAACCCAGTTTACATCAGAATTCTACTATATAGAAAAGATTTTAGATACTTTAGGCACGTGGCTGCTTAATTCAAGGTGAAAGTTATATAGAGGAGATTTGTGCATGACATTCACCCCGCATTAAGCTGCCACCTGTCTCCAATACCGATATTTATATAGTTGAACTTCGATATCTCGAACTTCAGGGACTATTCAAATAAGTTAGAGATAAAAGAAGTTCGAGTTATCCGCTTTCTAATCTGAACAATTTCTCAAGTTCACAGCTTAATATACGTCCTGTAGGAGCTTTCACTATTACTTTAGACCTGTATTAATCTGTCATGTGTTTCTAGATATCTGTAGCGATATATTTTAGAGCAATTCTGTATTGTAAAATTTGAGAGGACTGAACTTTTTGTTCGAGTTACACCGAAGTTTGAATTATCCAAGTTCGAGATATCGAAGTTCAACTGTACTAAACTGAACGTCCGGTTTAGAGGGGTTTTACTGTAGTCAAAATGACACCAGATCCAAATTTGAACAGACAGTATTATTTTATTAATCTGAAAATAAAAACATCAATCTAGATTTAAACAGACTTCATTATTTCTGCACCGCTGTGTAAGGGTGAGCCCATTCCCTCCTACTGACGCCTTTTGGTGGCTTTAATCTAGGTCTACTTTGTTTGCAAGGGCGTAGAACAGCGTATTCATGGAGTAAAGGGTAAACTCATTCTCTCCTGCTGACGCTTTTGACGCCTCTCTGAACGTCAGGTTTTGAAACTATTGTGATAAATAGAGCATTTGCTCCAGCATTTTCTCAGTAGGAGCAAATGCTCTATTTATCACAATAATTTAAAAACTAGAAAATTCTTTTTAAAAAATCCTCTTCTCTAGTAAAGGCTCCTTCTCCGTAGATTTATTCAAAGAGGTTGTGTCTAAAATAGTCTAGATGGGAATGAATTAATTGCAATCAGCTTTTGAAAATGAGCAACTGAAGAATAATGGAAAGGCGCTTGTTTAGTGCATCCATAGATGTATAGCTTAGTTGCGCCTGATGTGGTCGCTATCTCTCGATAATCTTCAGCAGTCCCAAAAGAGATTTTTATTATCAGAAGCTTCCAATTAATTGCCGTGTGCATATGTTACATTGAGTGCACGCTTCAACGTTCGCCATTATACATGTCGAGACCATACCTCATGTACAAAAAAGTATATACATGTGCATAGTACTAGCAGCTGGTGCGGGCTATATCCGGAACCAGGTATCGGGCTAATTTCTAAGCTAGGTGTAGGTTTTGGAAGATTGGTGAGGTAACATGATACTTCCTTCTGTTCTTCAGAACTAAGAACTCTCCGGCTGCTTTGAGGTAATTAGAGGCAGCATAACTCATGTATTGCCAATTAATCTTTAACTTGCCAAGTCAAATGTCGACTGCTAATAAAGTCAGCGGTGTCCGTTCTCCGAGTCAGTTTGTTTTGCCACCACCTTTCAAAACTCAGTACAGATGTTAAAAAGCTCGTTTCTGATAACTTACCTCATTTCTCGGTGTCCCATCAGACAATAAACTGTTTACATAGGTTATTGTGAACTCGCCAGCGATATATTAACCATTTCCTCCCTTATAAACCCATTTTCACGCATTTGCAAACAGAGTAGACCCAGATCAGACGGCTCCTGTAGGGGCCGTCTGATCAGGATCTGCTCTGTTTGCTTTTTACATGGTACATATTTGTACAGCTTATAACTAGTCATCATATTTTACATGAAAATACTGAACAGGGAAAGGGGTAAATGCTAGTAACTGCTATCTATTTCTATTCTCCGGGAATCCGACACCTCCGGTGATTCTCGACCTGCTCGGAAGCCGAGAAATTCCAAAGAAGATTTTGGCACCGATGTCTGTTTAGCGTCGTCGATATCTTTTTCACTCTTGTTATTGAAAATGTGCCACAAGTTTCCTGAAAATTCCACTCTGCTTTTGTAGTCCCCAGAGACACTCGATAACAAACCGATAATTGTCTATGCCTGTCTATGAGAGTGTGCAACCTGTGGCATTCTAACCAATTATTGTCGTCTGAAATATAACAGATCTTTCGACAGCGGCCATTTTTAATGACCGTACAGGAAGCCTTTAAACATTTGAGCAATCTAAATTATATTAACCCATTCCCTCATAGTGACGCCTTTGACGCCACTGTATAAAAACTCTTTTTGAAACCATTGTAATAAATAGAGAATTTGCTCCATAGGAACAATGGTTTCAAAACTTTTAAATTCTAAAATTTTCCTTTTCTCATTTAAATGCTCCGTTTTGGTAGATTTATTCAAAGAGGTTGGGTCTAAAATAGCTTATGAGGTAATGAGTCTAACAAAAGCTTATGAAGGAATGGGTTAATAGCGTAGATCTTTAAAATCTTGTTTGAATGGAAAATATAAAGAGTCCGATGTGTTCCACGGGAACTGACTGGTCTGGATCTAGATTGTTTGCCCATCACCCTATTAACCCTTTACCTGATAAAGACGCCTGTTACTCTTTTGCAAACAGAGTAGACACAGACCAGAATACTCCTGTAGGAGCCACCTGATTCTGCAGTTTCTGCTTCATTGTATAGTCAAGTGTATAGCTTGTGTTATATACTATTATAAAAAGATTCAGCTAATGCATATGCATGATGCCATTATTTGGTATATGAACATTCACCGGGTAAAGGGTTAACCCTTTCCCTGTTCTGCATTTAGGCCAAATTTCAATTCCTACTGCATATTCATTAACATATAGTTATAAAGAAATATGAAAGGTGTAACATGGTAGACATTTTAGAAAGTACAGAAACAGATCTATCAAATTCTATTAGCAAACAGAGCAGACACTGATCAGACGGCTCCTCTAGGAGCCGTCTGATCTGGGTCTACTCTGTTTGCAAATGTGTGAAAACACGTTTATATGAGGGAAATGGTTAAGGGACGTTTATATGAGGGAAAGGGTTTAAGGGACACTAGTCACACACATATTATATATAAACCGCTACATATTTACAAGTCTTGACAATGAGACTTCTTTAGAGAGTTCTTTAAACCTTTAATTCATACATAGGCCTATTTATGAAAACAAAATGACGTCATGAATACTAATTAATGTGCTTTTTATAGTCGCACATGAACACATGTTTGGCCATGGCAAACTGTAGTATCATATCTATATTAGTTAATAGGCAAACAGAGCAGACCCTGATCAGGCTGTTCCTATAGGAACTGTCTGATCTGGGTCTAACCTGTTTGCAGAAAGTCGTGTTTATGGAGTTCTAAATATTTCCCAATACTCTTTATAAATATTGAGAAATATAATACCGAATGTCAATTGTCTTCCACTCTCATCGGTCACGAAGAGACGATTCTAAAGAGTGGTCACAACCAAGGGTTTGGTGGAGAAAAGGCGACTTCAGTATTTAATTCTTTCCCTCGTATAAACGTATTTTCACGCATTTGTAAACAGAGTAGACCCAGATCAGACGGCTCCTATAGGAGTCGTCTGATCAAGGTCTGCTCTGTTTGCTAATGGAATTTGATAATCTGTTTCGTTAGATTCTGAAATGGCTTCAATATTCCATTTTGCATGTTTCATTATAACTATTTTGTCCATGAATATGCAGTAGGTATTGAACTTTGAAATAAGCATAGAACAGGGAAAGGATAAAGTACGCACGTTTATCTTTTGCTCAGAGCTATTGTGTATCGTTATGTGATGTGCGGTTGCTATTATATTTGTTTCTTCAAAGTACGTGCAATTTTTTTTATTCCAAACTTTATAATTTGTTTTTCTCTGTAAGTATATATGCTCTAGCAAGGTTTGTTTTCTTCAAGTAGGCGCCATTACTCTATCACATGCCACTGGGAAACTAAATATCTCTATCTCGTCTATAGTTTGATACCACGATTACCATACAGTGCCAGCTGATCATTCTTATCTTAACTTATTAAGAAATAAAATCCAGATCTCTTGAAACGAAACACTAAATCTGAAATTCATATCGTCTTATGTTGATACTATAATAACATGGCTCATATCATGGTATTTGGATGTTTGTCAGATATCAAATTACATCAGACAACATCAAGTTATAGTTCGGCTTATGAATTAGACCCAACCTAAGGTTCCCAACATTCCCATCATCTTCCGGTTGACCAGTGTCTAGAGACATGCTGTCCTGTCGCCCGACTAATCAGTTTGATCAAGGAAATGTGACTGAGGCACTTGATAACAATATGATCGTAGGTAACGAGATAGCTAAGTGTAGGTCTCTTCTTGTAACCGGACTCTCGTACCCTGCTCGTTACCTATCAATAGACAATAGCAACAATTTGTTTTGGCAAGTCACGCAATCAGTGCAAAAGGTATCGACGATAGTATTTCTCTCTCTATTGTCATTAAAATACATCTTAAATCCGTATTGATTTACATAAACACATTTTGATCATGCTAAGTTTTACTTGTAGTTCAGGATGTTTGCTTCGATCCTAACGGTGTTGTAAAATGTCTGCTCAGTTTTGGTCACAGAGCTACAGATAAAGGTGCGTACTCGAATACTAAAATCGTCATTTCTCCATCAAACCCTGTGCTGTGACCACTCTTTAGAATCGGCTCTTCGAGACGATTCTAAAGAGTGGTCACAGTATAGGGTTTGATGGAGAAATAAAGAAGTTATCATTGAAAATGTTTTAAATTTTGCATATTATCTGGACCACTGTTGGAGCTTCGCAATTTTGACTACCTCTGACGAACAACCTTTCGAGAAACCAATGACCCGAGTTTCAAACAGCTTGGATCCCGTAAAAACGTCGAGTTACTCGGTGTCTGATCTGGATCTAAACTTTTTGCAAATGTGAGTCAGTTCGCGAATAGCGGGAGATGAGTTAAAACGATACAAACATAATTTATTTCAAAATGGTTTGATAAAAAATTATTCATTTAGAACAATGTACTTTATATAATTTGTTACTACCATTCTAAAGATCATGACTGTGGTTTTGGTTCATGGAACCGTTTTTAACCTTGAGTTTTGTTTTTATTATCTGTATCGAGAGTTTTTGTCTAAATGATATTGTTTAGTTATCTCCCTTGAATGCTGATTAATTTCCTTTGGGTTTATCGTTGATCTCTTTACGCTGCTAAAATAAGTTTGCTTATATGGTGTGTGGTGGTCTAGTAGTAACACGCTTGACTATCAGTCCGGAGGTCCGGAGTACAAACCCCGGTCCCTCTCTGAAATTTCAGGGACGCTTTTCCGTGGCTCCCACCCGCACCTCCTCTCCACCCATGCAGGGGTTAAAATGGGTACCTGTGAGTGTCTCTCGTCGGTACTGCGGCTGCATGATTGCGCCATATATTAGCAGGGCTCAATATTGTAGGCTAATGACCCAGTGACCAGGGGAGTAAATGTGCAGTCGGCTGAGCGGTCATTCAGACTGAAAGTAGACTATAACTTTAAGTACTTTACTTTTCAATATTTTGGTTAAAACTATATAATAGCATTTGTAGCATCCCTACTACATGTATACAGTTATACGATGGCTCACGTGACTTATCGGTGTTTCTTGTCTTTACCCTTTACTCCATAAATACGCATTTCTAGCCATTGCAAAAAGAGTAGACCCAGATCAGACGGCTCCTCCGTCTGATCAGGGTCTGCTCTGTTTGCTAATGATATACTATAGATATGATTCTACAGTTTCTACCATGACCAACATATCCCATGTCCTATCATCCTATCATAAACAACTTAATTAATATGCATGATGTCATTTTTTCTGACATGAATATTCATGGGGTAAATGGTTAAAATTCGAATTAGCGAGGTTCCACAGTATCACCAAGCTGACAAGAATTATGATTACTTCAGTTCAGATGACTAATATTTATTATTACCATACGTAACATTCAGAGGTCCAGATAAGATGCGTAAATTTCAAGAATAGCTTCTTTATTTCTCCACCAAACCCTATGTTGTAACTACTCTTTAGAATCGTGTCGAAGAGACGATGCTGAAGAGTGGTTACAAAATAGGGTTTGGTGGAAATATGACGAGTTTAGTGCGTACACCGTTATCTGTAGCGCTGCTACCATGTTATATTGTATATTGGTTTTCCACGTGTTAATGCTGTTGTTCACCTTGTGTCATCAACCGATATATTGCAAGTCTTAATTGTTGTTGCAATACCTTATGTAATGTCTACCTTACGTCCAAGCTAAAAGAAGAAACCACATTATGCAGCTGTTACCGATATCACTCAAGTGTCTCTTACCAGTAATAATTGAAATTGTATACAGTAATATCTCGATTATTCGAACACTCAAATACATACCATGATTGATCTTCTCTAGGAGCTTTTTGCATTAATTTCACTCTGCATTAAGCAGTCACCTGCCTACAAATACATAAATTATTAATTACTAAAATTTCGTAGTATCGAATTTTTACTGTGAAGTAAAACCTCTTTATCACGGCCACTAATTTATGTTAATTAGGTGGTATTTAGGACAGGTGGCTGCTTAAAGCAAGGTGAAAGTTAAACAGAACGCTCCTGCGTTCTGTTTAACTTTCACCTTGCTTTAAGCAGCCACCTGCATTTAACACGAAATACTTAATGTAATTTAGTGCCCGTTATAGAGAGGGTTTACTGTACTTCAGTTATATCTGTACACATTTTTGATGTTGAAAATAGAATACTGTAATACCTCTCTGGACCGGGCAAGCGCATTAGGGTCAACGATTGCCTTGAAGCCTTTACACCATGAATATTTATGTAAGAAATAATGACAACATGAATATTAATTAGACTATTTTTTATAATGGCACTTGGTCGCGGGAATGTTTGGCCATTGCAATTTTTTTTTAATCATTTCTATATTATTTCATAAGCAAACAGAGAACAGATCCTGATCAGACGTATCCTACAGGAGCAGTCTGATCTGGGTCTACTCTGTTTGCAAAGGCGTGAAAATGCTTATTTATGAAATAAAGGTAAGACTTAATGTATGATGTAATGCATGGCGTATTTATGGAGTAAGGGTTAACCCATTACCTCATAGGCTATTTTTAGATACAACCTCTTTGAATAAATCTACCGAAAAGGAGCATTAACTAGAGAAAAGGAAAACTTTTAGAATTATAGGAGCAAATGCTCTATTTATCACAATGGTTTCACAAAGTGACTTTTACAGAGTCGTCAAAAGTCGTCAATATCAGGGACTGGGTTAAGACGGATGACTGCTAACGCAGGGTGAAGATCAGAAGGGTTTACTGTACTGTACACGTATCTAATCATTAAGTATATTAGTTATCTTGCAATCTCCCAATTAAGTCTCCGCTTTGAACATTGTAGATCTGATATGCAGCTTATACTACAGTAGAACACTTCTTAATAATTTCCTTCAAATAAACGTGTTTTCACGCATTTGCAATAGGAGCCGTCTGATCAGGGTCTACTTTGTTTGTTAATGGAAACTGAATGGTCTGTTTCTTTACTCTCTAAAATGGATACAATGCTCTACCCTGCATATTTCATTATAATTAGTTTGTCCATGAATATTCAGTAGGTATTGAAATTTGGAATAAAAATAGAAACGGGAAAGGGATAAGCAGCGATTCATTTATTGAATAATATAGTCTTAAAGAGCATGGTGTTGTTTGATTCATGGCAAAAGTAATGCAGATTGCTCTAATAGAAGCGTTCTGCATTACTTTTGATCTGCATTAAGCTACCACCTGCCTTACAGCCCTATCATTAGACCTCTGTTTGTTTGCCGCTTAACTCATTATCTCCTAGGTTATTTTTAGACCCAACCTCTTTGAAATAATCTACCGAAAAGGAGCATTAATTAGAGAAAAGGAAAATTTTAGAATATTGTAGTTTGAAACCATTGTGATAAATAGAGCATTTGCTCCTGTAGGAGCAAATGCTCTATTTATCACAATGGTTTCACAATGTGAATTTTATAGAGACGCAAAAATGCGTCACTAGGGGGTAATGTGTTAAGACAGGTTCTACTGTATATCTACACTCGCGTTGACAGCAATATATTGATCGGATTACGTCGACATGAAGCAGCTTATGCAGATAACTTAGATCTGGATCCGATTTACCTTCTGATCTAGGTTTACTCTTTCGCTGCCAAAATCTGTCGTCTGCAACATTTGTCGTCTGCTATAATTTTCATTTTTTATTTTCTTCATTTTGTTTCAAAATACAGCCACGGTAACAAACAGTTTGAATCCTGATGAGACGCCGAGTTACTCGGCGTCTCATCTGGATCCAAACTGTTTGCATAGGTAATCACAGATACGACACCGGCAGCGAAAGAGTTAACATGGCTTTTTACTAGTTCTTGCAAACGTTAACATTCTGTAGACAAGGCTTTTAAACGCCTTTGCAAACAGACTAGACCAAGTGCAGGCGACCTCCGTATTAGGGTCTCATCTGGTTTGCTTATGGAATGATATAGACCTGGGTCCATGCTTATAAAGCTTTTAGTTGAGCCTGAGATCGTTCTTCAAAAGCTTGAGAACTCAAATCTGACCAATCAAAAGCTTGAGAACGAAACTCAGACTCAACTAAAAGCTTTATAAGCATGGACCCTGGTTCTGCAGTCTCTTTCTATCGTGACCAAACCTTTCCGAGGTCATATATAAGAATAAGATACATCTCATTACTATTATTGATATAATTGTATATTTCTTACATGGATATTTACGGAGTAAAGCGTTAAAGCCTTTAGAATAGAACTCCTATAAGAGCTGCCTGATCAGGGTCTGCTCTGTTTACTTGTGTTATAAATTATAGGTGTGATTCTACATCTTCTGCCATCTATTATAACTATTAATCTACTTAATATTCATGATGTAATTATTTCTTACTTGAATACTCATAGATTAAAGGGTGAAATAGGTAAAAACACACACACTTGAACCGGTTTACTTGAAACATTATGGCATAAATGGGATCATTCATGACGTAAGTGTGAGACAGCTGGTTTGGTTTATACTCACACCTTTGTGTTCCTGCTGAATACTACACATGTTCATAAATCTCTACGCAATTACTTTGAATTTGATAGTTTACAATCCCATGCACATCCTTTTTACATCTGAATGCAAAGCAAGTTAACGATTATAAACAGTTTCGGATTCAGACTAGACAACGATTAACCCAGAATCTGGTAGGAATACATGTCGCTTGTTATTTATACCCCGGTTTCTCTGAATAAAATACTATTGTTAATGATGAAGATCAAACGAAGTACAATTTCAAAGTTGACGAGACGTTCTTGTGGTGAAAGGATATGCCAGAACGAATGTGTAGTGTTTTTCCTCTCCTGTAACAAGATCCCCGCCTCACAACCAACGGATAACTCCGTACCATTTCAGATGCTACAAGACAGGTAAATACCAGAATTCCTGGTTATTCAAGAACTCCTGCCCCCGTGCGTCAGGTACTGCGCGGTAACCCGATCCGGCTCTTCTCAGAAAATCTGTTTACCTGCGTATTGTATACACAGGCATTCCAATCTCAAGCTCTGGTGAGTTTCGAAACCCATTTGTCTTGCGTTTTGATGTTTGTCAGACCAAAGTCAGCACACCCCTTAGAAACACTATATGTATAATGGAGATTATTGGAAATAATTTTTGGCCATTTTGATATTGAATGCCCGAACTATTCTTCCCGGGCTTAAAATGTAGTTAGGTGTCCAATGAGAATGACATAATTTTTATATTCACAGAATTATTATAAGTTTTGACTAATGCATTTCCATCTTCTAACGAAGAGACTTTCTCTCCCTATATTCAATCATAAAATGATGTCAAATGGTACGTTGGAACGATGAAAACAGGACCCATGCTTATAAAACTTTTTAGCTGAGTCTGAGTTTGTTCTCAAACTTTTGATTGTAGCTTTTTAGTTGAGTCTGAGTTTGTTCTCAAGCTTTTGATTGGTCAGATTTGAGCCAAAGGTCACGAAGCGGGTGCCTTATCCTCTAGGCCACGTTGACAATGATGCTGGATCGAACAAATTTGTTTCGTAATGCGTTCACTGCAGTTCTTTTTCAGACAGAATAACGACTGAGGTTTGCGTTGACGGCAATGCTTTACCATATTGCATCATCCTAGATTACCACGAATAAACGCGTAACTCAATAATTCGGAAGTGTTGAATAAGGCAATAACTTTGCGAAGGAATTATCGTTTAGATCAAATTGATATAAAAGACAAACTTGAAGTCAGATGTTTGGGTTGTGCAATATGCAAATAGAAAATTTGAGACAATTCTGCACACGGATATTTTGGAAACTTTGCAAGAGTATCAGAGCAACAGCTAAATGTGCATACTTAACTCTTTCGGTGCCAATGTCGCCTGTTGGCACCATTTAAAACAGTGCAGTCCCAGGTCAGATGCCGCCTTTTCAAGGCGGCATCTGACCTGGGACTTCACTGTTTTCTGTATTATTTTAGCCCAAGCCTGCAGGTTTTTAAAAACAAATGTTTTACGTATATACCTTTATTATTTAGTTTAGAATTATATTTAATATGAAATTATTATTGCAGACGACACTTTTAAATTTGGCGCCAAAAGAGTTATATACAAAACTCGTCATTTCCCCCACCAAACCGTATGTTATGCCCACTCTTTCGAATCGTCTCTTCGAGACGATTTTAAAGAGTAGTCACAATATAGGGTTTGGTGGATAAATACAAAAGTTATTTTTGAAAATGTTTTATTTTACGCATCATATCTTGACCTCTGCGCGGTATGTATATATTTCACTCTATTCAACACCTGAAAAAGCTGAGTGAGCCCTGTCAGCACACGGGGAATCTGGACCATTACCTTTCAGACCAACGGCAACAATATTTGTTTCAAATTACCGCAGTGTAAGCAGTGGATAGGACTACTATAATCACGCGTGAAACCGTGATGTAACTCTTTATCAAACGATAAGCCAATTCCAAGAGCTGGGCGAAACCCAACCCATTAATTCTTGTTTGGTTCCCATTATTCAAGTCGCAGATATGTCATGTGATGTATAGATGTCAGTTTATTAGTAGTTAGCCGCGTAATTCAATCACCCCAACAACATTTATCACGGTAGAGACGAGGCTACTAACCAAAACAAGCCATCATTTGATAGTTTAATGACTGTATAGGAAGAGTCCTGGCAACCACAGCTTCATCTGCGGGCGGTCTTCGTATCAAATTTCTGGCTTTGCGGACAGTTTCATCTGCGCATGCGTGTTACTAATTTGATACTCTTCCGGTTATGATGGTGACTCAATGATAGCGTGCTCATCTGTTGTTGTGTGGGTCTCGGGTTTGGTCGTTGCCTAGAGCGCATCTGAAGCATCATCCCGACTTACATTTGAAAATAGCATGGATACAGATGAGACGCAGAGTAACTCGTCATCTCAATAGGACACACGCTGTTTGACACACGGTTAACCCTTCTCTTGCTGAATTTTAAAATACATATCTCCTTCTTTACCCGTGCCTTGTTGTATAATTACCTATATCTTCACTGTGTACAAGTATTTCGCTGTGCAATCACTGCTGTGGAGTGCACTGGTTGCAAAATCAACTTGTAAATAGTGCAGACCCTGATGAGACAGCTCCTGCAGGAGCTGTCTCATCTGGGTCTTCACTATTTACAGGTCGGTATATTGACGTGAATAGCTAGCGAAGGGTTAACAGTTTTTTCAATAGCTTGAGCGAATCGAAGTACAGTGGAACTTTGATAGTTAGAAATTCAAGGGACCATACAAATTACTTCGAGATAACAGAAGTTCGAGTTATCCGATTTCAAATCTGGACAATTTCTCAAGTTCACAGCTTAATGCGGGTCTAAAGTAATGCTAAAGGCTCATGTAAGAGCTTTCAGCATTACTTTAGACCTGCATTAAGCTGTCACATTTGTTTCTAGATATGCGTAGTGATACATTTTATAGCAATACTGTTTCGTAGATTTCGGAAGGGCCGAAGTATTAGTTCGAATTATCCCGAAGATCGAGTTATCCGAGTTCGGTATAACGAGGTTGAACTGTAGTAGAAGTTGCATCAAATCCACTGTTGAGCAGACACTGTTATTTTCACAGCAATGGTGGTTGATAATTGTGATAGGAATAAAAAAAACAATGTGCCCACCTTAGATATAAGGTAGACATCGCAACTGGTTTATCCAGTGCAACATTGTCATCATATACCAGGGGTGCGTTCAATTAACACTAGCCGTTATTGTTAACCCTATCCTTCATATTGACGCTTTTTGACGCCTGTGTAAAAGTCGCTTTTTGAAGCCCTTGTGATAAATAGAGCATTTGCCCCATAGGAGCAAATGCTCTATTTATCACAATGGATTAAAAAACTACATAATTCTAAAAAAAATCCGCTTCTCTAGTAAATGCTCCTTTTTGGTATATTTATTCAAAGAGGTTGGGTCTGAAATTAGTCTGTTAAGGAATGGATGCATATGATGCCTTTACCAATGGGACCCCCACCCACCCCGACGATGCCGCCTAGCCATCGTATGTAGGCTTCCGTCATTAACTCATTTATTCCAGTATCATCTAACCCTTTAGCCAATGATTAGAAATAATGGTATCATGAATATTAATTAGATGCACTTTTAAAATGTCATATTTACACAGGAACTTTTTGCCATGGCAGAAACTGTAGAATCATATCTATATCATTCCATGATGAGACAGACAGTTCCTACAGGATCCGTCTGATCTGGGTCTTCTCTATTTGCATAGGCGTAGAAATGCGTATTTATGAAGTAAAAGGTTCTGCAAAACCCGTTCAGGGCCCATGCTCATACAACTTTTTTTTAGTTGAGTCTGAGTTTGTTCTCAAGTTTTTGATTGGTCAGATTTCAGCCTAATCTGACCAATCAAAAGCATGAGAACAAGCCCAGACTCAACTAAAAAGCTTTATAAGCATGGACCCAGATCTTATTTTGGAACCCATCCATTTCCATTTTGAGGGGGTAAAGCAAACAAAAATAGTTGTTGATATAACCATTGATAGTGATGGATGCAACAAACAGAGCGGACCCAGACCAGAGGGTCTCCGTTTTAAGGGTCACTGGGGACTAGGGGTTGAACGGACGTGACAGCCCTCTTGGTAGTGTTCAAGATGTCGATATTTGTGGAATTAGAGGGGTGCGTAGATGTTTCCGCTGCAAATGGAACTTTTAACATTGTCTGAAATTTTTATCGTTTGCTACAATTTTCGTTTGCTTAATTTTCTCCAGATTTCTTTCAAAGACATTACAACAGTTTGGATCCTGATGAGACGCCGATTTGTGCGCATTGGCAGCTAAAGGGTTGATAAACTAAACACAAAAATAAACAAAACCCATTCATAAACAGATATTGGCTGTTTATGTCACGCGTATAAAATACTTATACCACTATACACATATAATCTGTATAAATAATAAATAAGCACATCAAGAGAAAAGGTAAATCCGGGGAGTGTAAATTCTGTAGACGGAGAACAGTCGTGTCTCATAATTATGTGTCTGCACTGTTTACGCATCGATATTTGCAATATTTTAAAGAGGTAAGTGAGACAATCGGACAGACAGACATACTAGCATGCAAGCATTTTCACACGAGAGAGTGAGAGAGAGAAGAGAAGAGAGAGAGACGGAGAGAGAGAGGACATGAGAGAGAGAGACGTGTTTACAAAATGTAAACAATAACTGGATAGTGTTATGAAAACAAAATAATAAATCGTACATTCATTAACTGATATTACTTACGATCGATTAAATTACATGGACTTATCAATACGGAATCAGTGGTTATTACATATATATTGGAAAATACGCGATTTTATCCCGATTTTGGGCGATATCATGACTTCAATACATTCAGACCAGATGTTACGATATTTACAACTTGTGGCATTGGTACATTGATTCGTCATTATATAAAACCCTTTACTCGCTGTGGAAATGTCGTTTGCAGCAGAAATGGCTATTATTCTTCCCAACTGTTAGTTTTCAAGTTTCTCTAAACACAATAATAGTTTCAAGAATTCTGTCATTGGTATAAGATATGTACAGAGTATTTCAACGTCTCATCTGCATCAACACTGTCTGCTAATGTGTTTCTAAATTCAGCCACTCTTAGTTAAGCGTTTGACTCCTATATGAACCGTCTAGACTTTATTGCACATATTGCAGTAGTGTTTTAATTGCAATTTTGATGCACTAGTTTCACCTTCAAAGAGGTATAAACTGCATCAATACGTTTTCATGTTCTGCTAATTGTCAACAGTCATTCGATAGTAAGTGTCATGTTTTCCGATTTTGCAGCAAATTTATACTCTATATAGCTTCAGATAGGATATCTAGAAATCTTTCGAAGGCAGTCAGGATCTTGATCAGGCACTCGCTTAGAATTCATCTATATTTTATAAATATATGTACAATTATTGATATGTTCGTAGCGTTTAAATTATCTATGAGCTGAAGTTATAGTAATTACATGTATATGGGAGACTAGCGCCATCTGTGCAACTTCTGTCGTCCGGACACTAGGCCGGTGTTCCCATGAATGATACTTTCTCGTTTGATATTCTTATTTGGAGTATTTTAACACCGACAATTAACTGTAGCGCTAGAAGCAATATTCCTTTGCACAATCGTCTTCTGTTTCAATTTCAACCACTTATCTGATACAGACTCCTTTTAACTTTTTTTTTCAAACTGTAGGGATCGTCTTGATCTTAGTCCAGTGCTCCAGATAAGATGGGTAAAATTAGATCGTTTCATAAATAACTTCTCTAACCCTATAACGTGACCACTCTTTAGAATCGTCTCAAAGAAATGATTCTAAAGAATGGTCACAGTATAGGGTTTGGTGGAGAAATAACAAGTTTCGCATTTGAGTACACATCCTTATCTATAGCTCTGTTAGTCTGCCCTGTTTACTTATGAAATACTATACATCACTACTTGTCTTAAGCGGCCATCAAAAAGAGCTCTTATTATGGGTTTGTACGGCTGGTGGTAGCTTAATGCAGGCCAAAAGTAACGCAAACAGATCATAAAGGAGCTTTCTGCATTACTTTTGCCCTGCAATAATTGCGATCCGTGAGTTATCTGATCTGAGTGTACATAGTTTATGATTATGTGTTGGAGTTTATGATTATGTGTTGGCAAGTTTAAGTCCGAAGACTCCTCTGATCTGAGTGTACACAGTTTATGATTATGTATTGGTGAGTTTAAGTCCCATGAGTCCTCTGATCTGAGTGTACACATTTTATGATTATGTATTGGTGAGTTTAAGTTCCATGAGTCCTCTGATCTGAGTGTACACAGTTTATGATTATGTATTGGTGAGTTTAAGTCACATGAGTCCTCTGATCACTGCATTAATTGGCCACCAGGTTTTTAAGACACCTATGTTCAATGATTAATGCATTAAACTACTCCTATTTATTGCAAATATCGTACGACATAAAGTATCGTAAGTTCACATACGACGATCTCTACTGGAAGTAAGGACTTGCGATAAGTGGGGTCGTACGATCTAACGATCTGGGTAGTAGCGCTTGTCGTATATGAGATTTTACGATAAATGTGGTCGTATGATCAGTAAACTGTGCCCCTGATCCATGTTTATTTATTCAGTAAACTGTGGCCCTGGTCCATGTTTATTCATTTAGTAAACTGTGCCCCTGATCCATGTTTATTTATTTAGTAAACTGTGCCCCTGGTCCATGTTTATTTATTTAGTAAACTGTGCCCCTGATCCATGTTTATTTATGTTTATTTATTTAGTAAACTGTGCCCCTGGTCCATGTTTATTTATTTCGTAAATTGTGCCCCTGGTCCATGTTTATTTATTTAGTAAACTGTGCCCCTGATCCATCTTTATTTATTTAGTGGCTATAGAGAGGTTCTATTGTGCCCCTGGTCCATGTTTATTTATTTAGTGGCTATAGAGAGGTTCTGTGGTATAATACACAGTAAAACCCCTCTAAAGAGATCATCAAAAAGAGGGTCTAAATCTTGGTCTTAACCCTGCCTTTTTACGCATTTGCAAACAGAGAAGATCCAGATCAGGCGGATACTAGAGGAGCCGTCTGACCAGAGTCTGCTCCGTTTCCCAATGTAATTGGATAGATACGTTTCTTTAGTTTTAAAATTGGCTACAGTGTTCCACCTTCCATATTTCATTGTAACTATATTGTTCTTGAATATTAAGTAGGTATTCAAATTTGGACCAATTATAGAACAGGGAAAGGGTTAAAGGTTGGTGGTAAATTAATGCTGGATGAATTTTATACAGAAAGCTCCTGCCAGAGCTATATTACTTTCGTCCTGCATTAAGCTACCACGTCTATATTTAAAGACACATAATGCATGTATGTTAATTCGTAAAGTGGTCGCTTTAGATTTGGAGAGGTAATATAGGGATGTGTGTATTTATTTTCAAAACTATGATTGGAGTGTCAATCAGTAGAGACCAGGATCTCATCAAAATCGAAATTGATTGGAAATAGCAATGCGACCGATGAAGCGTTGGCCCCAGTCGACGAGCGGTTTAACATTTTGTATTTCCGCCAAATGCAAACCTGCTTCCCGACTTAGTTAGCAGCTTCTTATCCTATAAATAATGTACAATGATAGTCCTTAGTCGTCTCGCCTGCACCTTTGAACACAGCGTGATTCGGAAGCTTCTGTCATTTTCTTTGTGTGAAAACTTGGCGCAGACGACACGCTGTAGCCTCGTTTTGGTATCAAATTATTACCGCCATGAAATTCGAAACGTTAACATCGGTTACTTGGGCCATATGATTGACAGGCATTTCTCTCACGTTTTGTAAGCTGTGGTACGATTTCAGGTTTTTTACACACTTCCAGTCTTCTACGCCTCTAATTTGAAATTGAGACATTTCAAAGTATAACAATCCAATTTCAAACGAAACCTTAAACCTAATACTTTCATTTGTGGAGAAGCTGGCCAGGATTTTGCTGCTGCAAACATCTGCGGCGACTTAATTACCTGTTTCCAAAAATAATTGGAGTATTGAATGGTAAATTTATCAGTTCTGTGGTATTTAAAGTCTGAACGAAAATTACGTAAAACGTAAAATAAAACCAGAATGAATTCTCGTCTTTGGGAAAAGTAGAAAAGTCATTGTTGTATGTTCTTAAATTGAATGTTTGTTTGAATAACTTATGACTTGGTTCTTGGTTTTCAAGTGATATGAAACAATACTGACCCCATTTCCCTCATTTTAACGCTCTTTCATGTCTTGCAAAAAGAGCAGACCCAGATCAGTCGGCTCCTTTACGAATATTTGATCTGGATCTGCTCTGTTTGCATGACATTAGATAAATACAATTATACCTTTTCTGTATTCATTTACCAGTGTAAGCATTCAGCTAATACATATTCATGGTGTCAATATTTCTTACATGAATAATGAACGGGTGAATAGTCCAAGGAACATTGGTGTTGATGCTCTTACTAGCATAACTTTAAACATTGATGTTCTGACAAATGTAGCGATACATGTACCTTAAATCTATTTTAATACAGCAGTACTGTCTTAATAATACAATCATGTGTTGAATATATGAGTGTTAAACAGGTTGTGGTTGCTTAATGCAGGACTGAAGTAATGCAGAAAACTCCTAAAGGAGCTTTCTGCAGTACTTTTGACCTGCAGTAAGCTATCATCTGGCTTACATACACATATTTAGACCACTTTTTGATGGCCGTTTAAGACATGTTCTACTGTACTCTGAAAATACAGTAAAACCTCTCTTAACCGGACGTTAAATTTAGTATAAATATCGGTCTTGGAGACAGGTGCAGCTTAATGCAGGGTGGAAGTCATGCAGAAAGCTCCTCTAGGAGCTTTCTGCACGACTTTCACCCTGCATTAAGCAGTCACCTGCCTAAAATATCTAAATTCTTCTCTACTAGAAATCCGGTTAAGAGAGGTTTTACTGTAATCGCTGCCAATGTCCCGAATCTGAGTACTGTTGCAAATAGCTAATATAGATCTAAGTGTACAGTGTCTAACACAGCCTAAATGACATGTGATTAGTGACCATTATAAAATTCAGTTAACACATTCCCTCCTAGTGACGCATTTTCGTGTTTCCGTAAAAGCCACATTTTGAAACCATTGTGATAAATAGAGCATTTGCTCCTATAGAGCAAATACTCTATTTATCACAATGGTTTCAAAACTACACGATTCTAAAATTCTCCTTTTCAATAGTTAATGCTCCTTTTCGGTAGAGTTTTTCAAAGAGGTTGGGTCTAAAATAGTCTAGGAGGGAATGAGTTAATTAATGATTAGTTATTCTTGTATGAATATTGATTGGGTAAACTGTTCAGTGAGACCAATGGTCCACTTAACCCATTCCAGCATGTGCTATCTTTAGACCCATTACCTCATTGGCTAATTTTTGACCTAACCTCTTTGAATAAGTCTACCGGAAAAGGGGTATTCACTAGAGAAAATGAAAATAGAATTGTGTAGTTTTCAAACCATTGTGATAAATAAAGCATTTGCTCTTATGGAGCAAATGCTCTATTTATCACAATGGTTTCAAAATGACTTTTACAGAGACTTCAAAAGGTGTCAATATGAGGGAACGGGTTACCATGCTGGTGGGATGTTTGACATTAGCAATTAGTGTAACTATTCATCCTATTAGAATCCAGGATGCTGCGTACCCAAACCTGACGCAGTTCAACGCCTTTGCAAACAGAGTAACTCTAGGTTAGACGGCTCTTTTAGGAACCGTCTGTCTCAGGATCTTCTGTGTTAACGTATGAAAGTAAAACAAGAGCTGACTCTATAGTTTCTGCAAGGACCATAACTCTTATTTTCATATATCATAATACTATAGTCTAACACATTATCCCCTAATGACGCATTTTTGCGCATCTATAAAAGTCACTTTATGAATCCGTTGTGATAAATAGAGCATTTGCTCCTATAGGTGGCAACTTAATTCAATGCAGGGTGACAGTCATGCAGAAATCTCCCAAATGACATCATTACTATTAGTTCACTGAATTTCTATAATGGCACTTTGGACAAAACAGTTCTTTATCGTGATAGAAATTGTAGAATCAGATCTCTATTACATCAACAGCAAGCAGATCAGACCTTAATCAGACGGCTCCTTTAGGAGCCGTCTGATCTGGGTCTACTCTGTTTGCAAAGGCGTAAAATAGCGTATATATAGAGTAAAGGGTTAAGCATGAGGGCGCTTTCTGTATTACTTTCGTCCTGCACAAAGGAACCATCTGATCTTATATTGTATTCGTTATATGATCGGTATAGGCAGGTTAAACTGTATTTGAAAAGTTAAATGAAATTATACAGCCTTCAACCTTGCAAGGAGTCCTATGATATAGCAAAACACTTGGGTGCTAGGATCATAATCACCGGGAACTCGATAAGGTGGTAAATATCTGCATACTATTACAGCAAACCCCCTCTAAACGGGACGCTAACGTTAGTATAAATATGGGGTTAGGAGACAAGTGGCAGCTTAATGCATGGTGAACGTCGTTCAGAAAGCTCCTCTAGGAGCTTTCTGCATGACGTTCACCCTGCATTAAGGAACAACCTGCCTAAATGTATCTAAAGTATTCTCTAATAATTAGAGTTCCGGTTAAGAGCGGGTTTACTGTATATAAATTTTGTTCACTTCTGAAACGTGTTGCATATGTTATCCACCCAAACCTTTTAATTGCTTTGAAATGGCAAATGGAAATACATGTTTGATGTGACACATAGTAGGAATGCGGTAGGATATTGACACATATTAACGTAGTATATAAAACAATATATTTCATTGCGTGTACACATACTAGGATATAATGTGGATTTCAAAGCTTCTATAGGTATATACACTTTGTGACAAAGCACATTTTGACTTTTGGAAGATTGTACTTATTTTCAGCGCAGCAGGACAATAACTCATTTAGATTTGAAAGGACAGAGTTAACATTTTGCATATCACGTTTCAAATGTAACATAATAACGAAGATGATACACCCATTAAGCCGACTCTATTGTATCTGCAAACACCTGTCATATTTAACCTTAAACATGCAATGGGCGAATGTGTTGTAACATTTGCAAACAGTTTGGATCCAGATGAGACGCCAAGTAATTCGGCGTCTCATCAGGATCCAAACTGTTTGAAACTTAGATGGTATGGTATGGTATATTTGCATGTTTTTAAATCCGAAATTACAGAGCAACAGTTAAAGAGGAGTAACTAAGTACTAAATACGTCATTTCTCCACCAAACCCTATGTTGTGACCACTCTTTAGAATCGTCTCTTCGAGACGATTCTAAAGAGTAGTCACAACATAGGCTTTGGTGGAGAAATAGTGAAGTTATTCTTGAAAATGTTTTAATTTACGCATGTCATCAGGACCTCTTGAAGTACCTAAACCTTGAACACAAAAATACACAGCAGGTTAAAGGTTAAGCTTTGACAAACTCCAATTTGCTGTAGGATGTCACTGTCAGCGTATAATACAGGATATTTTTCTGGTATTAACCATTTCATTTTAAAATAGATATAAACATTTTGACTGAAAAGCAAACTTTGTTATGAATCTAGATCCAGTAAACTCAATTTCCAGGTTTTCTTCAGTGTGACTTAAGAAAGATTGAATGACGATTCAACGCCTATCACATACCAATATATGATCAATTTACGGGTAAAGTTTCATGAAAATCTGTTCGCGTCCGTCTCGTGTTATGGGGAGTTCCTTTCACGGTGCTTACTTATCAGGGTAGGTCGCAGACCCAGTGGCCAAAGGCCTAGAAAAGGCTGCCAAGTTTTTTTCGACTGTAAATTATTGCTGAAATTCACAACTAGAATACGCGCAGGTTGGTGTTAGTATCCATTTTCAAGACGTGGTTAAGTGAATTTTTACAATGGTTTTACTATCCCTGAAGGTCTCACAAAGAAAGAGACCGATACAAGCTAAGTATGGGAATTTTCTTACACGCAATGTTATGGTAGATCTTGATTTGTTTTGGGGTTTTTTTGTGAAGAGTGAAGGTGAATTTAATTTAGTGAAAACAAAACGTTTTGTGCAAGCGGGACGGTTTAGATGGGCGAAAAGTAAGTGGGACATTTACGTTAATATTTTCATTTAGTTTTATGAAGGAATATAGATTGCTTCTAATTCACATGTATCTATTTAACATAATTTGTATTTCCAATTTTGTAGTAATATTATACAATCTAGAATGTTATATAGAGGACAAGGCTATGCCTACCTGTGTTAGGTATAAAGCTACATTATTAGGTTGTCTTAGAAAGAACATTTACCCTTTCCTTCATATAAACGCATTTTCACGCGTTTGCAAACAGAGTAGATTCAGATGAGACGGCTCCTACAGGAGCCGTTTGATCGGGTCTGCCCTGTTTGTTATAAACACTATAGTAGATTCGACTCTACAGTTTCTGCTAATACCAAACAATCCTGCATACATATGTACTTAAAAAAAACAGCTAATTAATATTCACGATGCCTTTATTTCTTATATGACTATTCAACAGGTAAAGGAGTTAAGTGCATTTTACATATACAGTAAAACCCCGCTAATGCGACCACCTAGAAGAGGTATACTTCTGGGTGCAAGATGCAGGTGGTAGCTTAATGCAGGACAAAAGTAATGCAGAAAGCTCCTAGGGGAGCTTTCTGCATTACTTTTGTCCTGCATTAAGCAATCACCTGCTTATAAAGACATCTACGTTTATTCGTTAAGTGGTCGCATTAGAGGGATTCTACTGTATCCAAATCAACGTCTGAGTAATTCATCTCAGAATAATATATTAACCCTTTGCTCCATGAATATTTATGTAAGAACACATGACATCATGCATATTAATTAGAGTACATATATTTTTTAGCTCACCAGAGCACAAAGTGCTCAGGGTGAGCTTTTGTGATGGCCTGATGTCCGTCGTCCGTCGGCGTGCGTCGTGCGTCGTGCGTCGTTCGTCGTCAACAATTTGAACCTTTAAAGTTCTTCTCCTCTGAATCTACAGGGGTCTCAGCTTTCATCTTTGGCACATAGCATCATATGTAGGTCCTCTACAAAAGTTATAAAAATTATATCCCTGGGGTCAAAATTGGCCCTGCCCCAGGGGCTTTCAGTTTTCAATAGAAACATATAGTGAAAACTTTGAACATCATCTCCTCTAAAACTAGAAGGTCCTCAGCTTTGATATTTGGCACATAGCTTCAACTTCAGGACTTCTACAAAAGTTATATAAATTATGCCCCCAGGGTCAAAATTGGCCCCACCCCAGGGATTTCCAGTTTTTAATAGCTGACTGCGTAAACAGCCTATGGGATCACTAGTTATGCATAGTAAAAACTTTAAAAATATTCTTGTCAGAAACTACATGTCCCAGAGCTTAGATATTTGGTGTATAGATTTACTTAGCATAACTTTATGAGTTTTATAAGTATCATAGTTCTTGGGTTAAAATTGGGCCTGCCCTGTGTGTATATACTTCTTTACACCAGAAATTACATTCTAAAGGTTTCTCCTTAATATCACTCTTAGCTGAGACCAGTCGGTTAGGGAGTTCTTATATAATCACCCTTAGCCTGATCAGTAGAGTAGAAATTGTGTTTAGACAAATAACACACACTCATTTAAGATTGAGAAAACTGTGGATAATTCTCAAAATGCAGAATACTCTTAAAACTTTTTTTCATACCTATGCCCTGCATTAAGCTACCAGCTATCAATATAGAGCATATCTGTTGTGAATTTCAGCTTAACTCTTTGCATGCTGGGTAATTTTGTCATCTGCTAAATTGTTGTCTGCAGCATATTCACAAGTTATCTTAACTACACACTTTCTTTCTGAGTTTTTCAGAAGTTAAGTCTCATTGACAAACGGTTCGGATATAGATCAGGCACCACATTATGTTAGCCCTGATCTGGATCCAAACTGTTTGCATAGGTCATTAGTGGTGGGAGAATCCCACTACACACTTTCTTTCAAAGTTTTTCAGAAGTTCAGTCTCATTGACAATCAGTTTTGATATCAGATCTGGCACCACATTATGTTGGCCCTGATCTGGATCCAAACTGTTTGCATAGGTCATTAGTGGCGGGAGAATCCCACTACACACAGAAGTTCAGTCTCATTTACAAACAATTTGGATATCAGATCAGGCCCCACATTATGTGGGGCCTGATCTGGATCCAAACTGTTTACAAAGGTCATTAGTGGTGGGAGAATCCGCCTCTAGCATCCAAAGAATGCAAGTTCCAGTGGTCTAATGCTCTATCCATTCTTTCACTACATTCTTTTAGCATCATGTTCAGGTCCTCTACAAAAGTTATATAAATTGTGTCCCTGGGGTCAAAATTGGCACCGCCCCTGGGGTGTTAAGTTTTCAATAGAAACATATAGTGAAATCTTTGAAAATATTCTCCTCTGATTGTCTGGTGAGCGATGTCAGGGCCATTCTGGCCCTCTTGTATAATGACAAATGAACGCATGAATCTTTACCCTTAGCAGAAACTATAGAGTCAGATCTATATTATTACATATGCAAACAGAGTAGATCCTGATCAGACAACTCCTGCATGAGACATCTGATCCGAATCTACTCTCTTTCAAAAGGCTTTTAAAAGTGTAAATACGGAGAAAAGGGTCAACAAACTGTATAGATGCAAATCAGATGCGAAGTTTAGACACGTTGACTGAGCTGACCTGGACTCTTTTACACGTATTAAAATCCTCTCGTGGGCTGCACGCGATCGGCGACTTTGTGATTACGCATGGAAACAGTTTGGATCCAGATTATACGTCGAGTGACTACGTATCAGCAGTATCCAAACTGTTTGACTCTGATAGCGTTTTAAAGAAATATAAAGCATTAATTTTCAGTCTGCAGCAGACGATACAGTTAACCCCCTCTAATCCGACCACTGAAAAGGGACATAATTCTGGATGGCAGAGTCAGGTGGTAGATTAATGCAGGACGAAAGTTATGCAGAAAGCTCCTATAGGAGCTTTCTGCATACCTTTCGTCCTGTATTAAGCAACCACCTGCTTATAAAGATAGCTTTGATCATTTTAAGTGGTCGCATTAGAGGGGTTCTACTGTAGTTTTTTGTAACCAAAAAAAAAGAGAAAAATTAAACTTGGATCCAGATCAAACGTTGAGTAAAGCGGAGTGTCATCACGATTTAAGCATTCAGCTGATGGATTCTCAAAAACGTTTTGGGTGTAAGTGAAATTACATGTACATAACTTTGAAGTTTAACCTTTAACCTGCTGTGGGCGGATCCCTGATTACATCTGCAAACAGTGTGGATCTATAGATGGGACACCGAGTAGCTCGACGTCTCTCTAGGACTCAAACTGTGTGGCACGCTGATAATGATTTTTGAAAAGAAATGCATGATATGTGTGCTCATACCTGATTCTGTTGTTTAACCCTTTCCTTGTTCTATGTCTATTACACATTTCAATACCTACTGAATATTCATGGACAAAATAGTTATAATGAAATATGGAAGGTGGAACATTGTAGCCATTTTATAAAGTATAGAAACATATATATCAGATTCCATTAGCAAACAGAGCAGACCATGATCAGACGGCTCTTATATGAGCCGTCTGATCTGGGTCTACTCTGTTTGCAGATGCGCGAAAACACGTTTATATGTGGGAAAGTGCTAAAATGATGTTTACTCAACACTGAGTCTTGAGACGCCTTTCTACTCATTCGCAAACTGGGTAGACCCTCCTGTAGGAGCCGTCTGATCAGGGTCTACTCTGTTTGCTTATGGAATTTTATAGACCTGATTCTTCTAGTTTTTCTTGCTCATTTGCCATTATATATATCAGTATATTCATATAAAGACATACTTTTTTTTCTTACATGAATATTCATAGAGTAAAGGATTAAGTAGGTCATAGTTTACATGTAGCTTTCGGGCGAAGGGTTTAATTATTCAAGGTCGATGTATTGCGTGCATGTACTGAATTAAGGTACATGTACTCACAAACTAATTGTCGAATATCTAGAAGGAAACTATGCGACTTCAGTAATTTAAAACCAATCCAAGTGCAGTACAGTATCGAATACGATCACTCAAAAGAAGTTTAATCCTTTACGCTATGAATATGCATGTAGGAAATAATGATATCATGCATATTAATTAGTTTGTTTTGTTTATAATGTCACATGAACATATTGGCAATGGCAGAGACTGTAGAATCATATCTATATATTATTTCATGTACAAACAGCAGACCCTGATCAGACAACTCCTATAGGAGCCGTCTGATCTGGGTTTACTCTGTTTGCAAATGCGTAGACAGACGTATTTATGGAGTAAAGGGGTGGTAGCTTTATGCAGGACAAACGACGCTGTATTTTAAGGTCTCGCTAATGCGACCACACATTGTAAAATTAGGTGGTAGCTTAATACACAGCAAAAGTAATGCAGAACGCTCATATATGAACTTTCTGTATTACTTTTACCTGCATTAACCTGCATTACAGACCCATTATCAGATTTATTTTTGAAGGCCGCTTAAGACAAGCTCTACTGTATACGATCTGAACGTGACAAAAAAAAAAAAGAAAAAAAAAGAAGGTAATTCCGCTTTAACCCTTTAATCCATGAATATTCAAGTAAGATATAATTACATCATGAATATTAACATCGTGAATATCAATTAAATTTACTGTTATAATAGCAGATGGACAGTGTAATAGTTGGCCATAGCAGAAACTGCAGAGTCATATCTTTATTATATCATAAGCAAACAAAGCATACCTGATCAGATGGCTTCTGTAGGAGTCATGTGATCTGGGTCTACTCTGTTTGCTTGCATAGGCGTAGAAAGACGTACTTATGGAGTAAAAGGGTGCTTGTTTCATTGCCCTACCACTGGATGGTCAGTGTTGTTCACTTGTTGCATTTCTGTTGTTATTTGAGTTCTCGAAACTGTTGTATATCAGTGCCAAATACTTCACACAGAAAATCAAGTAAGACACCTGGGTCCATGCTTTTAAAGCTTTAAGTTTAGTCTGAGTTCGTTCACAAGCTTTTGATTGGTTAGAGTTGAGTTCTCAAGCCTTTGATTGGTCAGATTTGAGCCAAAGGCTCAAATCCGACCAATCAAAAACTTGAGAACGAACTCAGACTCTACGAAAAGTTTTATAAGCATTGATACAGGTGTCAGAGAACTGTTATCTGCTTCTTTGATTTAGCCCTTTACTCCATGCATGTTTATGTTGGAAATAATGGCTTCATGAATATTGATTAGATTATTTTTATATTGGCTAATTAAAACGCGAAAGTTTTGCGCCAATGCAGTAACGGTAGACTCAGATTTATATTACTCCATACCACAACAGAGCAGAACTTCAGCAGACGGTTGCTATAGCAGTCGTCTGATCTGGGTCTATACTGTTTACAAAGGCGTAGAAAGACGTGTTTCACTGTAAATGGCGAATATGTGACCCTGATCAGAAAACACCCAAAGGGAACATCTGAACTGGGTCTACTCTGTTTACAAAGGTTTGGAAAAAGTGTTTATATGATGGGAAGGGTAAACGTTATGAGATTTGTTCAATGTTTGATAGGTTTGGTCCTTATCATTATCAAGTTCCAATCTGACTGCAAACGTGGACCTTACCCTGTCTTACAGGATAAACGTCAAATAGATAGTTCAACAGCCTCGTATTGACAGAATGGTTGCGTACAGTTCAAGCAGTTCGTAATTATTGGCGTCGCATTTAACATGTATATAGTTGACCTTCGATATCTCGAACTTCAAGGGATCAAGCAAATTACTTCAAGATAACCGAGTTTCGAGTCATTCGATTTATAATCTGGACAATTTCACATGTTCACATCTTAATGCAGGTCGGAAGTAATGCAGAAGCTCCTGTAGGAGCGTTCAGCATTACTTTCGACCTGCATTAAGCTGTCACATCTGTTTCTATAGATATGATATAGTTTAGAACAATGCTGTATTGCTGATTTTCGACGGACCGAACTTTTGATTCGAGTTATATGAGTTCGAGTTATCGAAGTTCAATTTGACACTCGTATTGGTATAATTTGCAACATTGAGCTAAGCGTTAGTCAGAGTGGCCCTCTGAGCTTTATATTAAACTGACAGCTGTTGCAGTGCATTAATTTATTTATTCATGTAATAAATAATGACATCATTTATATTTTGATAACAACAGAACGCAGGACGATTTTGCCATGGTATAAATTGTATTATCAGATCTATATTATTTCATAACAAACAGAGTAGACCCATATCAGACGGCTCCTATATGAGCCGTCTGATCTGGGTCTTCTCGTTTTTCAAAAGTGCTTGTTTATAGAGTGTTATAGGACCCGTCTGATCAGGGTCTGCTCTGTTTGCTGTGATCAGGGTCCATGCTTATAAAGCTTTTAGTTGAGTCTGAGTTTCGTTCTCAGGCTTTTGATTGGTCAGATTTGAGTTCTCAAGCTTTTGATTGGTCAGATTTGAGCCAAAGGCTCAAATCTGACCAATCAAAAGCTTGAGAACGATCTCAGACTCAACTAAAAGCTTTATAAGCAGGGACCCTGATCGCCAATCCTGTTTGCAAACGCATTGGCAGTCGTATCTGTTAGGTAAACGGTGAAATAAAAGAATAAGTATAAGACTGACGTACGAGTTTCTCTGAAATTGTATACTCGTCTATAGTATAATGGTATACGTACACACACACACACACACATATATATATATATATATATATATATATATATATATATATATATATATATATGTGTGTGTACTCGTAAACCAGTACTGTCATAAATAGGTTTTAACATCTACACATACTTCTTAGGTAGATATACAGAAAGACAGTAGTCTGCTATGAAATTACATGTACTGTTAGCTCTTATTACAACGACCACGTTGGTTCCCATAGAAAGTTTTGTTGTATGGAAAAATTAAGCAGCCATCTGCATAAAAATATCTAAATTCATCTTTACTAAAATTTCTGTTTAGAGAGATTCTATTGTATATGTTTCCAACCTTCATGTTAGTACAATGAATATTCCGTTATATCGAATGTCGTTAAAACGAGTGTTCACGGTAGTTGTACGATCAACCCCTCACCAGAATATGTTTAACCCATTGGCTCCCACGATCCCATATATGGGACGTAGGCAAACAGTGTAGACTCTGATCAGACGCCGCATAATGCGGCGTCTGATTAGAGTCTACACTGTTTGCTGATAGGAATTTCAATATATACCAAAACCCAATTGAAAATGTAGGCCATGCACCCCTTAGATACAAAAAATGGACTAATCCAATATATAAACATGGAGGACTCCGCTAGGAGCAAATGGGTTAACTTCAAAATGGATTTGAAAATGTTACTTCTACCTTTTAGTGACACACACCAAACATTTCTTCTGGTGAACTATTTTGCTCATATGGACAGCTTTTGACACCTTTGCAAACACAGTAGATCCAAATTAGAAAGCTCCTATAGGATAATAGGAGCTGCCTGATCGGGGTTTGCTCTGATTACCGATGGGATAATATAGATCTGATTCTGAAGTGTCATTGTTAAATGTGTAATTATAAATATTCTGTCCATGAATTTTCATACAGTAATACATTCATAGATTGATATTCATGTAGGGAAAACATTTCGTGTAGATATTGTACAGTAAACGGTGGATGTAGTCTCAGGGTGATACACTCTAGGTACTGGGCCCGTATTCACGAAGCACTGAGTCTGAAACTCAGACTCAAGACTCAGAAAGGAAACTACCACAACTTGAATAATATTGTTTTGATCAACTTAAAAACGTTTGTGCCAATCTAAGCTGTAAAATAATTACTTATGGCAATTTTTATTCCGTTTGACTGAGGCATGGTTGAGATTTTGGCATATTCAGTTTGAGTTTTTGTTCTAAGTTTCAGACTCAGTGCTTCGTGAATACGGGCCCTGGTAACACGTTGACTGCTGAGCTGGACCTGACTAGTACATATATGCAAATGGCATTAAATCAGATGTGACGCCGAGTAACTCGGTGTCTCATCAGGATCCAAGCTGTTTGACACTCGATCTATAACTTCTTAAAAATTGAAACCATTATCGAATCGGACACAAGTAAAACTTTTTCAAAGTCAGAATTTGAGCAGGATAAGTGGTAAAAGAGGGATTATTTGACTGTCCATTCTGTAACTCGAAACTCCCCTCTGATCATCGAGATTTCGTGACATGTGTTTGACACTGTACCTACAAAACGATCAAATGTCAACCCGGATCAAATCCATCTACAGTATCGCTTGTCCTAAGCGGACATTCATTTAACTGAACATAGGTGTCTACTCTTACAAAGAAGGTGGTTGCTTAATGCAGGACAAAAGTAATGCATAAAGCTCCTATAGGAGCTTTCTGCATTTATTTTTGACCTGCATTAAGCAACCATCTGCCTTACAGACCCCTAATTAGACCTCATTTTGATGATCGCTTAAGACAGATTCTACTATCACTTTGAACATGACCCTGCTCATGGAGAACTGTCTCGCAGAAAATTGGGAAACTACTTGTATCCAGGTGGGTAGCTCGGCGTATGGTCGGGATCCAGTATTATTATGTGCACCACTAGGTCAAAAGTCACGTGAGTAAACAAATAGTGATAAATAAAAATTGATAGTAAGGTAAATTAAGAAAGAATAAAAGCAGATGGCAATTTTCATGTGGGGACATAGCATATCATTAACCAATAGTGATGTCAGAAGCAAGCTGAACCAAGTTTGCCCAACAGGCTAAACGTTTTAATCTTTTAACACATTATCTCATAGGCTGTTTTTAGATCCAACATTTTTAAATTAATCTACCGAAAAGGAGCATTAACTAGAGAAAACGGAAATGTTAGAATTTTGTAGGTTGAAACCATTGTGATAAATAGAGCATTTGCTCCTGTATGAGCAAATGCTCTATTTATCACAACGGTTTCACAATGTGAATTTCATAGAGGCGCAAAAATGCGTCACTAGGGGGTAATGTGTTAACTCATTACCTCATAGGCTGTTTAGACCCTACCTCTTTGAATAAATCCACCGAAAATCTACTAGAAAAAAGGAACAGTTTACAATTGTGTAGTTTTGAAACCATTGTGATGAACAGAGCACTTGCTCCTATGGATCAATTGCTCTATTTTTCACAATGGTTTCAAAAAATGACTTTTACAGCGGCGTCAAAAGGCGTCAGTATGAGGGATTGAGTTAAATTCGGAAAACGCGCACACTGACAATTTCAAACAGTGTATACCCAGATAAGAAGGATCCTAGACGATTAAAGTCTGCACTGTTTACCAATTACACACCCCTCCCCAGCAATATTCATCATGTTGTACCGAATGTACTCTGCAGTTAAATCAATGTCGAATCATTCCACTTTGAAAATTCAGCTTCCTAAAGGTATATCCACTTCCTCCATGCATATTCATGTAAGAAATAATGGCATTATGAATATTAATTAGATGCATTTTTATGATGGGATATGAACAAATGAAGCCATTAGCCATTGCAGAAAATTAGCATTGTATCCCATATTGTTATATAAAAGCAAACAGAGCAGACCCTGGTGAGACAACTCCTACATGAGCCGTCTGACCTGGGTCTACTCGGTTTGAAAAGGCGTTTCTATGAAGTAGATGGTTAGGGACATTGGAAAACAATTTTACAGGTATAGAACAACGCCAAAAGGAAACCATGTTTTCTGTTGTGTACGCGTATAGCATTACTTCCGGACAAGTCAATATCTTTAATCCTTTGATTGCTGCATTTTAAAAGTGGAATGCTCCATCGTTGTTCAAAGGTAAAATCCATTCAGTAGGAAAGGAATAAATTCGTTAGAGAATGTTGAATGGCAAACAGTGCAGACCTTGATAAGATGTATTGCTCTAGGAGTCCGTTGAGCTGGGTCTACAATGTTTGCAAATGACGATGCACCATGTTCCAACGTTCAAATAGTTAATTGTAATACTTCTGTCAGTTTTGGCGAAATAGTAGAAGCAGTACTGCTATTTCGGTGTCAGAATCAGTGTTTGGCAAGTAGGTAGTATAATTATAGAAATATAATCGTCTTGAGAAAATGCAACCAGATAGCAAATGATAAGACCATAAATAAAGCTTATTAACCATTGGCTTGATACGTGCGGTCTGTCTGACATTTGTAAACAGTGTTGATCCAGTAAATGGACACCCCTATCAATCTGCAAGCTGTTTCGGCCACTCGACCTATAGTTTCTGAAAAACTTGAACGAAGTAGAAGTCAATAAAAGTTGTAACAGGAGTGAGTTTAGCAGATATATTGTTTACAGCAGGCTTAAGATTTGATACAGTATTACAGTACCTGTAAATCTTCTATGTAGCACGACACTACAGTGGAACCTGTCTTAACCCTTTCCCTGTGCTATGTTTATTACAAATTTCAATACCTACTGATTATTCATAGACAAAATAGTTATAATGGAATACGGAAGATGGAACATTGTCGCCAGTCTATAGAAAGATCTTCAAATTCCATTAGAAAACGGAGCAGACCCTGATCAGACGGCTCCTATAGGAGCCGTCTGATCTGGGTCTAGTCTGTTTGCAGATGCGTGAAAACGTGTTTATATGAGGGAAAGGGTTAAGCGGTCATTAATGGTTGCTTAATGCAGGGCAAACGTAATGCAGAAAGCTCATATAGGAGTGTTCTGCGTTACTGTTCGCCTGCATTAAGCTACCACCTGTCTTACAGGCCCATCATTTGACCCCTTTTTGGGTGACCGCTTAAGACAGATTCTACTGTACTTGTAAATCGTCAATGTAGCCCGACACTATAGAAATTCAAAGCTTACTATTACCTTATATATGCTAAGCGACTTACCATCCGTTCAAAGTTTCCTTTGTCTAACCATTTACTCCATGAATATTCATGCAATAAATGATGACATCACGAATACCATATTACTTTTATTCTAATATCATATGAACACGGATCATTTGTACAATTGCAGAAACTGTAGAATCAGATATATATACAGTAAAACCTCTCTATAACGATCACTAAATTACATCAAGTATTTTGTGTTAAAGGCAGGTGGATGCTTAAAGCAAGGTGAAAGTAAAACAGAACTCTCCTATAGGAGCGTTCTGTTTCACTTTCACCTTGCTTTAAGCAACCACCTGCCCAAAATACCAACTAATTAACATAATTTAGTGGTTGTTATAGAGATGGTTTACTGTAATTAGATAAGCAAACAGAGTAGACCCTGGTCAGGTGGCTTCTCATGAATCGTCTGATCAGGATCTACTCTGTTTGCAAAGGCGTTCATAGGTATATTTATTGAGTAAAGAGTTACTATTGTTTTTAATATTAGTATGTTGTTCCTACTGTGACTGTTTGGGAGTAGAAAATAGACAACAAGTCTTCTACATCTTAATGCATCTAAGACTACGGCCACCTCAAATAAAAAGTCCAAAGATTGCTCTTGGCGTGTGCATAAAGATATAGAGACGTACTTATTTTTAAATATTGTCATTAACCTGTCTCTATTCACTTCACAAACTTGTATTGATCTCGAGGAGAGGCCGGCTAACACCGAGACTGTTGGGCAAATTATCATCAGTTTAAAGTGTATTTTTGGATGTTTGTTTGTTGCTGGATGATTTGTATTTTGTTGTCATTTTTATATAAATTAGATTTTTTTCCACTTCACCAGGTTCCTAGCAATTTGCCATTCATTCAATAGTGTCTTAACCCGTTCCCTGTTGTATATTCTGGATTTACTCTATTTGCAAAAGCATGAAATGGCGTATATATGAAGGCAAGCGCTGTATAATGATATGGTGTCTGATCTGGAGCCACTGATTACATACGCAATCAACAACTCGTCCATAAGATCGATCATGAGCAAATAAAACTATAAGGAAGCTAAATTTTCTTTAACGTTCTGTTTAATTTTACAAATATACCGGATCTAGATAAGGCACCGTGCAACTTGGCGTTTGATCAGGATCCAAACATATGTTATGCTGTTAGTATGTTTTTGAAACGGGAAAGATTGACAAATTTTGCAGACGCCAATGTGGCGGTAAGTATTGGACAAGTGTGCAGGTTAGGAAATGTTTTTTTATGCGAAATGACGATTTGCCTTTAGCCTGTTGAGAAAATTGACTCTACAGAATTTTTCACCTACAACATTTTCAAAATTCAAGCTATAATCAATTTGTCTACCAAAATGCAATTAGTATATCAAACAGTTTGGATCCTGATGAGACGCCGAGTTACTCGGCGTCTCATCTGGATTCAAACTGTTTGCATAGGTATTCATTCATCGGCCTATAGCAGGCTAAAGGTTAAAAGAGGGTAACAAAGTACTAAAAGAAGGTAATAGGGAGTGTTCATGTTAACAACGAATCTGTCAAACAGCTGAGACGCCGAGTCACTTTGCGTTTTATCAGGATCCAAGCTGTTCGACACTCGCCCAATAGTTTAATGCCGTGTATAGATCACAGGGTGAGAGTTTGGGTGGAGAATAGTTTACAGCATGTTACGGGTTAGAAGCTCATGTTTTGACTTTGAAACTCTTACTACTTTAACGAGAGCTCGTAAATAACTCGGCAAACAATATAAATACAGAAGAGACGCCGAGTAACTTAGAAAGTTTTTTTTTTAATTTCAATAATACTTCTCCTATTTTATGATAAACTGCATGAAGCAATCTTACAAGTTACATGTACTACGCTCTAGGTGCGTGGGTAGGCGTGTAACCACGGGATGCTATTTGCTGAATATTCAAGGACAAAATTGTTATAGTGAAATTTGGAAGGTGGAATATATTATAGCCATTTTTGAAAGGTGGAATATTTTCGCCATTTTAGAAACTAAAGAAACAGGTCTATCAAATTTCATTAGCAAACAGAGCAGACCCTGATCAGATGTAGGAGCCGTCTGATCTGGGTCTACTCTGTTTGCACATGCCGTGAAAGCGCGTTTATATGAAGGAAAGGGTTAAGCAATCATCTGTTCTTATAAACCTAAATGCGGTGGCTCTGTAACATGGCCGCTATACAACGCGATGGCTCTGTAACATGGCCGCTATACAACGTGATGGCTCTGTAACATGGCCGCTATACAACGTGATGGCTCTGTAACATGGCCGCTATACAACGTGATGGCTCTGTAACATGGCCGCTATACAACGTGATGGCTCTGTAACATGGCCGCTATACAACGTGATGGCTCTGTAACATGGCCGCTATACAACGTGATGGCTCTGTAACATGGCCGCTTTACAACGTGATGGCTCTGTAACATGGCCGCTATACAACGCGATGGCTCTGTAACATGGCCGCTATACAACGTGATGGCTCTGTAACATGGCCGCTATACAACGTGATGGCTCTGTAACATGGCCGCTATACAACGTGATGGCTCTGTAACATGGCCGCTGTACAACGTGATGGCTCTGTAACATGGCCGCTATACAACGTGATGGCTCTGTAACATGGCCGCTATACAACGTGATGGCTCTGTAACATGGCCGCTATACAACGTGATGGCTCTGTAACATGGCCGCTATACAACGTGATGGCTCTGTAACATGGCCGCTATACAACGCGATGGCTCTGTAACATGGCCGCTATACAACGTGATGGCTCTGTAACATGGCCGCTATACAACGTGATGGCTCTGTAACATGGCCGCTATACAACGTGATGGCTCTGTAACATGGCCGCTGTACAACGTGATGGCTCTGTAACATGGCCGCTATACAACGTGATGGCTCTGCAATATGGCCGCTGTACAACGTGATGGCTCTGTAACATGGCCGCTATACAACGTGATGGCTCTGCAATATGGCCGCTGTACAACGTGATGGCTCTGTAACATGGCCGCTATACAACGTGATGGCTCTGTAACATGGCCGCTATACAACGCGATGGCTCTGTAATATGGCCGCTGTACAACGCGGTGGCTCTGTAACATGGCCGCTATACAACGCGATGGCTCTGTAATATGGCCGCTGTACAACGTGATGGCTCTGTAATATGGCCGCTATACAACGTGATGGCTCTGCAATATGGCCGCTGTACAACGTGATGGCTCTGTAATATGGCCGCTGTACAACGCGGTGGCTCTGTAATATGGTCGCTATAGAACGCGGTGGCTCTGTAATATGGCCGCTATACAACGTGATGGCTCTGTAATATGGCCGCTGTACAACGCGGTGGCTCTGTAACATGGCCGCTATACAACGTGATGGCTCTGTAATATGGCCGCTGTACAACGTGATGGCTCTGTAATATGGCCGCTGTACAACGCGGTGGCTCTGTAATATGGTCGCCATAGAACGCGGTGGCTCTGTAATATGGCCGCTATACAACGTGATGGCTCTGCAATATGGCCGCTGTACAACGCGGTGGCTCTGTAATATGGTCGCCATAGAACGCGGTGGCTCTGTAATATGGCCGCTATACAACGCGGTGACTCTGTAATATGGCCGCTATACAACGCGATGGCTCTGTAATATGGCCGCTATACAAGGCGGTGGCTCTGTAATATGGTCGCTATAGAACGCGGTGGCTCTGTAATATGGCCGCTATACAACGTGGTGACTCTGTAATATGGCCGCTATACAACGGGATCGCTCTGTAATATGGCCGCTATACAAGGCGGTGGCTCTGTAATATGGCCGCTATACAAGGCGGTGGCTCTGTAATATGGCCGCTATACAACGCGGTGGCTCTGTAATATGGCCGTTATACAACGCGGTGGCTCTGTAATATGGCCGCTATACAAGGCGGTGGCTCTGTAATATGGCCGCTATACAACGGGATGGCTCTGTAATATGGCCGCTATACAAGGCGGTGGCTCTGTAATATGGCCGCTATACAAGGCGGTGGCTCTGTAATATGGCCGCTATACAAGGCGGTGGCTCTGTAATATGGCCGCTATACAACGGGATGGCTCTGTAATATGGCCGCTATACAAGGCGGTGGCTCTGTAATATGGCCGCTATACAAGGCGGTGGCTCTGTAATATGGCCGCTATACAAGGCGGTGACTCTGTAATATGGCCGCTATACAAGGCGGTGGCTCTGTAATATGGCCGCTATATACAGGTTCTACAGTATATGTGTGCATTATTCCCATCAAAACTAATTACTTGTCATGTGCATAAAGTGTGGTTTGTTTTAATTTGTACTTCGGTATCTTTTTAAAAGAACGATCAGAGAGCCAAACAAGATTGGTACTGATATTCACGAGTACGAATTGGATCTAAACCGATTGCAATAATTATAACAGCGGTCGTAGTCGGGAAAGAGTGGTATTAGACAGCCAGTAACCCAATGCCCTAAACCTGCGGAATGATTCATCCCAGCAGTCTGTGACATTCAATACCATCCAAGTCGCAACAGCCGTCTCAAATATCTGTCAACTGGTATTTAAACTCAAGTCCGCCGCTGAAAATAGTCCCAGGCTGAATTTCGTTTTCAGCGAGTAACAATACCAATCCTTGCATGTATTGCCCATCATTCGATCGTTTTGTTATGGAGCCATTACAGATTGACCTGAAGTTTGAACTCGATTTGTTCGATTTCTTCTCTGTCTGCAGTTTTCTGTGTTGAACTATCTGCTAACTTTTCTTTCTACTGATACAGTAAGGGGTGATCCTTTGAATGTGAGACACGCGTGTGCTGGCATCTGTAAACAATGTAGACCCAGATCAGAGGGCTCCTAGAGGAGCCCTCTGATCAGGGTCTGCACTGTTTGTCATTTAAAATCATCCAGCAATTTGAGGTCATTCATACTGAGTGGTCTCTAAATATTGTTAAACACTGATGGGCTCTTCCACTGTGGAAATTCAACGTTGACTTGGTTAAATAACTGGTACTTAACCCCAGTCGAATGTCAGTTTCTCACAGCGATTTGTCTCTCTGTAAGTGTTACATTTCACAGTAAAGCCCGCGTTTTTGTCCTTCCTCTGCCAGAAGGACATGTTGCAAATAGTTTAGTCCAATACCAGACTCTGATTTGAACTCTGTACTTCATGAACAGTCATGTAAGAAATACTGACATCGTGAATATTAATTAGATTGACTGTTATGATAGCACATGAACACAGGAAAGTTTTGGCCATGACAGACACCATAGAATGATATTTATATTATAAGCAAACAGATCATACCCTGATCAGAGCCATCTTATCTGGGTCTACTCTGTTTGCAAAGGCGTATCAACGCGTATTTATGAAGTAAAGGAATGATCTACATGTACTACTACTACATGTGTACATGTATTTACTTTATGAACATTCATGTAAGAAATAATTACTCCATGAATATTAAGTTTCATAATCGCATTTAACCCTTTCCCTTCATATAAACGTGTTTTCACGCATTTGCAAACAGAGTAGACCCAGATCAGACGGCTCCTAGAGGAGCCGTCTGATCAGGGTCTGCTCTGTTTGCTAATGGATTTTGATAGATATGTTTCTTTAGATTCTAAAACGGTTACAATGTCCCACCTTGCATATTTCATTGTAACTATTTTGTCCATGAATATGCAGTAGGTATTGAAATTTGAAATAAATATAGAACAGGAAAAGGGTTAAACCAATGAGATGTGGCCATGACAAAATCTATGTAATCCCATAGGCAACAGAGCAGGACCTGATGAGAATGTTCCTACACTAACTGTCTGGTCTGGGTTTACTCTGTTTGCAAAAGCGTGATTTTGCATATCTATTATATAAAGGGTTAATACAACTTCAGGTAATGTAAAACAGAATCAGATCTATATCATGTCAAAATCAGTCAGAGCAGTCCCTGATCAGACTGCTCCCATAGGAGCCGTCTGATCTGGCGTTACTCTGTTTGCAAATGCGTGAAAATGCGTTCATACGAGGGAAGGGGATGAACTGTCACGTACTGTTGGCCGGTCCATTTGTCGTCTGCTACATATTTCCTTTTTGGTTAAAAAACACAATTACAGTAATAGACAGTTTTGATCCTGATCAAAAGCTGAGTTACACAGTATCGCACATGTATCCAAACTGTTGACTATGAAATGACCTTATTTCGAAGTGTACTTGCATGATTTTGCATTATCTCATTTGAATGGGTGTTTCTGCATTAACCCATTTTCTCCCAGTGGATTCTCCCATGCTTATATATTGGATTAGTCTATCTTTTATCTAAGGGATGTCTGGTAAAAAAGATCATGTTTAATTTGTTTTATATTGAATTTCCTATCAGCAAACAGTGTAGACTCTGATCAGACGCCGCATTATGTGGCGTCTGATCAGAGTTTACACTGTTTGCCTACGTCCCATATATGGGATCGTAGGAGCAAATGGGTTAATTAGTTTGCCGACATTACTGGAATAAAGTTTATCAAACATTTTGGATCCAGATGCAACGTTGAATAATTATCTCATCTGGATCAAAACTATTTAACATGCACATTGTGTTTAATGACCCTGTATCTCATGACTCCATGACGTCATGCATATTCATCAACTGAACATTTATAACAGTCTATAAACAAAGAAATTATTTAGTCGTTCAGAGACTGTAGAATCAAATCTGTATTTTGCAATAAACACACAATAGATCATGCTGATGTAGGACCTGTTTGATCTGTGTCTATCCTGTTTACAAATTCGTAAAAAGGCTAGTTTTAGCAGTAGATTGCTGTGTATATGTTTGAATTATACAGGATATTTCATTAGTAGCAGGACGCGTAACAGAACGAGCGCTTGGACAAATGTACCTGTCTCCATGGAAGTGACGCAATTCAACAAATAAAGTATACATAAAACGCGCCCAAATTCCAAAAATCAAAGCAGTGACATAAAAGCGAAGCGCATTATCTCGGTCAAAGCGTCAGACAAGATGATTTTAAAGGTATCCAAAGTGTCACATTCTGTCATATGAACTGGTCTGCACCATTACTGTTGATGTAAGGCTGTGTTATGATGATGGACCTGTTTTATATTGAGCAAACGAAACGCAGCATAGTTATTAAGTTTCTATATCAAATATACAATAAACCCTGTCTTAAGCGATCATCAAAATAAGGTCTAATTCAAGGCCTTAAGACAGACCGTAGCTTAATACAGGTCAAACGTAATGCAAAAAGCTCATCCAAGAGCTTTCTGTATTACCTTTGTTCTGTATTATGCAACTACATGTACATGCTTTACAAATGTCCTATCTCGGTCTATAAATTATCGCTAAAGACAAGTTCTACGGTGCTAACGTTTTTGTGCAGAGATGTTATGCACAGCATGATTTCTTTTCCTCTATTACGTATCAAGTTTTATGTACGCATTTTTGCTTACTTTACAATAAATTGTTATAGAAAATGGTCGACTAATAATAGAATACAACGAAGGTTTGAAACTGAAGAACATTCTCAGTTTCCTTCTTCCTTTTAACCTTGGTGTCAAGCTATAGCTATATTATGTATATGCGTGTTATACATTTATGTATCTTGTAATATCTTAAATGACGAAAGAAATCACCTAAGTGTGCCAAATTAAATCCTTGATCCATGAATATTCATGTTAGAAATAATTACACCATGAAAATATTAATCAGATTGGTTTTTATAATGGCATAAGAACTGTTTGGCCATGACAGAAACAGTAGATTAAAATCTATATTATTTCATGAGCAAACAGAGCAGTTGATCAGACGGGTCCTAAAGGAGACGTCTGATCTTGGTCTACTCTGGTTGCAAAAGGCGTAGAAAGGCGTATCTACGGAGTGAAAGGTTAAGATAAACATCTTCTTAAGTCATATAATATATAGAATTAAATCGAATTTAACCATTTTCTCCATAAATATCCATGTACTAAATTATTATCACTAATTATTCTGCTAGCAGATGGACACAGGAATATTCGGTCATGGCAGACACTGTAGAACCCTATTTATGTTATATCATATACTATGTAGCAGACCCTGTGGAGTAAAGGGTTAATAGGATACAAAATGAGACGCTCTGTATAGGGTATGGTTTATTATGAAATTGTAAAGATAACTTCCTGATGATTACTGTAGGTCAATCCTTCTCATGCTAAACAATCAATGTCTGCCCCAATCTATGATATGTCTGCCCCAATCTCTGATATGTCTGCCCCAATCTCTGATATGTCTGCCCCAATCTCTGATATGTCTGCCCCAATCCCCAATCTCTGATATGTCTGCCCCAATCTCTGAAATGTCTGCCCCAATCTCTGATATGTCTGCCCCAATATCTGATATGTCTGCCCCAATCTCTGATATGTCTGCCCCAATCTCTGATATGTCTGCCCCAATCTCTGATATGCTCATTGTTATTGCTTACATGAATATTATTTCTTACATGAATATTATTTCTTACATGAATATTTAACCCTTTACCTGATAGAAGCGGCTTTTAGCGTGTTTGATTTATTCCTCCGCTGAAGAAAATAGTTCAAATTCATACAGTCATGAACATATTGCATAATAAATATTTTCTATATCCTAGTAGGTGGTAGCTTAAAGCAGGCTGAAAGTAAAGCAGAATGCGCCTTAAGGCGCATTCTGCTTTACTTTCAACCTGCTTTAAGTGGTCATATGTCTTCAAAACTAGAAACAGGCTGTTGGGTAAAGGGTTAACAGGGAAAGGGTAAACCCGTTCCCTGTTCAATATTCATGTTAGAAATAATGACATCATGTATATTTATTAGCTGATTTTTTAATAATATAAACTTTTTCATGAATTTGTTTCTTTGATAAAAACTGTATAATCAGATCTGTATCATGTCAGTAAACAGAGCAGACCCAGATCAGACGGCTCCTGATCTGGGTCTGTTCTGTTTGCACGTGCATGAAAATGCGTTTATATGAGGGAAAGGGTTAAACATTTGAGAAACTATTCACTGGGTGATAAACAACTTGGTTCCTGATGTGACGCCGTATTTGTCTGCGTCTCATATGGACCCCAGTTATTTACAAATGAGAGTCATGATGCGAGGAGTTAAGTAATAAATTAATTGAATAAATACAATTACAGTGACTTTATGAAAAGGTGCATCATTTTAACACAGGAGCCTGATCCAATGCATAATTATGCCTATTAACATTGCAGCCGATATATGAGATATTCAAACAAAGCGATTCATCGTCACATAGACGCTTTATATTTTTGTCCGGATTTGCTCGGATTTCACCCTATGGAATGGCGTACTCAACTCGAATTCACCGATTCAGACTTAGTAATTATACGACGAATAACAATGCGTTCGTAATGGAAATATAATATTTATAGCTTATTACAGTTTACCATTAACCCCGCTGTAAAAAACATTGTCTGCTCAAATTTGGGTTTGACGCAATATTGACTATTTCCGATTCGATCAAGTTTTGGAGAACCTATTGACCGGGTGTCAAACAGCTCTGGTCGTGATGAGACACGAATTTACCTGGCATGTTGTGTGGATTTAAGCTACTTGCAAATGTGAACCAGGTCGCTAATAGTCTGGTAAGGGTTGATATTAACCATTTCTATCTTGGCATTATGATATGTCAAATAGCAAAGCTGAAAGTAGAGCTGTAAATTGCTGTAAAGCCCAATTAATCACCGACCAGACATTTCTATGAAACTGACACTCTAAAATTGTTGTTGGGTTTCTGAAAATACAGAAAAGGGGGATCAATGCCAACTCCGCGCCCTCGTTTCGAATTTCATATGACGTCTCCAATTTCCGACCATTTCCGAAGATGTCCGACTTCAAGCAACGGCGTATTGATTTTGGCGCGAAATAGCACGTGAATGATAATTTAAGCAAACATAGAGGGTATCAGTTTGGTATTAATCCCGAAGTTGATATCCGGGGTTACGTAGTGATACCAATCCTAAAGTAGATGATTATTCGAAATATGGATAACGCTAGTCTTTGTGTCCAGTTTTCTGTATTTCTGTCTCTACAGTAAACCCCCTCTAAACCGGAATTCTAGTAGAGAAGATTTTAGATACTTTTAGGCAGGTGACTGCTTAATGCAAAGTGAAAGTCGTGCAGAAAGCTCCTAGAGGAGGTTTCTGCATGACTTAACTCTTTCGGTGTCAATTTCGCCTGTTGGCACCATTGAAAACAGTGCAGTCCCAGGTCAGATGCCGCCTTTCCACTGTTTTCTGTATTTTTTAGCCCAAGCATACAGGTTTTTAAAAACAAATGTTTTACTAATATACCTTTATTATTTAGTTCAGAATTATATTTAATATGAAATTATTATTGCAGACGACACTTTTAAATTTGGCGCCAAAGCTGTAACCTGACTCAAAGACCGATATTTGTACTAAATTGAACGTCCGGTTTAGAGCGGTTTCAATGCATATTGACACCTAAGTCTTGAAATAAGTTTGCGAGGCTCATGATAGCGAATGACAATAATCTTTGCGTTTGCTTCCATATAAACTTCGGTATTGACCCATTCAACACTTATGGACCTGTTTGTGAGAATTGTGAAAATACTTTGGATCCAGATGAGGACATTGTTGTCTGATCTGATCATGACCTAAAACGTTTGACGCCTAAACACTGTCATTTTTTAAAAAAAAACCTGATGAACGTAATAGAAATTGTTTGAAATTGCAGCAAACGACATATTTACAGAAGAAATATTCCAAGTGGCCAAAGACTGACTGACTAAATTGCTTGGGCAAACACATTAACCATTTCTAGAGAAATTCTGCACTATATGCGTTGTGCAAACAGTGCATACCAAGATCTGTAGATGTGTCTACACGTCATAGAGGCCGCGTCTGACGAGGGTCTACTCTCTGTGCTAAGTTTGATAATAATCACATGTGTTTTTAAGTGTTAAAAGCTTGAGAATGAAGGCAGACTCGCGCAGACAGTTTTATACAGTAGAACTTGTCTTAAGCGGTCATTCATTTGTTAAACATAGGGGTGTAAAAAGAAGGTGGTTGCGTAATGCAGGGAAAGATAATACAAATACAAAATGCTTCTATAGGAGCTTTCTGTATTATACATTAAGCTACCTCCTGCCCTATAGACCCGTAATTAGACCTGTTTTTGATGGCCGCTTAAGACATAGCCTCGAGGCCAGGGCGTACATGTCAGTGGATTGATACGTTTGATAACCCATTACCTCTTAGGCTATTTTTAGATACAACCTCTTTGAATAAATCTACCGAAAAGGGGCATTAACTAAAGAAAAGGGAAATTCTAGAATTTTGTAGTTTGAAACCATTGTGATAAATAGAGCATTTGCATTTGCTCACAAAGTGGCTTTTACAGAGTCGTCAAAAGTAGTCAATATGAGGGAATGGGGTTTAAATGCTTTCAGCTTCTTGATAAATAGAATTTTGAGTTCAGGACGACTTTAATCTATAGAATTATGTGTATACCTTATGGTTTGTAGATTGTTCAACAAACTGTTCTGACCTTTTAAGTGCTATTTGATGCGATCTACGCGTGTGAGTGCACAGTATCTCCTATTTTGCTCATTACTTTGTTATGAAATAACCGTTTAAGTTTTTTCTTTTATTTCAGAATTATGCTGAGAATACAATGAATGAATTGCTGGGGCTGTTTGGATATGACGACAAAGTCAATAGCACGGATACTGAAAACCTAAATCTAGACAACTACGCAGAATCAAAGGAGAACGGAAGTGACGTCATTGGTGACGAGAAATCTGGGGAAAAGGGAGGTAAAACCGGAAGGAAGCCGAGCATCCGACTAAGTAGTCGTATGTATTTAATTAAGATCTTAGAGTTTATCCGTTGATACTCTGTGAAGAGCAACATATATACAGTGAACCCTCATTATACCGGCATTCGTTACAATGGCACCCTCGTTATACCGGCAGTATGCATTGAAACAAAATTACGGTGAAGTCTTTTAAACAACCACTGAATAGATAGGTACAATGCCATTAAGACAGGTGATCGCTTAATGCAGAACACAAGAAGTACAAAAAGCTCCCAAAGGGAGCTTTTTTGCACTTCTTGTGTTCTGCATTAAGCGTTCACCTGTTGGTATTAGTTCAACACTGGTCATATGGTTCATTTCATATTTAAACTCGGTATATAACGGCAACCTCGTTATACCAGCAACATGTCTGGAAACAAACACCTCCGTTATAACGAGGGTTCACTGTATGTGCAAACCTAAGTACTAAAATCGTTATTTCTCCACCAAACCGTATATTGTGACTACTCTATAGAATCGTCACTACGAGACGATTCTAAAGAGCGGTCACAACATAAGGTTCGGTGGAGAAATATTCTTAAAAATGTTTTAATTTACGCATCTTATCTGGACCTCTGCTCTGAGTGATGTGAAACTCATCTCAATGTATTCATACTCATGCATTTGAATTATCATGTACTGAATGGGTATCACTATATATCTACACACAACCCATTGGTGTCCAGCGTCCCTTCAAAACGACATAGGCAAAACAGTATAGACCTAGATCAGAGGGCTCCTGCAAGACCCCTCTGATCACAGTCTGCACTGTTTGCTGAACCCATCGATTTCAAATGATTTATATTAATACCAGCACATATTTTGTTTGCTGTGTTCCCTAACCAAGAACATAGATGAGTTCAAAACGTCACTTTAACCCATATCTTCATACTTCATAGACTATTTTTTAGATTCTTTGAATAAAACTACAAGAAAGAGCATTTACTAGGGAAAAGAAACGTTTTACAATTATGTTTTTTTGAAACCATTGTGATAAATGTATTTATCACAATGGTCTCAAAAATTGATTTTTACAGAGGTGATAAAGGCGTCAATATGAAAAAATGGGTTAAATGAGTTTATCATAAATAATATAGGAGTAAATGGGTTCACACTTTCCCTGTTCTATATTTAGTCCAAATTTCAATACCCACTGAATATTCATGGACAAAATAGTGATAATGAAATATGGAAGGTGTGAAAGTGTAGCCATTTAGAAACCAAAGAACCAGATATATCAAATTATATTAGCACACAGAGCAGACTCAGATCAGTTGGCCCCTCTAGGAACCATCTGATCTGGGTCTACTCTGTTTGCAAATACATGAAGACACGTTTATATAAAGGAAAGGTTAACAGGAAAGCTACCCAGGGCTGTAGGTAAGGCGTGTACTACTCTATCAAACTCACTTATTTCTCCGCCAAACACCATCTTGCTGCCACTTACATGTATAAGAATCGCCTCGGCCAAACACCATCTTGCTGCCACTTATAAGAATCGCCTCGGCCAAACACCATCTTGCTGCCACTCATTAGAATCACTTCTTCAAAGCTGTTCTAATGAGTGGCAGCAAGAAAGTGCTTGGCGGGGAACTTTAAAAAGTATCTTAATTAGATTTTCTAAATATACATTTACTTCTAATCTAGAGCCCTAGATATTTCAACCAAAGGCTTCTCACATTTTATTTTGCACTTGGGAGTAATAAAGCGCTGGTTTCTCTGAGTAAAAAAATGAAACTGAAAACTATATGCAACTCTTGTCCCGCTATCCGCGACTTATCTCGCATTTGCAATCAGTTTGGAACCTGGTGAGACGCCGTGTATAACTCGGCGTCTCATTATGACCCAAGCTGTTTGACACTCGGTCAAATGTTTCTAAAGAACTTGCTAGAACTTGCTAGAATCGGAAGTAGTCAAAATTGCACTAGATTCAAATTTGAGCAGACACTATTGTTAACCCCCCTTTCCTTCATGTAAAATATTATATGCCTTCCATGCATTTGCAAACAGATTATACCCAGATCAGATGGCTCCTATAGGAGCCGTCTGATCAGGTTCTGCTCTGTTTCTAATGGAAGTTACGTAAGTTATGTTTATCTAGTTTCTAAAACGATTACCATGGTCCGCCTTCGATATTTCATTATATCTATTTTGTCAATGAATATTAAATTGATATCAAAGTTTGGACTAAATATAGGCCAGGGAAGGGGAGAAGGACTACTACATTGAGTGTCACAGATACCAAGACTGACGTAACGTGTACCAGATGATGTTACATAAAACTGCACCCGTACTACTGACACCTAAGCCACGGAAAGAAACGTTTTTCACCATGCAGTAATAAAACATGATCAGCATAGTTCAACAGACAAAAACATACGTACAATATAATCTACATTTACCAGAAGAAGTCACTCATATTTATCTTTTGTTCTAAGCCTATTGTGCAAGAATATTCCATAATGCTTATGCATGTACAGTAAAACCCTCTAAATTGGACGATTATGCATAAATATCGATCTTGGAAACAGTTGGTAGCTTAATGCAAGGTAAAAGTCATGCAAAAAGCTCCTCTAGGAGCTTTCTGCATGACTTTCACCCTGCATTAAGCAGCTACCTGCCTAAAAGTATCTAAATTCTCTCTTCTAGAATTCCGGATTAGAAGGATTTTGCTGTAAATACTAGCTAAACTATGATCAAACAACATGTACTAACCTTAGCACATGGACTAATGAAAACAAAAACAAAATTACACTAAAAGAGTCTCCATTATTTCTCAAGCGAGCTCTCTAAGACATGCATACTGGAGTCAGCCATTACTGTCTGGTTCCCATCTTCCACCTTTAAAGAAGAAGCTGTGGCTGTATACTATTTCTATATGTCCTTATTAATGGGCACTAGACATAATTATAACATATTAGCAACTGAAACCTAAATAAGACATTTGTATAATGATATGCATGTACTTTGTATGTTGCATATACAGTGAAACTCCGCTAATGCGACCACTTACTAAACAGCCACTGGCGCCGTTTAAAGCAGGTGGTTGCTTAATGCAGGACGAAAGTTATGCAGAAAGCTCCTATAGGAGCTTTCTGCATAACTTTCGTCCTGCATTAAGCTACCACCTGCCTCTGTCACCCAGAATTATGCCCCTTTTTGGTGGTCGCATTAGCGGGGTTTTACTATATCCTTGTATTGTTCAGACTTCAACCGAGCGTGGCATATTGACAGTATTATGCAAAACTATTGTAACCGCATTGTGGATTCATAAATGATTACATTTACAAACAGTTTACCTTCACACGAGAAAACAAAATATCGCAGTAAAAAAAAGTCAGTAGTTAGTAGTCAGTAGTTAGTAGTTAGTAGTTAGTAATCAGAAGTTAGTAGTTAGTAGTCAGTAGTTAGTAATCAGTAGTTAGTAGTAAGTTAGTTAGTAATCAGTAGTTAGTAATCAGTAGTTAGTAATCAGTAGTTAGTAATCAGTAGTTAGTAGTAAGTAGTTAGTAATCAGTAGTTAGTAGTCAGTAGTTAGTAATCAGTAGTCAGTAGTTAATTGTCAGTAGTTAGTAGTCAGTAGTAAGTAGTTAGTAGTTAGTAGTCAGTAATTAGTAGTCAGTAGTCAGTAATTAGTAATCAGTAGTTAGTAGTAAGTAGTTAGTAATCAGTAGTTAGTAGTTAGTAGTAAGTAGTTAGTAGTTAGTAGTCAGTAGTTAGTAGTTAGTAGTTAGTAGTCAGTAGTCAGAAGTTAGTAGTTAGTAGTTAGTAGTCAAAAGTAAGTAGTTAGTAGTCAGTAGCTAGTATTTAGTAGTTAGTAGTCAGTAGTAAGTAGTTAGTTGTCAGTAGTTAGTAATCAGTAGTTAGTAGTCAGTAGTCAGAAGTTAGTAGTTAGTAGTTAGTAGTCAGTAGTAAGTAGTTAGTAGTCAGTAGCTAGTATTTAGTAGTTAGTAGTCAGTAGTAAGTAGTTAGTAGTCAGTAGTAAGTAGTCAGTAGTAAGTAGTTAGTTGTCAGTAGTTAGTAATCAGTAGTTAGTAGTCAGTAGTTAGTAGTTAGTAGTCAGTAGTAAGTAGTTAGTAGTCAGTAGCTAGTATTTAGTAGTTAGTAGTCAGTAGTAAGTAGTTAGTAGTCAGTAGTTAGTAGTTAGTAGTTAGTAGTCAGTAGTTAGTAGTCAGTAGTTAGTAATTAGTAATCAGTAGTTAGTAGTTAGTAGTAGGTAGATAGTAGTTAGTAGTAAGTAGTTAGTAGTTAGTCGTCAGTAGTAAGTAGTTAGTAGTTAGTAGTCAGTAGTTAGTAGTTAGTAGTCAGTAGTTAGTAGTCAGTAGTTAGTAATTAGTAATCAGTAGTTAGTAGTTAGTAGTAGGTAGTTAGTAGTTAGTAGTAAGTAGTTAGTAGTTAGTAGTTAATCGTCAGTAGTAAGTAGTTAGTAGTCAGTAGTTAGTAGTCAGTAGTCAGTAGTTAGTAGTTAGTAATCAGTAGTTAGTTGTCAGTAGTTAGTAGTTACTAGTCAGTAGTTAGTAGTCAGTAGTCAGTAGTCAGTAGTCAGTAGTTGGTAGTCAGTAGTCAGTAGTTAGTAGTTAGTAGTCAAAAGTTAGTAGTCAGTAGTTAGTTGTCAGTAGTTAGTAGTCAGTAATCAGTAGACATTAGTCAGTAGTCAGTAGTTAGTAGTTAGTAGTTAGTAGTCAGTAGTTAGTAGCATCTCAAAAGTTTGAACGAATATGAAGTAAGAATTGTTCTTGATCAGAGTTTGACCTGACATATATTCCAAAGGTGGGTAAGGATTAACCCCCACTGCATTAATATTCATGAAAGAAATAATGACGTAATGAATATTAACTGAACACGGGAATTTGTTCTTCGCAGAATTTATATCACTCCATAAGAAGCTGACCAGACCATTCATTGTGGTCTAATGCCCGACAAATCATCGGAATTAACCCTTTACTCCATATATAGGCCTTTCTACGCTTATGGTCATTCGTTATATGCACCGGACATTCTCGGGCGAATACGTAAACGCCGAATTTTAACGAAGAGTAACCGATGCATATTGTATACAAACTCCGGCTGTTCCAAACGAGGAGAGTTAGATTGAAATTTGACTGCCTCAAGCACTTCAGATTTGGTCTGAAAGTTGATTGCATTTCCAGTAAAGGAGGAAGTGAAATATGAAAAAAAATTTTTCCAGCAATATTACATTTCAAGTTACTGTGTGGTAAAATATGAGTCATTGCAGACCGCCATCTTTAACCTGCATGGTATATTTAATTTGCTCAAGATTATTTCTTCCAATATTTCTCATTGGTCGTTTCTGTGTTCTAATTTCACTTTAGCAAAACAAAACAAATCACAAAAACTGATACTGAGAAAATATCAACGAAAGACTTATCCAGTACCACGGTTCGGGATATATTTATTATTTTATATCCCATGGTTTTCTTTGCAGACAACACACTTATGGCTAAGTCGGTTAGACAAAGCGAAATTATACTCCTGCCACAAAACTATATATAGTTACCGTTTTAATTAGAAATCTTATGTGTTGAGGGACACTTCATTAATTTGTAACGAGAGAAGCCATTGAGGCCAGTACTTTTATTCTTATGATTAATTGCATGAGGATAGGGTTTCAGAGACCGAGTATATTTCATATCATTTGCATCGAAGAAGGCGTTCATTTCCACGTACAGTAAGGCATTTCTTCACCCTTTCAACACTATTATTTCAGAGTGGAATAGCCCAGCAGTGTTTTAACTATAAAGTCCACACAGTAGTAAAGGCTTAAACTTGCTACAGAACGTTACATGTCAAACAGTGCAGATCCTGATCTGAGTGCTCCTGGAGCCCTCTGATTTGGGTCAACACTGTTTGCAAATAATAGCGTATGCGTCTCCTGGGTCGAAAGGGTTAACCCTTCCACCGCCAATGCCGCAAAGATGCACCACGACAAATAATGCAGTCCCTGATCAGACGACGCCTTTTTGTCTCAAACTCTATTTCTATTATATGCTTTATTCCTTTGACATTGGCATTCATTTATCTCATTTCGTTATTTTACCGAATGGTGTAACAAAATTGGTTTGCAGACGACAATTAGAAATTTGGCACCGGAAGGGTTACCAACTACTCGGAGGATTTGGCTACACTCTACCAGGATGGCATTTGCAAAGAGCTTGGAACCAGCGGTAACGCCGAGTAACTCGGCTTCTCATCGGGATCCAACCTGTTTGACGTTCGTTCAATCGTTTCACGCAAGCTTGTTCGAATCGGAAGTAGTCGAATTTCATTAGAGCAAAATTTGATCAGACATTTTTTTCACAGCGGGGAAATGGACAAGATTAATATAGGACACGAGTAATGTAGAAGTTTTCTTCTTATCGTCAACATTAATTAATCAGAAATACCCTGTGGTGTATGCTGCAATTGGCCGCCTTAAAGAGTAACTACGGTACGGCGTTTTGGTGCAAATATTACAACCATCTTATCGGAAAATAACTACATGTATTAGAATATGCTTCGATCAAACTAGAATATGATATATGAGAGTTAACGCATTACTCCATAGATAATTATTTTAACGCCCTTGCAAACATAATAGATCCAGATCAGACAGCTCCTATAGAAGTTATCTGGTCAGGATCTCTTCTGTTTGCTTATGGAATCTAGTATACATCTGATTCTGCAGTTTCTGCCATTCCAAACGATTCATGCGAATATACCATTAAACTATATATCTATTTAATATCCGTGATGTCATTAGTACTTACACTAATATTCATGGATCGGTTACTAGTAACCAATATGAATGCGGAATGGTCCTCAATCAGAGTCCATTCAGTACGAAAATATAAAGGTGTATGCAACTAGCCCATTCTCTCATACTGACGCCTTTTGACGCCTCTGAAACAGTCACCTGTTGAAACCATTGTGAAACAATAGAGCATTTGCTCCTATAGGAGCAAATGTTCTATTTATCACAATTGTTTCAAACTACAAAATTCTAAAATGTTCCTTCTCTAGTTAATGCTCCTTTTCGGTAGATTTATAGAAGTTGGATCTAAAAAAAATAGCCTATGAGGGAATGGGTCTAAAAATAGCCTATGAGGGAATGGGTTAACTAAGAATGTCAAACAGTGCAGGCTCTGGTGAGAAGACTCATTTTGGGAGTTCTCTTAACTCTGTCCGCACTGATGCTAACAAATACATTTTCTGCTGCCAAGAATACCCCTTTACTCCGTAAATATTAATGCGAGGAATAATGATATTATGAACATTAAGTAGATTAGTTGTTATAATAGCTCATAGACACAGGTAGTGAAAGAAACTGTAGACTTATATCTATATTATAGCATAAGCAAACAGTACAGACATTGACCAGACGGCTCCTGTCTGCTATAGCAAGAGCCCTCTGATCAGGGGGGGGGGGGGTCAACCCTATTTTCAAAGGCGTAGGAATGCGTATTTATGGAGTAAAGGGTAAAAGAGTGTCCATAGTTTTAAAGTGGTTTTCTCCCATTTACATTGAAGACATAACCAGAATGTCGGACAGTTTTAATGCTAATAAGACGCCTAGTGTATCAGTGTCTCTCCAGGATCGACATTTCTTGACAGGGTTATCATCAGTTTCCCATTGAATGCAAACGTATTCATTAAAACCCTCTTACCCGGATTCAGATCTTTGGTGACAGGCGGCTACTTAATGCAGAGTGAAAGTCGCGCAGAATGCCCCGTTGTACGGGGTTAACCCTTCGCGTCATATAAACGCGTTTTCATGCATTTGCAAACAGAGAAGACCAAGATCAGACGGCTCGTGTAGGAGTTGTCTGATCAGGGTCTGCTCTGTTTCTTTAGTTTATAAAATAGCTACAATGTTACACCTTCCATAATTATTTCATTGTAACTATATTTTCCATGAATATTCGGTAGGTATTGAAATTTGAAACAAATATAGAACATGGAAAAGGCCAAAGTGTCTATTGCCGGACATGCCTCGTCCAACAGTGCCCCTGCTCTTGTACCTTTGGTCTTTCGTTTTAACCCTTTCAATGCGGTACATGCATGTACTGCCATTTGCAAACAATATACAGTAAAACCCCGCTAATGCGACCACCTAAAAGAGGTATAATTCTGGGTGGTAGACGCAGGTGATAGCTTAATGCAGGACAAAAGTAATGCAGAAAGCTCCTACAGGAGCTTTCTGCATTACTTTTGTCCTGCATTAAGCAACCACCTGCTTATAAAGACACCCACGTTTATTCATTAAGTTGTCGCATTAGCGGAGTTTTACTGTATAGTAAAACCTCTCTATAACGGCCACTAAAGTATGTTAATCAGTTGGTATTTAGGGCAGGTTGCTGCTGAAAGCTTAAAATACTTGATGTAATTTAGTGGTCGTTATAGAGAAGTTTTCCTGTAGACGCAGATCGGAGGACTCTCGGAGAAGCCCTTTGATCAGGGTATGCACTGCTCGCTATTCAAAATCATCTAGCAACTCTGAAAATTCAGGATTGAAACTTGTAATGGTCAAACGAGTCAACGATCGTTCGTTTCCAGGCTAGCGGTTTTCATCGTTCTGTGGGTAGGATCCTTTCAATCATCTACTCGATTCTACTCTGTTCAGTCCAATATTTGAGAATACCAGGCTTGATTTTCTCACAGCTCTGCGCACATGCGTGTGGCAAGTGGAAACCCCCAAAAATATCTCCATCGATAAAATGTCTGCGAAATACCAGGAGCGCTGGTAACTCGAGCCCCATCAGTTGGTGCATTCAGATGTTTTTGTGCAATTTAACCCATTCCGCCTTTCTCGAATGCGTCAGGCCTACCATAATAGGATATACGATCTACGAACGAGAGAAGTACGTCTCCGTTCTGGAACCGGACCCCTCTGCTCATGTATCATGATAATAGAACATATATCACTTGGATGTCAACTGTGATTAATGTTTGATGTTTTCATTATAGAGTGGGCCCCAAGGAAGGGTAACCTGAACCCAGCGCCCATGTGATCTTTCCGATGTAGGAGGGTCGGGTTACCTCTAGAAAAAACATATCGTCTGCAGTGTGGGAAATAAAAGAAAATATTCGCCCAGGAATCGTATCGTTATGGTACTCGTATTTCCTAGAAAGCCCTTGGAAGAAAAAAACAATGCTACCTCTCTACATAGGTCACTTAGTGGATGTCTAACCCTATAACTGTTAGACATGTGGTAGTTTAACCTTTAATTCCATGATAATTTATGTAAGAAGTAATGTCATCATGAATATTAATTAGAGTAATTTTCATGATAGCAAATGAACATAGGAATTTTTGGCCATGAAGCTAATTTATATTATATCATAAGCAAACAGAGCAGGCCCTGATCAGACAGCTCCTACAGGAGCTGTCTGATCTGGGTCTACTCTGTTTGCAAATGCTTAGAAAGGCTAATTTATGGAGTAAATAGATAATTAATGCTGGACCGCCAAAGTTATGCAGAAAGCTTCCGTGAGTGCTTTGTACATTGCGTTCGTCCAGCATTAAATCTGATCGTGCTGGTAAAAATATGCCTGTCAAATCTCTGATCTGTTGCATTTTTCACTTATTCTGAGTCGTACAAGCGTTTGAGAAACGGCTGACCGAGTGTAAAACAGCGTGGATCCTGATGAGATCTGGATCTGGATCAAAGACGTTTGCAAATGCGAGTCAGGTCGCGCTTAGCGTGTTTCACTGCCTAAAGCGAATAGCACGGCTTGCTGCGATGAATGAATCAATTTGCAAACAGTTTCAGATCCAGGTGCTGAATAATTCGGACCCAAGCTGCCTGACACACGATTTATGTTTCTGAGAGAAAACAAACTGGGGAAAGTTAAAGCAGACGATATTGTTGGCAAACGAAACTTATTTGGCGCCAAAACTGTTCTCCAAGTCAGCCACAGTCGCCACTGTAGAGCAATTGTATCGTAAACTTGTTTCGAATGCAAATTGGGCTGGATCATTAGTCTAACTACTAATAACTGTTTTCTATGCTTTTGTTTCTCGTCAAATTAACATAGTCACAGCAGTTTGACTCATTGCAAGAGACCTCGAGGCGAAGTCTGTTATAATAGACCGGGAAGTTCAAAAAGCGATACAATCAAACCTGGCTAATCCGAACCCAGACCCAGACCATGATTTGCCCTGTTCCCTCACTATATTCTAATAGAAACGAATGTTACAAATTTAAGTTACAACTTAAAATTAGATTTTTCCGAAATACACCGTCAATTTGAACAAGTTTATTAGAGACAGTAGAACTTTGTCTATCCAATCACTCAAATAAGTATCAATATCATCTTTAAGACAAGCGGCAGCTTAATACAGCGTAACAGTCATACAGAAAGCTCCTCTGGGAGCTTTCTGTATGACTATTACGCTGCATTAAGCTGCCGCCTGCCAAAATAGTTCTTATTTTTTCTTTACTAAAATAATTTATAGTTTTGTTTTCCAAGACAAACATAAGGACACACGATATCTAATTTCTTTTTCCTTATCTCAAATTCCATAGTATCAGAAAAGAGATTGGATCCCTGATAAGACTGGTCGGGGTCCAATCTATTTATCTCGAAACAGACAAAGATTTTAAAATACAGACGACATATTCCATGACTGAGTATGGGTTTTTGATACTGGAAGTTCTGCTATCTGATCAAAGAATGTATTAGAAACCAAGTGAATGGTCTAGATCTTCAGGATGCGCCAGGCTCCGAAGGAGCGCTTAATTGTGTTCGCCCGTTACCTAATGAATATTCATGTACAAATAATGAGACTATGAATATTTAAAAGCTGAATTTCTTATAAAGATATATTAAAAAGATAATATGAGGGCTTGTCAGAAACTGAAGAATCAAATCAATATCATCCCATTGGCAAACGGAGGAGACCCTGGCCAGACGGTTCCTACAGGAGCTATCTGATATGAGTCTGGGGAGTTAACCCTTTCCCTGTTCTATGTTTATTTCAAATTTCAATACCAACTGAACATTCATGGATGAAATAGTTTTAATGAAATATGGAAGATGGAACATTGCAGCCATTTTAGAAATTAAAGAAACAGATCTATCAAATTCCATTCGCAAACAGAGCAGACCCTGAGGAGCCATCTGATCTGGGTCTACTCTGTTTGCAAATGTGTGAAAACACGTTTATATGAGGGAAAGGGTTAAAAGACTTTTCTATTAGGAAAAAGGTTAAAGCGACTCCAATGTACCCAATGAAACGCCTTTCTACGCCATTGCAAACATAGTAGACCCAGATCAGGCGCTCCTGTAGGATCCGTCTGATCAAGGTCTACTTTGTTTGCTTTCTATATAATATCGATATGATTCCACAATTTCTGCCAAGACCAAAACCCCATATGTCTATGTGCTATTATATCTGTTAATCTAATTAATATTCATGATATATTATTTCTTACATGAATATTCATGGAGTAAAGGGTTGATATGAGAAACATTGAACGAACACCTGTGTAATAACATCAATGCTTGCCTTGCCAGGTCTGTAGTTTGCCACCGTAATCTGGAATTATTAGTGCAATTAGAGAACTCGATATCATAATAGCAATTTAATGTACATCTGTGAATACGAGAGGATCCGAATTAGAAATTGGAGAAGAGAAACCCGATCTGTAATTGACGTGGCATGGTCGTCAGTTTACGTTTTGTATGATTAGAGTTCAGATGAAGCCTTTGCCTGCTCTTGATAAAGTTGTGATAAGTACAAAATACTTTGGATCTAGATGAATTGGGAAGAAATACGTTCCAATCAGCATTTCAGCCGGTTTGATATCTTGACCGCACACTTGAAGAAACCCCATTGAAAATGACCTTGAGTCTTGTAGCAGACTGCAGTGTTTTGCAGCCAACAATTCGTGCAAAGACCTAATATTTACATCGATCTGGAACACGGCTCGTGCGACTAGTACACCGTTACTGTAGTCCTTTTAAACCCTTTATATCATGAATATTAGTTATAATATGTTTAATAATGACCCATGAACAAAGAAATGTTTTGCCACGGCAGAAACTGTAGATTCAGATCTATATCTATCATAAGCAAACAGAGCAGACCCTGATCAGACGGCTCCTACAGGAGCCGTCTGATCTGGGTCTACTCTGTTTGCAAAGGCGTAGAAATAGTATTTATGGAGTAAAGGGTTAAGTAATTATCCCTTTACTCTGTATATAGGCCTTTTTAACTCTTACCCTACTGCTCAAATTTGGATCTGGTGCAATTTTTTGTGTTCTTCCAATTCGATCAAACGTTTGAGAAACTATTGAGCGAGTGTCACATAGAGTTTAACTCTTTCGGCGCCAAATTTCTAATTGTCGTCTGCAACTCAATGTTGTTAAATCATTTGGTGAAATAAGGAAGTGGAATAAATAAATACAGAATTGAAAGGAATAAAATCGAGCACTAGAGATTGAGATAAATAGTGAAGTCCCTGATCGGACGCCGCCTGGAAAAAGCGGTGTCTGAAGTGGGACTACACTTTTTGTCGTGGTGCATTTTGGCGGCATTGGCGGTGAAAGGGTTAATCCCGACGTGACGTCGAGTTACTCTGTGTCTCATCTGGATCCAATCGTTTTGCAAATGCCAGTCAGGTCGCGAATAAGGGAATAAGGGTTGGTGCCTTTGTAAACAGAGTAGATCCTGATCAGACGTCTCCTGTAGGAACCGTCTGGTCAGGGGGCTTGCTCTGTTTGCCTATGAAATAATATACATGTAGATCTGATTCTACAGCTTATGCAATGGTAAGCATTCCTTTATTCATGATACCATTAAGAAAATTAGTTACTCTCAATATTCATTATTTAGTATGTAAACGTATAACCCGTTGCTCCATAAATACGCATTTCTGCGCCTTTGAAAACAGAGTAGACCCAGATCAGACGGCTCCTATAGGTTTCTGTCTGAGTCAAACTGCCCTGTTTTTATGTTACCATTATAAAAATAATCTAATTAATATTCACAATGCCACAAATTCTTATATAAATATCAATGGAGTAAAGGATCTAGCAATTGCAATGTTGTCATATGTCCTCCAGTTCTGTTCAGAACAATCATTAACATGGCAAACAGTTTGGAACTTAATGAGACGTGGTGCTGCATCTCATCTGGTTAAAACTTCACATCTCATCTGTTTAAAACTTCTGGTTTGCAAATACAGGAGAAACGGTCTATAGCCACCTCTAAAAGAATAACTATGGTGCTCTTTAAAACCAGGTGGTTGCTTAATGCAGAGCGAAAGTAATGCAAAAAGCTCCACCAACTAGAGATGTTTGCATAATTTTCGCCTTGCAGTAAGCTACCACCTGCCTATATGACCCAAACCTAAAGACATACTTAGTGGTCTATTGCATAAAACCTCTCAAGCTCTATGTAATTTTCCATTAATGTAGAGAAAATAGAAAAGAAAGAATTGAACATTGTTAATCGTACTCGGTTTGCGAAATAAAATCATTATCTGCTTCAAAATCGTCTGTACGAATTTGAAATCAATCCAATAAGTGTCTGATGTGAGACCGAGTACAGGAAAACCTCTCTAAACCGGACGTTAAATTAAGCATAGATATCGGTCTTGGAGACATGTGGCAGCTTAATGAAGGGTGAAAGTCATACAGAAAGCTCCCAGAAAAACTTTCTGCAGGACTTTCACCTTGCATTTAGCTACCTAAACGTATCTAATTTTTTCTCTACTATATTTTCGGCTTATAGGGGTTTTACTGTAGTTCCGAAAGTGACTCCAAGTGCAGTGTAATTCTGGAGTTACTGTTGTAGATACAGGAAAAGCTCAATAGCACGACATGATAGTATAGACGAATTTACAACTTTTTAAGGCAGATGGCTGCTTAATGTAGGATGGAAGTCATGTAGAAAGAGCTTTCTGTGGAACTTTCATCCTGCATTAAGCTGCAACCGGTGTTGAAATCAATAATGATACAGTACACACTGTCCTAAGCGGTCATTCATTTATTGGACATAGGAGTCGCTAAAAGCAGGTGGTTGCTTATTGCAGGGAAAAACAAATGTAGAAAGCTACCATATTGACTTTTTGCATTACTTTTCACCTGTATTAAGATACCACCTACCTATCAGGCCCATAATTAGACCTCTCTTTGATGGCCGCTTAAACTAAGTTCTACTGTATGTATATGAGTGTTGTAATAATCGGGTTTGTACTATATTGTGAGCTCTAGTTTTGGAAAAGTTTCGTTTTCAAATTCAGACAGAACAAACTGATGGGACAGTACTCTAGGGAGAGAAATGTTGAGGACAAAACCTCAATACGCATTCGGAGTGCATTGAAATGGATGTAATTCCAGTAGGCGTTATAGTCTGAATGCATCATTTTAACCCTTTAACTGTAATGTAATATCGTCTGCAACATTTGTCGTCTGCTACAATCTTCATTTCTAAAATATACCCCATTGTCTTTTAAGATTCATATTCACAGCATCAAACAGTTTGGAACCTGATGAGACGCCGAGTTACTCGGTGTTTCATCTGGATCCAAACTATTTGTACCGGTAATCACAGATAATCACCAGTGACAGCGTAAGGCTTAATTTGACATGCTTATGTGAAACTGATAGACTTGTTATATATTTTTTCCAGTCTGACATTCTTGTGAAATGGTGGAAATGAATAGTTTTATATTACATACATGCTGGATTTCAAGAGGAGGATGAGCAGCTGTAGATTTAACCCTTAACCCTTCGCTTGCTAACCGCGTCAATATACCTACCTGTAAATAGTGAAGACCCAGATGAGACAGCTCCTGCAGGAGCTGTCTCATCAGGGTCTGCACTATTTACAAGTTGATTGTGCAACCAGTGCACTCCACAGCAGTGATTGCACAGCGAAATACTTGTACACAGTGAGGATATATATAATTATACAACAGGGCATGGATAAAGAAGGAGAAATGTGTTTTAAAATTCAGCAAGCGAAGGGTTAATATGCTTTAAAATTACGTCTGCTTAATTCTGTTCAAAATAGTTTTACCTACTTCTGATATGTTCAAATATTTTTGGAAACTACTGACTGTGTATCTAACAAACAGCTTGGATCCCGGTCAGACGCCAAATTAATCAACGTCTGATCTGGATCCAGGTTATTTGCAAACGGTACCCAAGGCAGGCTTAGCATGTTAAGGGTTATATCAAGTGCATTTTTTTTTCAAAAAGTATGCCGAGAGGGCTTAACATTATATTGTTGTGAGTTTTTCCTTTAATTATTTCCCTGGTGAATTTTCATGTAGATGAAAGTTAATCTGTGTTCAAAGAGCTACAGTAGTATTTGTATTAAGCAACCATACTTTTATTGGACACAGGAATCTTAAGAAGCACATGGTTGCTTAATACAGGGCAAAAGTAATGCAAAAAACTCATATACGAGACCTAGAGAATCATAGAAATATAGCATGTCTAACACTTCCCTTCATATAAATGCCCTTTCAAGCATTGGCAAACAGAGTAGACCCAGATCAGGCGGCTCCTGTAGGATCCATCCGGTCAGAGTACGCATTGTTTGCTTTGTTTGAAATAATCTGACTCTACAGTTTCTACAAATAGCAAAAACCATCTTGTGTGCACATGTCATTATACAAATGCAGCTAATGGATATGCATGATGTCATTATTTCTAACATGAATATGCATCAAGGACAGACACAACACATTGTACTGGGTCCATGCTTATTAAACTTTTTAGTTGAGTCTGAGTTCGTTCTCAAGCTTTTGATTGGTCAGATTTGAGTTCCCAAGCTTTTGATTGGTCAGATTTGAGCCTCTGTCAGAGGCTCAAATCTGACCAATCAAAAACTTGAGAACGAACTCAGACTCAACTAAAAGTTTTATAAGCATGGATACTGTTTTCAATGTGATGTGGTCCACCATTACATGTTTTCAACGATAGTGTTAATTAATTATGAAAAAAAGATATATTTTGGAAGAGGATGACAAAAAGTGCCGACCCTGATCAGAGAGCTCCTGTAGGAGTCATCTGAACAGGGTCAACATTGTTTGTAAATGCCAGTGCACGCTTTTCCAGGAGTCAAAAGGTAAAAATATAGAAAAAGTAAATTATGATGAAATTGACATTTTACATGTTTTGTTTTCACACCTTTCTTTCATATAAATGCTTTTCACGTCTTTGCAAACAGAGTAGACCCAGATCGGGCAGTTTTGTAGAAACTGTCTGATCAGGATCTGCTCTACTTGCTTATGGTATTATAATTGACTGGACTATACAGTTTCTGCGAATACCTTTCATAACCTACACCAATTTGAATTCTCTATTTTCAGGAAGCCTGGCAGATCACACGAACTTGTTGGCCCAGCAGCACATGAACCTAGTCACTGCACTGAAGCGCCGGGAGCAAGCTGGTACTATTCTTCACATATAGCACAATGAACAATGTGTCATTTTCCATAAACATATTTTGCCTGGCTAAAACTTTCCCGAATAAAATTCTTCCCACCCTAATAACAAAGAATTTAGATACCTTATCCCCCCGATCCACCAGAATGTAAAACTGAATACAGTAAAAACCTCTCTCTAACGGTAAAACCTCTCTATAACGGCCACTAAATTAAATCAAATAATTTGTGTTAAAGGCAGGTGGCTGCTTAAAGCGTTCTGTTTTACTTTCACCTTGCTTTAAGCAGCCACCTGTCCTAAATACCAACTAATTAACACAATTTATTGGTCGTTATAGAGAGGTTTTACTGTAATTTGATTTAGCACTATTTGATAACTTTTAATTAGATTGATAAACAGTAGAATCTGTCATGAGCGACCATTAAAAAGTTGTCTAAATGGATGTCTTTAAGACAGGCGGTAGCTTACTGCAATTGGCAAGTACTACAGAAATCTCGGGAGCTTTCTTCATTATTTTTGCTCTGCATTAAGCGACCATCTTCTTTTTAAGATTCAACAAATGAGTAGTTACTTAAGACAGATTCTACTGTATGTAATAGCAAACGTGAACACACTCCTCCTTCAGGGACATTTTGTTCTGGGTCTACACCACTTACCTATATTTATCTTAAATTCATCTTATCAATCTAATAAGAATAATATTTTGTTTTCAATACATGTACATGTCACACAGTTCCGTGAAAGTCGACAAAGAAAAAAAGGTATTTCTCATCTTTGTAAGATCTATAAGAGGCTGAGCGCTTCTTTCTATTTAAAATGATATATCTAAAAATATATATATATATATATATATATATATATATATATATATATATATATATAATCAGGTGTTTCAGAATAACAATTTGCATTTATCAATCTTATAAGATTTCTGAAATTCTAAAATGAGCTCACACTTCTGTAACATCATTTTTACAGAGTTAGCCGAACATTCATCAGAAGGAACGTCAGATAGAGGTGGTTCTCCGCAGTGCGCCTGGTGCAAGAAACCGGGAAACAAACAGTTCTCTTTGGAAACATCCACCGGACTTAAAGTGTTCTGTAGCGAGGTATGTTTCACTCAGTGTAGAAGGGCCTCGTTTAAAAAGAGCAAGATCTGTGATTGGTGTAAACACGTGAGGCATACGGTTAATTACGTAGAGTTCCAGGACGGGGAGGCCCAGTTGCAGTTCTGTAGTGAGAAATGTCTTAACCAGTACAAGATGAGCATATTCTGTAAAGAAACGCAAGAACATCTGCGCGCGCTTACTGAAAAGGGAGAAGAAGTGACGTCAGATAAACACGGCGATAGAAGTATTCTCATTACACCGGAGTTGTGGATGAACGGGGAAAATGTTCGAAGAGCAGCCGAGGCCAGGGAAACGGCCCTTGATCGAATGTCTTTAAGTAAAAGGGATAGTAAAGAAGGATACCATCGTTCACACAGCAGTAACAGTGAAAGGTCAAAGCTTAAAGTTCACGATTCCAAATCTGCGGTAGCGGAAAATGCACGACATTCTCTTATCGAAAGAATAAAAACTGAAGCAAATATGAAACATAAAAGAGGCACTGTGAATCGGGAAACTGACCGCAGTTCAAGTCCGGCACCGCGAACAGATGCAGTGTCACAGTCTCCACAGCCACAGGCACAACCGCCGAGTCCATTCCTCCACCCAGGACTGTCGGGAATGGTTCCCTGGCTCCAGCCCGCCCATCTTTTAGGATCGCTAGCACCGGGCCTACCCCCATTTGCAGGATATCAGCCTATGGTTTTTCCTGGATTCTTTCCGGCATTGCCTTCTGTTGGTGTACCAGAGGCAAACGCTTCACAGTCGCAAGAAAGAGAATCGGGTGAACGGGAGAAAAGAACTGTCAGAAAGGAGCCGACGTCTCATAGTAGTCGCCTTTTAAGTCCAAACTCAGGTCGCTCATCGTCTGCCTCGGACATAAATTCTCACCCGAACGACCTCTCATCAACTTCCAGATCTCCCGGATTAAATGAGAGGAGAACAAGCAGTCTGTTCCCTGTTGATTTTCCACAAATGTTTCCGAATCCAGGATTCCCTGCTGCCCAGTTGCAAACACACTTGAACGCAATGCCTGGTTCCCGGATTCCTCCCCTTCAACTTCCTGGAATGCCTCCAGCGACGATGATGCTTCCGTTTCCTGTTGTTTTGCCTCTCCCAGTGCCAGTGCCTATACCCATCCCGCTGACAATGAGCACATTAACAAAGCATTTTAACAAAAACGTTGACAGTAATTCAAACTGCACAGGCGAAAAACTGCCTGACTCTGATAAACACAAGGACTCTCAACTGTCTCCAAATCAGTTAATGATGCATAGTCCGCAATCGGTCGCGTCAACTGGAAGTGAATTTAGTTCTTATGACAGACACGAAGGTAGATCGCGAAGCAGGGGGTCCTGTCCTGACCTCAGTCGTTCTCTTGGGGTACATGGAAGCCGCTTGTCCGTGTCCGAACCAATGACATACAAAAGATCGCATACCCCGGACGAAGGCGTGTCTTTAGATTTATCAAGACATTCAAAAATCGCCAAATATGAGTATGTTGGAATAGAGTCTAATTCCAATGACGGCGTTATGGATTTATCTGCCACGAGAGACATAAGTCTGCGATCTGATGACAGTTGTTCTGAAAGTGGGGCGATAAATGGACATGTTAGTGCAGACGGCAAAACGTCGCCGTGCGACACGACCGACAGTTTTCCAGAAGATGGAGCTCCCGTGCCAAAAATTCACATTATTACGCATCGCGATGAAACCCCGCTTAATCAGCCACTGCCTCTACCGCCTGTGGACAATTCGTACTCAAGTAGGCGAGGGCTTATTCTTGACGCGCCTATTGTCCCAAAAAAATCGCGGAGTCCTTCTCCAGAAAGACGTGTATATGTGAGAAACGTACCTCGGGACTTAATCGAGGCCGCGAGACGGCGATGTCTTAGGACGCGCATCCGAACAAAGTAATCCTTTTAAGATAATAACATCTTAAAGAGGTCAATCGTTGTATGTAACCAGATAACTTATTGATAGTGATAAGTACAGTTGAACTTCCATATCTCGAACTTCAAGGGACCATACATATTACTTCGAGATACCAGAAGTTCGAGTCATCCAATTTCTAATCTGGACTATTTATGAAGTCCACAGCTTAATGCAGGTCTAAAGTAATGCTGAAAGCTCCTATAGGAGCGCTCATCATTACTTTAGACCTGCATTAAGCTGTCACGTGTTCATAGATATGCATAGAAATATATTTTAGAACAATTCTTTATTGTCAATTTTGGAAGGACCGAACGATCATTTCGAGTTATCCGATGTTCGAGTTATCCCAAGTTCGAGATATCGAAGTTAGACTGTATTGGTGTTTATTGTCATGGAATATGGACGTGTATGGATGCAATGGGACTATTTGTGCAAATAATTCGTACTGTTAACCCTTTGCCTGATAGAGCCGCTTTTTGACGTCTTGCAAACAGAATAGACCCAGATCGAACGGCTCCTTGTAAGTCGTCTGATCAGGTTCTACCTTGCTTGCGTATAGAAGTATACTCGCCTATCTCACTCCACAGTAGCTGCCATGGCCAAAATTCCACGTGTTCATGTGCCATGATAAAAGTTAATCTACTTGATACATGTATGATGTCATTATTTCTTACATGTATATTCATGAGGTAAATGGTTTACCTTTTACTCCTTAAATACGCCTTTCTACGCCTTTGCAAACGGAGTAGACCCAGATCAGACTGTAGGAGCCGTCTGATCAGGGTCTGCTCTGGTTGCTTATGCTATAATATGTATATGGTTCTACAGTTTCTGTCATGGCCAAACGTTTCTGTATCCTTGTGTTATTAAAACAATCAATCTAATCAATATTGATGACGTCATTATTTCTTACTTGGACATTCATGAGGTAAAGGGTACATCACGATCGATTGGTGTATATATATATATATATTATGTTCGTATAATTTATAGAAACAATGTCGAGGGACACTAAATAGCTTTTTACCGGTAGCTTACTTGTTAGACATTGAATCCACAGACACATTCTCACTTAATCCTTTTCGCCAGTGAAACACAACCTTACACGGCATTTGCAAAACTGCTTGAATCCAGACGAGACGCCGAGTGTGCCGACGTCTCTTCGGGATCCAAGCTCTTTGACACTCGGTCAACAGTGCCACTGGGATTTAAATCAGTAGAAAGTAAGAAGTGCAGCAGATAAGAGTTTAGCAAACACCTTTTTAACAGGTTTGGGGTTAAAACGAAACAAGTGGTTAAAAAATAGTTCTGCCACAACTTAAACCTGGTGCATGTTTTGCTTACTTCTGATTCATGCAATTATTAGAGAAACTATTGACCAAGTGTCAAACAGCTTGGATCCAGATGAGACGCCGAGTAACTCGGCGTCTTATCTGGACCCAAGCTGTTTGCAAATGCGAGACAGGTCGGGCTTATCACGAGAAGGGTTTGTATACAGCATAAATAGCATTGCGGCTCTTAACCGGACGTTTACTAAAGACTCAGTTAGATATTTAACCCTTTCCCTCATATGAACCATTTTCCATGCATTTGCAAACAGAGCAGACCCAGATCAGACGGCTCCTATAGGAGCTGTCTTGTCAGGGTCTGCTCTATTTGCTTATTAAATTATTATAGATAGATCTATAACTCGACATATTCTACCCATACCAAAAACGTCTGTGTACATGTATAATATAAAAGTTCTGCTAGTAAATCCTGCATTAACCCCTTTCCTTCATATAAATGTTTTTACAGAGTAGACTCAGATCAGAGGCCCCTAAAGGAGCCCTCTGATCAGGGTCTGCTCTGTTTACTAATGGAATTTTATACATCCTTTTCTTTAGTTTCTGAAATGGCTACAATGTTCTACCTTCCATATTTCATTATAACCTTTTTGTCCATGAATATTCAGTAGGTATTGGAATTTGCAATAAACATAGAACAGGGAAAGGGTTAAGTTGTCAATTGTTATAAAAACCGACTTTGATACTAATTTGAAATCCTTGTTAAGAGAGCTTTTGCTATATTCTTCTTGGTAGACCGACATTGTCCTAATTAGATAACTCCTCTAACAGTCATCTGATCTTGGTCTGTGATGTTTGCCTGTGTTCGTATGTTATACACATTTACATAAATCCTTTGATTACGGAATATGTATACAGTAAAACCTCTCTATAACGGCCACTAAATTACACCAAGTATTTTGTGTTAAAGGCAGGTGGCTGCCTAAAGCAAGGTGAAAGTAAAACAGAACGTTCCTATAGGAACGTTCTGTTTTGCTTTCACCTTGCTTTAAGCAACCACGTGCCCTATATACCAACTAATTAACTCAAATATATTGGCGTTATAGAGAAGTTTTACTGCACATTGGCATTAGCAAAAAGTGTATACTCTGCAGGTGAGAGAGCTCCTAGATGAGCCCCTGATTAGAGTCTGCACTGTTTGTCATTCAGAAATAAATCATCTAGCAAATGTAAACCTTTCATACCGAGTGGACTCGATGGGCTATTCCATTCTGTACATTCAGAGTCGAATTGGTTCACTATCAATCTTTATGCTTTAACCCTTTCCATCATAATATTCATGTAAGAGATAATGACATCATGAATATTATTCAGATTAATTGTTATAACAGCACATGGACACAGGAAGTTTTGACCATGACAGAAACTGTAGAATCATATCTATATTTTATCACAAGCAAACAGAACATACCCTGATCAGACGGCTCCTATAGGAGCCGTCTGATCTGGGTCTACTCTGTTTGCAAAGGAGTAGAAAGTCGTTAACACTTTACTCCATTAATTCGCTTTTCTATGCCTTTGCAAACAGAGTAGACCCAGATCAGACGGTTCATATAGGAGTTGTCTGATCAGAAACTGCTCTGTTTGCTTATGACATAATATAGATATGATCCTATAGTTTTTATCATAGCCAAATATGCATACCAGTTATGAAATAATATTCATGATGCAATCATTTCTTACATTAATATTCATGGAGTAACGGGTTTAAACTTAATAAGTAGAATCTGTCTTAAGCGGTCATCAAAAAGAGGTCTAATTATGGGTCTGTAAGTCAGGTGGTAGCTTAATGCAGTGCAAAAGTAATGCAGAAAGCTCCTATAGGAGCTTTCTGTATTACTTTTGCCCTGCATTAAGCAACCACTTGCTTTTTAACATGTATGTTCAATAAATGGATGACCGCTTAGGTCAGGATCTTCTGTATCTGCTAAAATGCAGATCTGCTCCCAAGTTTTCCTCACTATTATTTCGTTTATACATTTAACAAAGCATTGAGAGAGATTCAAACAATCTGTGTTCTTATCAGACACCGGGGAAACTGACGTCTGATCCGAGTCCAAGCTGTTTGAAGTTACCGTTTAGGTCGCAGTTAGGGAGATATGGGTTAACCCATTCCCTCGTATTGACGCCTTTTAACACCCTCTGCAAAAGTCACCTTTGAAATCATTGTGATAAATTGAGAGTTTGCACCATGGGAGCAACTGTCAGATGTTTTAACCACAATGGTTTCAAAACTACACAACCCTGAAATGTTATTTTTTCTAGTAAATAAGTCCTTTTGAGTAGATTTATTCAAGGAGGTTGGGTCTAAAATAATCTCAGAGGGAATAGCTTAAATGTAGCTTAGACTATACGCTTTGAATAAAAGCAGGGGAGATAAGTCTTCTGTAGTCAATTAAATGTTGATAGCGTCCCTTTAGAGCCTGTGTAGTCCTCCAAATATAACTAGGTTGTGTGTACAGCTGTGCGTTTGTTGATTAAACTAATGTTAAAACTGTGTTCGTGTCTTATTCCTATGTTCTATAGAAAACGGTTCTCCCCTTCAAGGACTCGTCACCGGAACATGTATCTTCGGGGTTTGCAAACAGTGTATACCGCTTGTCTGGTTAGGGAAAACAATGAAATAATGCAGTACGGTCACGGACAAGAAGTATAAAAACTCACTGATACAGGATGTAGCTAAATTCAGGAGGAGTATTACGCAGAGAGCTCCTATGGGCATTTTCTGCATTATTTTCATTCTACAACGACCTGGCCTGCTATTAACCCTTATGCTGAGTTCAGCCTGAGTATCTCGGCGTCTGACTGAGTATATCGGCATCTGACTGAGTATATCGGCAGCTGACCGAGTATCTCGGCATCTGATTGAGTATCTCGGCAGCTAACCGAGTATCACGGCGTCTTACTGAGTATCTCGGCAGCTGACAGTATCTCGGCGTCTGACTGAGTATCTCGGCAGCTGACCGAGTATCACGGCGTCTGACTGAGTATATCGGCATCTGACTGAGTATCACAGCGTCTGACTGAGTATATCAGCAGCTGACCGAGTATCACGGCGTCTGACTGAGTATATCGGCGGCTGATAGTGTATCTCGGTGTCTGACTGTGTATTCCGGAGTCTGAGTATCTCAGCGTCTGAATGAGTATCTCGGTGTCTGAATGGGTAGCTCGACGTCTGAATGAGTAGCTCGGTGTCTGAATGGTGATTTCAGCGTCTGACTGAGTATCTTGTTGTCTGACTGAGTATCTCAGCGCCTGACTGAGTATCAAGGCGACTGACTGAATATGTTGGCGTCTGACTGAATATCTCGGCGTCTGGGTCGGTTTGACGGTGTCTTTCAGCATCTCATCAGGATCCAAGCTGTTTAAGCTTTATTGAGTCTGTTTATGAGCAGTTATTTAAAGTGCAGCACTACTCATGCCCTTAGTACCGACTTAAGCGGTATTCAATTTTCAGAACTAAAAGCACCGATGATCCCGAAAGACCAGAGAATATAACAATACTGAGAAGTAAGTACGGGACGACTTATAAGCAAACAGGTAGACCCTGATCAAACAGCGTCTGTTGGATCCTTCTGACCTTCAGATCTGGGTCAACTCTGTTTGCAAATGAGCTAAATCGCGTCTCTAAGAGGTAAAGTGTTAAAATTATTAAAACATCAATGTTCTAAAAGAGTACGACTTCAGTTGTATTCAAAGAATGGAACAGCTGGTAAATCTAAGAATGACTACGGCGTCTCTCAGAAAGGTTCAAGGGAGATAACTGTTAAATATTTTTTAGTATACCTCCACAGTTATGATCCCTTTTCGTCACTGTTTTGGCGACTGCATAATCAGATCTATTAATTTATATAAGCAAACAGACCAGACCCTGATCAGACGGCTCCTACAGGAGCCGTCTGATCAGGGTCTACACTGTTTGCAATGCGTGAAAATGCCTTCATATGCAGGAAAGGGTTATACCCTGATTAATCATATTCTTTACATGCATGTATATCTGGTTAAATCAAACTTTTCAGAAACTATTGTCCAGTTGTCAATCTGCTTGGATCCTGAGTTCCTCGGCCTCTCATGACCACTCAGCCCTGGCCAGATTAACCCTACTCATGCTAAGCGCAACCAGAATCGCACTTGCAAACAGCTTGGATCCCGATCAGACGCCGAGATACTCGGTGTCTGATCGGGATCCAAGCTGTTTGGCCCCAGTCAGTCCTATCTTTGAAAGCAGTTATACCAGTCACTATTTATCAAAGTATGAGAATGGGTTACTCATTAATATGTTAATATTTCTCCAATTATGATCTATGTAGGACACAAAGTTCCAGTAGTACACGTCTCCTGCTGAAAAAAATAAAGACTGTTAAAATCGGTTTAAAACCGAATGTAGTGACTTTCACCGATATCAATATCAAGCTTGTAGAGATTTTTAGAAGATTATCATTTGAAGAAATTGTGAATACACGATATTCATTCATGCTATCAGACCGAGGCAATACTACTCATTAGAATCGACTCGGAGAGGCGTTTCTATAATGAGTAGCAGCATGATACAGTTTGTTGGAGAATAAACATATTTTTTTTATTTCTTTTAACATTTTCCCTCGTATAAACGCCTTTTCACGCATTTGCAAACAAAGTAGATCCAGATCAGACGGCTCCTATAGGAGCCTTCTGATCAGGGTCTGCTCTGTTTGCTTTTGACATGACGTAGATTTGATAATTACATTTTTTGTGAACGCAAAACCTTTCCTTGAAAAATGAACATTATAAAACTTCAGCTAATAAATTTTCGTATCATTATTTCTTATGTATATTGAACAGGGGAGGGGTTAAACACCTTTATCTACAGGTCTGTAATAAAGAACTGTTTGGTCTGCATGTATGCTCATCAAACTTGATACATGGTTGATTATGATCAGTAGTTGACCCCTGCCGATTCTGAGGTCAGTTGATCAAATTTAATGATCGCCTCACTTTGGAAAAAAATCAATAAATCAAGAACAGTTTGTACCAAGATCAGTAACTTATAACCATTTTCATATTAGGGGCATTAGAATAGAATGCAGTCCTTTCTTTTTTCATTATATTGTATAGAAACATAGTTTATGTATGCTAAATATTTTGAATAGTTTAATGTTTTGTTGCAATCTGAACTCTTTACTTGATAGATAAGTATATTTACGAACTTGCAAACAAAGATGACCCAGAAATTCTTAAGGAGCGATCAGCCCCTGTTTTGTTTGCTGGTGGAATATAGTTACCCAACACAACGTCTTCATATGCCATTACAGTAGAACGTGTCCAAAGCGGTCATTTATTTATTGAGCATAGGAGTCTTAATAGGTGGTTGCTTAATGCATGGCAAACATGATGCAGAAGTCTCCTATATGAGCTTTCTGCATTACGTTTGACCTGCATTAAGCTACCATCTATCTTACACACCCATAATTAGACATCTTTTTTATCGCTGCTGAAGATAGGTTCTACTGTATCTACATGGTAGGTGGCGATGGTCTAGTGGTAACGCGCTTGACTATCAGTCCGGAGGTCCGGGGTTCAAATCCCGGTCCCTCCCGGAAATTTCAGAGACGCTTTTCCGTGTCTCCCACCCGCACATCCTCTCCACCCAGGGGGGGGGGGTAAAATGGGTACCTGTGAGGGTTACTCGCCGGTACTGCGGCTGCATGATTGCGCCGTATGTTAGCAGTGCTCAATATTGTAGGTAAATGACTCAATGACCAGGGGAGTACATTTTGTAAATGTACAGTCGGCTGAGCGGTCATTCGGACTGAAAGTAGACTATAACTAGGTACATTGTGTTGGTAAATCCATAATTAGAGAATACTTTTCTTCGTAACACAACACTTACTATTTTTATTGCTGACTGTTTTGTCCACTACTGTGGACATCCTCAAAGCTACTGGAGACGTTTTGACTTCTCACTCGCGGCTCTGATCCTCGGGATTTTTCCGCCAATCTTACGTAGATCGGCGAAAAGAGGGTCGTATATCCCGGAAAGGAACGTAAGCTAGTACATTTACTTACAAGATTAAAAATGATGACAGATTTCAGAAGGACAATATTGACACTTATACCCTACACTAGAACAGGTACCACAAATGTATTGTACTCCTAAAATTCATAAAGAGGGGAATCCACTTCGGCCCATTGTAGACTATACAGGGACTATTGGTTACAACAGCTCTAGATTGTTAGCAGATATTCTAGGTTCATTAGTTGGCCAGACAGAACACCATGTCAAGAATTCAAAACACTTATCCGATTCTCTCAGCTCAGTCATGATCGAGGACTATGACGAATTTGTGTCACATGGCGTGGTGTCTCTGTTCACAAACACCCCGATAGATAAGGCCTTGTCTGTAATCAGGAATAGTTTAGAGAAAGACAAAACTTTGAAGAAACGCACAAAGCTGAGTGTAGACGATATTATGAGCCTAGGTGAATGTATACTGACTACTTTAGAGGGCAGCTGTACAAGCAAAAGTTTGGCACTGCTATGGGCAGTCCAGTATATATGTTGGGTGATATATGTTTTTAGAATAATTTTAGCAGTCACACTTTTGTGTTCTTTTTGTCAAATCAGCCTCTTACTTATCGTCTTAAGGCAGTTTTTAGGCCTCTGGTCTAGATCAGCATCTTTCCCACAGCTTCTAACAAGGTAAAGTTAACTCTTAAGTTGGTATTTGTCTAATATTATTATTTATAATATAGATGGGTATGTATGTGTATGTATATATGTGCCAGTATGTATGTATGAGTATGTGAGTAATATGTATACATACATGTGTATGTGTATGTGTGTGTGTATGCTAGTATGTATATATATTTGTATGTGTGTATGTATATGTATGTATGTGTGAGTATATATATTTATAAACATAATTTTAGGCCATCTACAGCAAACTTGTGATGTATAAATTATTTATAGCTTTTCCTGTTTTAACATGTTCTTACCCACAGGCTTTTATTTTGATTAATGTATTTTGTTATGAAACAATTTGTTTTAGTCGGTAAATAGCTTCTAGCTAATGTTTAATGTTATTCTGTAACACCCGACTATAAATAAAGTTTCTTGTATCTTGTATCTTGTATCTTGTATCCCCTATCGTAGCCAACGTGTACATGGAATTCCTAGAACAACAAGCAATTGCAACCGCCCCTTTGATTTCTAAACCCACTCTGTGGAAAAGGTATGTGGATGACATTCTTGAGAAGATAAAAAAAAGGAGAACTACAGAAATTGACAGAACATCTAAACACAGTCGACGAAACGGGAAGTATTAAGTTTACCCAAGAAGAGGAGGTTAATGGTTCGATTCCGTTTCTTGATACCTTAATTACAAGGAAGGAAGACGGAAGTGTCAATCTGCTAGTGTACCGTAAGAAAACCCACACGAACCAATATTTGCATTTCACTTCCCACCACCCACTCCAACACAAACTAAATGTAATCAGGGTCCATGCTTATAAAGCTTTTAGTTGAGCCTGAGATCGTTCTCAAGCTTTCGATTGGTCAGATTTGAGCCAAAGGCTCAAATCTGACCAATCAAAAGCTTGAGAACTCAAATCTGACCAATCAAAAGCTTGAGAACGAAACTCAGACTCAACTAAAATCTTTATAAGGACCCAGAACTTTTCTGGACCGGTGTCACAATATTGTCATAGAAGAGGAGGATTGGAAACAGGAAGAGAAATACATAAAAGACGCTTTAGCGAAGTGTGGATACCCCGACTGGACCTTCAAACGAGTAAAAATTAACTTAAATGATAAAAACAAAGACTCAAATAGCAACAAAAAAAGAAAAGGAAAGAGAATGCTACAAAATCTAAAGGAATGGTGGTCATCTCTTTTATCATGCAACGTCACGAAATACAGTCACTTCCTACTAGCATAATATTTTCCACGTCGACACTGTATTTTGTGAGGTATAGTGCATGTGTACTGACCCCACTGGAATGCAAGTGTTGTTCAGCCAATAGGAGGAAAACAGAAGGAGGAAAAAGGCATTATTAAACATAAACATCAAATTAACATATTTGCTCACCTTTGTCTCAACTATTTGTCCATATAAAAGGATTAAATCAAGTTTGTTTATGTTGTAAAATCGATGACGTCACTGCATGCCAACATGACGTCACGTAATACGTACTTGCATGTATTTTCATTCAGGGGACGAAACCGCTTTAGCAATCTTTCTTTTTATTCATTTTCTCCTTTTTTCTTGGAGTTGCATGATAAAAGAATTACTATGCTAGTAGTTTGGAAGTTCAGCTGTATTTTGGCTCGTCAGAAAAGTAGTTAAATGCTCGCCAAGGCTCGCATTTAACAACTTTTCTAACTCACCAAAATACAGCTGAACTTCCAAACTACTAGCATAGTAATTCTTATATATCAGAGGCTTATCAGAAAGTATTAGTCAGGTGTTTAGGAAACACCACGTATCCACGGCTATGCGCCCCCACAAGACCTTACGCAATATTGTGGTCCATCCGAAGGATAAACAGCCCAAAGAAGAAAACGCTGAGGTCATATACAGTATTCCCTGCAAGAACTGCGATAAGGTATATGTGGGAGAAACTGGTCGTAAGTTTGGGATAAGAATTTCTGAACATAAGAAAGACTGTGAAGCCAGAGCTAAAACTACATACACTAGAACTACTAGAAAACTTTCGGAAAATACTATGGAAAACAGTGCTATCACAGACCACCAAAATATTGAAAACCATCATATAGACTGGGAGGGGGCAAGAATAGTAGAAACAGAAAGCGACTGGAGGATGAGGAAAACCAAGGAGGCAATGCACATAAGGGCACAGGGGGTGGCAATGAACAGGGACCAGGGGACGTTCCTTTCCGGGATATACATGTATGACCCTCTTTTCGCCGGATCTACGTATGATTGGCGAAAAATCCAGAGGATCAGAGCCGCGAGTGAGAAGTCGTCACGTCGCCAGTAGCTTTGAGGATGTCCACAGTAGTGGACGAAACAGTCAGCAATAAAAATAGTAAGTGTTGTGTTACGAAGAAAAATATTCTCTAATTATAACTAGGTACTTTTTTAAATTAATTTTGATGAGTTCTCGTGTACCTACATAATGCCGGTTCTACTGTGTAAACATTTAGCTAATTAATATTCACAATGCAATTAATTTCCTACATGTATTTTCATCTGGTAAATGGTTACGCATTAAGATGTTATTAATTGGTTAAAGTAAATCCTGATATATAAAAAGTACAACGTTCGTGATTTACAATAAAAAAAAGAGCTTACATAGGTCCAGAAAGATGCGTAATTTAAAACAGTTTCAAGAATAACTGCTTTATACAGTATAACCCTTCTAATGCGACCACTTAATAAATTAATACACGTGGTTGTCTTTATAAGCAGGTGGTTGCTTAATTCAGGGCAAAAGTAATGCAGAAAGCTCCTCTAGGAGCTTTCTGCATTACGTTTGTCCTGCATTAAGCTACCACCTGCATCTAACACCCAGAATTATACATCTTTTAGGTGATCGCATTAGCGAGGTTTTACTGTATCTCCACTAAACATTATGTTGGGACCACTCTTTCTAAAGAGTGATCACAACAAAGTGTTTGGCAGAGAAATTACGAGTTTAATATTTGAGTATGCGCCATTGCCGTTTGCTCTGATTTGTCTAAGTGTCCATCCTGCATTAAGCTACAACCTGTAGCAACACTCTATAATTAGACTTCTTGTGATAGGTCATTTAAGAGAGACTTTACCGTATCTTCAGTGATTTTGTCTGTGACATTATAAGAATGGTAGGACAGTATTACATACTTGTGACTATACCATGTCTCGCGTCTTTTGGGTCATTCTTGTTAACCAGTTTGACGAACGTCAGAATTTTAACCATTTACTCCTTCAATATGCCTTTCTAAGCCTTTGCAAACAGAGTATACTCAGATCAGACGGTCCCTGTAGGAGTTGCTTGATCAGGGTCTGTTCTGTTTGCTTGTGATATAATATAGATATGAATCTACAGTTTCTTCCATGGCCAAATAGCCCTGTGTCCATGTGTTATTATAACAATTAATCTAACAATGCAATCATTGTGTCATTATTTCTACACCAATATTCATGGAGTAAAAGGTTAACGGACAGACAGGTGGACAGACGGACGGTCGTGACCCTGTGTCAGTGTTCGGACGCGTACATATATAAATGGACTTTATCCGTCATCACACAGATATAAGTAAGAGGAGTGGGGTACATATCTATTGATATATACATGTTGGTTATAGATAAAACGCGGGGTGAAATCAACTAATTATCACAAGACCTAACGCAGTAATCGAGAACTTGAACTTAAATCGTTGTGTTCGGTCATTTGACATTAGGGCCGCCGTGAGAGAGACTCAAAGATGAAGCTGTTGTTTACGGCATGCGTGTTCTTGACATTTTCAGGCTTATTGGGTAAGTTATAGATCTCTCAACCTCATATATCCTGAGTTCACCAGTTTCTTTATCCGCCGTCGTGTCACTTAACCCCTTCCCTGTCCTATGTTTATTCCAAATTTCAATACCTACTGAATATTCATGGGCAAAATAGTTATAATGAAATATGGAAGGTTGAACATAGTAGCCATGTAAGAAAGTAGAGAAACAGATCTTTCAAATTCAACTAACAAACAGAGCAGACCTATTGGGGCCGTCTGATCAGGGTCTACTCTGTTTGCAAATGCGTGAAAACACGTTTATATGAAGGAAAGGGTTATAACCCTTTGAAAGCGGGGGACGAGTGAGTCGTTATTTAAAAACAGTGTATACCCAGATCAGAGGAACCTTAGAGGAGCTATGTACAATATCTACCTGTTCATACAGAATGGAATATACGGTTGATTAACCCTTTACTCCATAAATACGCCTTTTTACGCGTTTCTATACAGAGTAGACCGAGATAGAAGACATCTGATTAGGATCTGCTCTGTTTGCTTATGAAATAATATAGATATGGCTCTGGCGTATTTCTGCCATTGCCAACGAGTTCTGTGTTCACGAGCTGTTATAAACAATATTCTAACTATCATTCATGATATGAAGTCGGATCATATCACTGTGAAAGTCCAGCTCAAGGTGTTAGTGCCACTCCTGTATCATCAAATATGTAACCAGCTTAAACGTTCGTCCATTTCCATTATATAGCTTTAGAACTGTGACAAACAACAGGCTTAATAATAAGTGTATCGTATTGGATATTCCACTGTCATATAATGTTTGTCATCTGCACAATTTATTGACTATTTCATCTCTCATCTTTACATTTTCTTGCTAGTTGTATCAAAATATTACTGGGTATCGCACCTGTATCCAGCCTGAAAAGGTGATCACAGACACCACTCTTAACTGATTCTCTCATATTGATGCCTGGTTCTCTCATATTGACGCACGTGGTATGCGGTGGTCTAGTGTTAACGCGCTTGCCTATCAATCCGGAGGTCCTGGGTTCAAATCCCGGTCCCTCCCGGAAATCTGAGACGCTTTTCAGTGTCTCCCACCCGCACCTCCTCTCCACCTAGAGGCTAAAACGGTACGTGATTGGGTCACTAGCCGGTACTGCGGCTGCATGATTGCGCCATATGTTAGTAGTGCTCAATAGTGTAGGTGAGTGACTCAATGACCAGGGGAGTAAATGTACAGTCGGCTGAGCGATAATTCGGACTGAAAATAGACTATAACTAGGTACTTTTTTTATAACCCATTCCCTCATATTGACACATTTCGACCTTTTTGACGCCTCTGTAAAAGTCACTGCTTGAAACCATTGTGAGAAATAGAGCATTTGCTCTTATAGAAATGCTCTATTTATCACAATGGTTCCAAACTACACGATTCTAAAATGTCCCTTTCTCTAGTAATTGCTCCTTTTCAATAGATTTATTCAAGCTGCTGGGTATTAAAATAGCCCATTAGGGAATGGGTTAAAGTGTATAAATGTACTAATGTATATGGCATATTGTTTGGATCAGTTTATCTAGATTTCACACAATGGTTTCAAAACTACACAATTCTAAAAAAAATCATTTTCTTTAGTACATGCTCCTTTCCGATAGATTTATTCATAGAGGTTATTCTTAAAATAGCCTATGAGGGAATGGGTTGAAGTAAAAAGGTGAAGGAAACCTTGTGTGTCATTTTACAGGTACACATGTATATGTCATATTGTTTTGGATCGGTTTATCTAGATTTCACAACACTTGTTCTGAATCAACGATAAGATAACATTATCTTGAACATGCTTTCGGTGAAATCGGGATTTCCTCGTTTGCAATCAGTTTGCAATCAGACGAGTCTCATCAGGATCTAAACTGTTTGAAACTCTGATAACACACGAATCTAAAAATTGAACTCTTCCAAGAATCCCAAGGACGACGATGTATGCTTCGTATTACAGGTTAACCCTGTCCACGCTGAGTTTTCAGAGTGGAATAGCCCATCAGTGTTTAACCCTTTCCTTCATATAAACGTGTTTTCACGTATTTGCAAACAGAGTAGACCCAGATCAGACGGCTCCTATAGGAGCCGTCTGATCATGGTCTACTCTGTTTGCTTGGCATATAATATAGATCCGATTTTACAGTTATTGTCGAAGCAAACAATTCTCTTAAAAAAAGTTTGAATTATAAAAATTCAGCTAATAAATATTCATGATATCATTATTTCTTACATGAATATTGAATAGGAAAAGGGTTAACTATAGAGTCCACTCGTTATAAAAGGGTTAACCATAATGAACGATTTAGCTGCATACCAACTGATTTGTTAAATATGTCCATCAGTACTTTTATATACAGTAAAACCTCTCTTAACCGGCAGTTAAAGTTAGTATGAATATCGGTCTTGGAGACAAGTGGCAGCTTAATGCAGGGTGAAAGTCATGCAGAAAGCTCATAGAGGAGCTTTCTGCATCACTTTCACCCTGCATTAAGCAGCCACCTGCCTAAAAGTATCTAAATTATTATCTACTAGAATTCCGGTTAAGAGAGGTTATACTGTACAGTAAAACGCAGCTAATGAGACCACCTGAAAGAGGCACAATTCTGGGTGACGAATGCATGTGGTAACTTAATGCATGACAAAAATAATGCAGAAAGCTCCTAGCTTTTTGTCCAGCATTAAGTAACCACCTGCTTATAAAGACACCCATGTTTATTCTTTAAGTAGTCGCATTAGAGGGGTTCTACTGTAGTTAAAACTATAGAGTCTACTAACTATATATGAACGGCGTGACATTGCTAGGGGATTTTGAATGACAAACAGTGTACACTCGTGATCAGGGTCCATGCTTATAAAGCTTTTAGTTGAGTCTGAGTTTCGTTCTCAGGCTTTTGATTGGTCAGATTTGAGTTCTCAAGCTTTTGATTGGTCAGATTTGAGCCAAAGGCTCAAATCTGACCAATCAAAAGCTTGAGAACGATCTCAGACTCAACTGAAAGCTTTATAAGCATGGACCCAGGAGACTCCTCTTGGAATGACAGTGAAGGGTTACTCAATCAGTAAACAGTATATACAGTAGAACACCTCTAATGCGACCACTTAATGAATAAACATATATGTCTTTATAAACAGGTGGTTGCATAATGCAGGACAAAAGTAATACAGAAAGCTCCTGTATCTGTATTACTTTTGTCCTGCATTAAGCTACCACCTGCATACAGCACCCTGAATAATACCTCTTTTAGGTGGTCGCATTAGCGAGGTTTTACTGTATTTGTATTAACCTTGAGCTTGCTACAGAAACATTAGTGTGCAGGCTGTTTGGACCCATGCACTTAGCGTCCAAATTACAGTTAAACTTCGATATTTCGAATTCGAATAGCTACAACTTCAGATTACTCGAAGTGTTAGGTCGGTCCGTCCAAATATTACAATACATAATTGTTCTAAAATGTATCACTGAGTTTATCTAGATACACGTGTGGCAGCTTGATGCATTCATTTATGCCTTCTACAGGATCCGTCTGATCTGGGTCTACTCTGTTTGCAAATGTGGGAAAAGTAATTGATATGAAGGGAAAGAGTTAAAACGCAATACTTGGATAAGCATACAGATGCTCAATATCAGATTATCAGTAAAGAATTGTTTACCTCTAATGTTGACATTGAGACTTCTCGTGATTACGATTCATGCCAATGGCGAGATAACGAGGGTGATAACATTGAACACCAGGGTCCATGCTTATAAAGCTTTTTAGTTGAGTCTGCGTTCGTTCTGAAGCTTTTGAACTTGAGAACGAACCCAGGCTAAAATAAAAGTTTTATAAGCATGGACCCAGATAAGAACGCAACGATGAGTAATGATCAAAAACGTGTAGATCCAGATCAACTGCCGCGTCACAACGTCCTCTGCCTAACAAGTTTGCGTTGTTGTATTTGAGTTGGTTTTCATTCCAGCCAATCCGCTGAGCAATAATGGCATTGGCCTTGATGCCGACAACGATACCACAGTAACGGCACTGACAATTGAACCAACTGGTAAGTAATGTCACCTACCACACAATAAGCTGGTGAGTAATGTCACACACCACACTATCAGCTGGTAAGCAATGTCACCTGTCACATAAACAGCTGCTAAGTAACATCACCAACTACAAATCCAGCTGGTAAGTAATGCCCCCTACCACACATTCGGCTGGTAAGTAATCTTACCAACAGCACAACCAGCTGGTAAGTAATGTGACATGCCACACAACCGACTGGTAAGTAATGCCCCCTTAAACGCAATCAGATGGTAGGTAATGTTACCCACATCACAACCATTTGATAAGTAATGTCACCTAACACACAATCAGCTAGTAAGTAATTTCACATAACACACAATCAGCTAGTAAGTAATGTCACATAACACAAAACCAGCTAGTAAGTAATGTCAACTTTCACATAACCACCTGGTAGGTAATATCATCTACTGCATACCCAGCTGACGATCAATGTTACCTACATAACCAATTGGCAAGTAATGCCCTCTATCACACATCCAGATGGTAAGAAATACGACCTACAATACAAGCTGTTGCTGAGTAACGCAAGATACCACACTTTCAACTGGTAAGTAATGCGACCTACCGTACACCCAATTAGTAAATATTGCCAACTACCACACATCCAGGAGGTAACTAATGCAGGCTATAACACATCAAGCTGGTAAGAAATGCGACTTACAGCACAGTCAACTGATAAGTAATGCCACCAATCACAGATCCAGTTGGTAAGTAATGTAGCCTATCACTAATCAAACTGGTAAGAAATGCGACTTTCGACACAGTGATCTGGTAAGTAATGCAACCAATTTCAGATCCAGTAGTAAGGTGGCCTATGACTCACCCAGCTGGTAAGAAATGTGATTTACAGCACATTCAACTGATAAGCAATGCCACCAATCACAGATCCAGTTGGTAAGTAATGTAGCCTATCACACATCAAGCTGGTAAGAAATGTGATTTACAGCACATTCAACTGATAAGCAATGCCACCAATCACAGATCCAGTTGATAAGTAATGTAGCCTATCATAGATCCAGTTGGTAAGTAATGCAGTCTATCACTAATCCAGCTGGTAAGAAATGCGACTTTCAACACAGTGACCTGGTAAGTAATGCAACCAATTTCAGATCCAGAAATAAGGCAGCCTATGACTCATCCTGCTGGTAAGAAATGCGACTTTCGATACATTCAACTGGTTAGTAATGCGACTTATCGCACATCCAGCTGGTAAGTAATGCGACCTACCACACATCCAGCTGGCAAATAATGCGACCTACCACACACCCAGCTGATAAATAATGCGACCTTCCACACACCCAGCTGGTAAGTAATGCGCCCTTCCACATATCCAGCTGATACGTAATGTGACATATCACACACCCAGCTGGTAAGTAATGCGACATACCACACATCCAGCTGATTCGTAATGCGACCTACCACACATCCAGCTGGTAATGCTTCTTGCCATACAATGCCAACTGGTAAGAAAAATGACATATCAACACAGCCAGTAAGTATTATCATAATCTAAATAAGCTGCTGGTAAATAATACAATCTATACCACATCTGACTGGTAAGTATTTTCAAATATCCCACTGTCAGCTGGTAAGTATTGTCAAAGTACCGCCTATAACACAGTCATTTGGTAAATACTGCAACCTACTACACATTCAGCTGGTAAGTACTACTACCTATTACAAATCAACTGGTTAGCATTGTCATCATCAATGTTAAAAGTTTTGCGGCAGTATGCCAAGTTTCAATATTCACAGCAGTACATCAAGGTTAAAACAGCCCCACCCCTCGGTATGTCAAGGTTCAACCCCACCGCACTATGTAAGGGTTCAAACAGCCCCACCACACACTATGTAAGTGTTCAAACAGCCCTACCACACACTATGTAAGGGAAACAGCCCCACCACACACTATGTAAGGGTTCAAACAGCCCCACCACACACTATGTAAGGGTTCAAACAGCCCTACCACACACTATGTAAGGGTTCAAACAGCCCCACCACACACTATGTAAGGGTTCAAACAGCCCCACCACACACTATGTAAGGGTTCAAATTTCAATATGTTAATGGTCATCCGCGATATGTCAAGATTGATTCTATTTTTTCCGCGGTAATTCAGGATTCAATTTCCGTCAAGGTTATTTTTTCCCGCGCTATGTCAAGATTCTTTTTTTTTCTCGCGGTATATCCAATCTCATATTTCTACACTTTTATTAAGCCTTTTCAAGGTATATCAAGCTTAAATTTTCCCAGCTGTATATCTTAAGCCAGTGTAAAAACGAAATGAAAATATTAAGGTTTACTGGAGGTCAGGGAGTCTCGGATGTGTTGTAAGTTAGCTAGCCCCATGTCCACACATGAGCAAGAAAACGGGATCAGGATTCGAGGTGATAAAACATCTGACTTTGAGTCTGAATTCATTATCACGTATGTGATTGGTCAGAAGATAAATTCCGACTAATCAGATGCTTGAGAATGAAGAATATTATATTTTGTTTAAAATCTCATGGCCAGGCTCAAATATTAAGTCTCGATTGTCTTGCTAACGATTGATTTAAAGCTAAATGTTCCAACTTCCACACAACACTGTCATTCATTCATTCATTCATTTATTCAATCACTCATTCATTCATTCACTCATCCATCCATTCATTCATTCATTCATTCACATTCATTCATTCATTCATTCATTCATTCATTCATTCATTCATTCATCCATTCATTCATTCACTCACTCATTAATTAATTAATTCGTGAATTCATTCTGTCTTTCTTTTTTCTTTCTTTCTTTCTTTTTCCTGTCTTTCTTTCTTTCAGTCAAGCTGTTTGCAAATGTCTCGCTTACATGGTTAATGACTCTTTATAACTCTAATAAACAAGAGCAGAAAACACGTATACAGTCAAATCTATCTGTTGGTCTTTTAAATGATAAAATTAGATTACTGCTTGAAGGCAGTGTATCTATAAATGACACATTTAAGAAAGATGTTAGCCCTTTACTCCATAAATACGCCTTCACATCCCTCTACAAATTGAGTAGACCCAGGTCAGACGGCTCCTGTATAGGAAGGTCTCCCTGATCAGGGTTTGTCTGTTTGCTTTTGATATAATATAGATATCATTCTACAGTTTTCTACCATGGCCAAAACTTTATGTGGCCATAGGCTATTATAACAATCTCTCTGATTATTATTCATGCTGTCATTATTTCTCATATGAATATTCTTGGGACAAAGGGTTAAAACAGAGCAGAGTTGTAGTTGTATGACGTAAAATGATAGAATGTAGTAACTTATGAATAATAACTTAAAATTGCGATTGTTTAATTTTTAAGTATCGATATTGCCGATGTTATTCGCCCGCGTTTTAGACAAACTCCATGTGTAGTTTAGTTCCGTATATGTTCGCTATATCACAATAATAAAAACAGGTGGTAGCTTAATGCAGAGTAAACGTGATACAGAAAGCTCCTATAAGAACTTTATGTAAAACATGTGATCATGCATTAAGCTACCACATGTATTAAAATCTAGATTTATACTTCTTTTTAGTGACCGCCTAAGATCGATTCTACTGTAGATATCATTCTACAGATTCTGCCATGGCCAAAACATCATTGGCCATTATGCTATTATAGCAAGTTTGCGCTATCGCAATAATTATTGGCTGCGGCGATTCGCCGCAGCCTCTCTTATATAGGTTTTAAAAGTCCTCATGAGTTTCTGCGGGATTAGTTTTTATTGAAATGTGTGATAGAAAATAATTCCAACTAGTACCTGATTTTATTTTATTTATTTACTGCATTGTAATATATATTTCCCCAGCGGTCGCACATATATTTTATGGAAATTCAAAATGGCCATGCTTCATACTCCAGATTTACACTCAACTGCAGGTCATTTTCAGGTCACTACCTTCTGCACTCTTAGCAATTAACTCTTTCAATGCCCGAGAATTGCCGTCTGCTAGACATATTTTTGTCTGCTTCAAGTTTTTGAATGGACGTTTGTTCAATGTCTTTATAAAAAGATAAATAGTGTGTCAAACAGTTTGGAACCTGATGAGAGACCGAGTTACTCGCCGTCTTATCTGGATCCAAACTGTTTTGCATATGATATAACAGACCCGTTCATGGCACTGAAAGGGTTAATGTCTGTAAATATTTTCGTCTGCTTCATAATAAATGTCGGAGTGAAAAACAGTTTTGACCCTGATTAGGTGCCAAGTTATTCGGCGTCTCATCTGGACCCAGAATGTTTGCAAAGAGTGCTAAGAACCAAAGCAAAAGCAGCTGGAACAAAACTCATACCTGTTTAGAGGAACAGTTGCTTATATTTCAGAAGTCACTTGGATGTCTTTAGTCAGCACTTTGCATGTCCTTGCATAATCAAAATTACTAAATAATAATAATATTCTGTTTTATCTCCTACCCTGCTTAAACATGCTTTACGAAGCCATTTTTCGCTTGCGTAAAACCTCGCTTGTTTGTTCTAGAACAAGAAATTACGAGTGGCGATTTCAACCAATATTTATGGATTTTTTTCCATTTTCCCATAGATACAACGCCTACTACAGCGTTATCGCCTAAAACAATTGAACCAATCACTTCTTCTAGTGAAGGTCCGACACCAGCGACGTTAATTACAGTGTCATCACCAAATAATGCGTCAACAGGTAGCACGGCCCCTAAAAACCCATTCCGTCGGATCTGGCTCTATGCTATAATATAACTATCATTCTACTGTTTCTGCCATGGCGAAACATTCAAGTGTCCATATGCTATTATAACAATTAATCTAATTAATCTTCACAATGTCATTATTTCTTACATGGATATTCATGGGGCAAAGGGTTACAACAGAGTAAAGTTGTAGTTGTATGGCGTAAAATGCTAGAACATGGGAGTAACTTACGAATAATAACTTAAAATTGGGATAGTTTGATTTTAAAATATCAATGTCGCCGATGTTATTCGTCCGCGTTTTCGACAAAATCGATGTGTAGTTAAGTTCCGTATGTGTTCACATTATTGCAATTATTAAAAAACAGATGGTTGCTTAATGCAGAGTAAAGGTGATACAGAAAGCTCCTATAGGAGCTTTCTGTATCACTTTTATCTTGCATTAAGCTACCACCTGTTTTAGAAATCCAGATTTATACTTCTTTTTAGTGACCACTTAAGACAGGCTCTACTGTAGATATCATTCTACAGTTTCTGCCATGGCCAAAACATCCTTGACCAATATTCTGTTAAAACAAGTTCGCGATATCGCAATAATGATTTGTTCTAGAACAAGAAATTACGAGTGGTGATCACGAGTGGTCAAACGTTATTTATGGATTCTTCCTTTTTTTTCTCCATAGAACCTACAGCAGTGTCGCCTATAATAACAATTGAACCAATCACCAATTCAAGTGGAGGTCCGACACAGGTGTCGTTAGTAACAGTGACAACACCCAATAATGCGTCAACAGGAAGCACAGGCCCCCAAAGTAACCCGACTACAATCAAAACCACTCAAAAACCACCAGAAAAGGAGACGGATACGGGATTCAGCGGGGCTTCGTTTGGCGGTGGCATAGGGACTGGATTGGGAATTTGCATTGTTTTGTTAATAGCTTGGAAGTGCTATGTGATGCGAAGACAAGGGAAGGGTTATAGTACAATGTAGACTATTTTTATGGCAGGACTGTCTGCTGCGCCTAGAGACGCGTTGTTTTTACTATCTGACGTATTTTATGAACACATGATCAATGTCTTTCACCGCCGAAGTCTCCGGAGGGAGACTCAAAGGGCTAGCTGCACAATGAACTAATCTGTGATTAACTTTGCAAACAGTTTGGGATCCAGAATAACTCGACGTCTTCATCAGGGTCCAAGCTGTTTTGATAATCCATGTTCTGAGAAATACTTGTGAAGGAATGTCCACTTTGAAATTTAAAACAGACGATAATGTTTGCAGACGAAAATTATTTGGGACCAAGAGTTAACCCTTCGCTTGCTGAATTTTAAAATACATTTCTCCTTCTTTACCCATGCCATGTTGTATAATTACATATATCTTCAATGTGTACAAGTATTTCGCTGTGCAATCACTGCTGTGGAGTACACTGGTTACACAATCAATTTGTAAATAGTGCAGACCCTGATGAGACAGCTCCTGCAGGAGCTGTCTCATCTGGGTCTTCACTATTTACAGGTAGGTATATTGACGTGAATAGCAAGCGAAGGGTTAAAAGCGCCAAGTAAAGTATCGTCTGTACATATTCTTGAATTCTAAACAATCCAACTTTGATCCAAGGTTTTAAAATGCCCAAGTCAGAGATCATTCTCGAGTATCTCATCGGTCAGATTCTAAGCAAGCTCAAAATCTGATCAATCAGATGCTTGAGAATGATCTCAGACTCAAGCAAATGTTTTATAATCTCAAAGCCTATACTCAGAAACTGAAAGAGACATTTCGATTTTATACAACAAATGCAGCATTGCATAGACGGTATGCATCTAAATAAAGTTATTTTATCTATATAAATGACTCATTTTGAATCAAGAAAGTATTGCAATGTTTATAAAGCATACTTTTATAACGTTTAAACGAAGCCAAGGGACTCAATCCTGTGTTTAAAACTAACTCGTGTATAGATATACAGTATAGAACCTGTCTTAAGCGGTCATCCCTAATTATGGGTCTGTAAGGCAAGTGGTAGCTTAATGCAGGTAAAAAGTAATACAGAAAGCTCCTATATGAGCTTTCTGCATAACTTTTCCCCTGCATGGAGCTACCACCTGCTTTTAAAGACTTCTATGTTCAATAAATGAACGGCCGTTTAAAACAGATTCTACTTTACCACACCGAACCATTAAATACTCAACTTCACAAACTGCACACATATATAGATAAGTTGTTTACTGATTTGTCAAAGTCTCTTATTTCTCAACCAAATCCCATTTTGTCTCTGCTCATTAAAATCACCTCAGTATTAATAAATAACAGCAAGACGAAATAAATTTTTTTTAAAAAGTATTGGATTAAGTTTACTCAATACGCCTCTTGGTAATACATTAGAACCTGTCTCAAGCGACCATCAAAAAGAGGCCAAAACATGGGTCTATAAGGCAGGTGGTAGCTTAATACAGGTCAAAAGTTTGAAATGGTGTACAAAGGTCAAAGAGGACGCTACATTAAAATTGCATGTGGTATATATACATTTGCAGCTTGCAATACAAAGTGCGCCAAATCTTGTCAGCACCCAGATAGAGGCATACCTGACGTCATTAATTTATTTCTCTACAGCGGCCAACATATATATGCGTATTAACCCTTTACTCCATCAAATAATTACATCATGAATATTTATGAGACTAATTTTTAGTCTACCCTGTTTGCTGACGGAATTTTATAGATCTGATTTTACAGTTTCCACCCTTGTGAAAAGACCTTTTCCATGTTCCATTTTATTGATTAGTTCCATGAATATTAATGACGTGAAAAACCCTTAACCCTTTACCTGATAGAAGCGGCTTTTAGCGTGTTTGATTTACTCCTCCGCTGAAGAAAATAGTTCAAATTCATACAGTCATGAACATATTGCATAATAAATATTTTCTATATCCTAGTAGGTGGTAGCTTAAAGCAGGCTGAAAGTAAAGCAGAATGCGCCTTAAGGCGCATTCTGCTTTACTTTCAACCTGCTTTAAGTGGTCATATGTCTTCAAAACTAGAAACAGGCTATTGGGTAAAGGGTTAAATAAATGCTAAACTGGAAATGGGTTAAACAGCGACCTGTCTGAGCATCTCTCACTGTTTCTGTACTAAACGTTTTCCTGTACTGGATCCTGATCAGACGCTGACGTATTTGGCGTCACGTCTGCATCCAATGTGTTTCATTTCGCGGTTATCATGCTATCAGTTAATCATTTCCACCATGAATATTCATGTAAGAAATGACGTCATGAACATTAATTAAATTAATTTTATTATTACACATACACACGAGGAATTTTGGCTATAATAAAATATGTAGTATCATAAATATCTATATTAGTTCATGAGCAAACAGAGCAAGCCATGACCAGATCTTGGTTTGTTCTGTTTGCAAAGGCGTAGTATGGTGTATTTATGGAGTAAATGGTAAAAGATGTGAACTAAACATTTATTTTCATTTTTTAAGTTTATATTGACCACGATGAAACCAATATACTGGAAAAGCATACTTTCACTTTATTAAATCTTAACTCTTTCCACGCCGAAGTTAACGGAAATCATATCATTGTGCATGGTTGCAATAGGGGAATATGTGGTTTTCTTGCAAACAATTTATGTTCTAACGACGAGTGATCCAATGTCTCATCGTGATCCAAACTGTTTGGGTTCACCACTTACATTAAAAGGACGAAAATACAAAAATAACCTCTTAAAGTAGATGACACGGTTTAGGAACGACAATTATTTTCCATCAAAAGAGTGCACCGGTTGAAATGGAAAAAAGGTTTATGTATATTTAATCCTCACCAGATATGGGGAATTTCAGTCTGGTGTTAATAACTGTATCAAATAAAGTGATGATCCCTACAATAAATAAAGGATCTTACATAATTATGTGTTCATTGCAAAACTTTTTTTTATGAAAAGAGTTTACTTTTATAATATGACACGAGCTTCAGCAAGTGTATATCATATTCATTATAGAAAACGAGTTTCATGAAAACAATTTGTAATGAACACGAACGAAAGATTATTTTTATCACATAACCCTAAAAAGTGTCATAGAAAGTGAAACATACAACATTTGACGGCTGTTTCGACCATTCTTTACAGCATATATAGTACAGCCGGATTCAAACTGCTAATTTGCATAAAATATGCGCCAGTGCATTTCCGCGATTTATGGCACTCAGTTTAGGCACTCCCACACAGCAGATTATGTGATCAACGCATATTAACATAATATAATAATTATTAATATAACATAATAAAAGTTGGTATTTTAATATTCAATCATTATTGTGAAGATTGTCAGTTTGAACTTATATCAACAAATGCTCCTGTGATACAAACAACCGTTTTCTTCGAAGAATATACATTTTGTTCTACAACAAAATACTATCGGCCTATGTCGAACAGTTAATGAAACGCAACCCGAATAAATACTAGTATGCATTGTCGAATAAATCGGGTCTTCTATATCAAACACATGACAGTTTTTGTCTTCTTCGGCGTTTATTTGATTGTCGTTGATTTTGCTTTGTGCGGTATACTTTTCAACTTAACACATTATTTATGTATTTTTAGGCATTTTTAAAAGACGTTGCTAATAGATACTACCACTTTAACTTTGTAACTCTTACACCACCTGATTAATTCTATAACTCCCATTCAATAGATGGGACATAGGCAAATAATATTGACCCAGATCAGAAGGCTCTGGTCTGGGTCAATACTATTTGCTGAATCAATGGGTGTTCATAGTTTATACCAGTATTTGTTTTGTTTGTGAATCGCCATCCCGTCAATATAACGCATGGGTGTTTTTCAAAACTATGACTGAAGATAATGGGGCTCAAAGGGTTAACTCCATGACAGCTGAATAGTCCATATGGAAAGGTTCATTACTAGTTCTATGAAGAAACCATTTACAGTGAGCCCTCGGAGGTGTTTGTATACAGACATTTTGCTGGTATAACGAAATTGCCGTTATAACGAGTTAAAATATGAAAGGAACCATATGGCCAGTTTTAAACTAGTACCAACAGATGAACGCTTAATGCAGAACACAAGAAGTGCTAAAAGCTCCCAAAGGTAGATTTTTGAACTTCTTGTGTTCTGCATTAAGCGTTCGCCTGTTTTGTTGGCACTGCATCGATTTATTCAGCGGTTGTTTCAATGATTTATTGGTAATTTTGTTTCAATCCATACTGCCGGTTTAACAAGGGTGACATTGTAACGAATGTCGGTATAACGAGGATTCACTGTAGTAAGAAAGGATAAAGTAAAGGATTTTGAACGACAGCTAGGGCATACTCTGATCAGAATACTTCTAAAGCAGCCTTCTGATTTCACGAAGAGTTATGTGTATATTAACCATTGCTATTCGCGTCAATATACCTACCTGTAAATAGTGAAGACCCAGATGAGACAGCTCCTGCAGGAGCTGTCTCATCAGGGTCTGCACTATTTACAAGTTGATTGTGCAACCAGTGCACTCCACAGCAGTGACTGCACAGCGTAATACGTGCACACAGTGAAGATATATGTAATTATACAACAGGGCATGGGTAAAGAAGGAGAAATGTATTTTAGAATTCAGCAAGAGAAGGGTTAAGATCAAGACTGTTCGAAGGAACGTTCGTCACTTGCAAGCAGAAGGGTGACAAAAGAACATGATGCAAACATGTGATAGAAAGACAGACGGACATACGGATATAAAGAATGAAAGACAAGCAGACAGACAAACAGAAGCCATACAGACAATCAGACAGACATAAGCGACGATCGCCGTTTGCGTCACATGTCGGTAGATGACAAAATAGTGTGATATAAAAGGCATGCCAGACGGACGGACGAACGGATATAGAAAGACGGACATATAGATAGGAAATATTCAAATCCATGTACATACATTATTATTAGATAGGGTCAAGTGAATCGCCTATAAGACCCAACCTATTTGAATAATTCTACCGAAAAGGACCATTTACTAGAGGAAAGGAAAATGTTAGAATATATATTGTGTAGTTTGGAAACCATTGTGATAAGTTGAGTATTTGCTCCTATGGAGCAAATGCTATAATTATCACATTGATTTAAAAAAATGAACTTTACAGAGGCGTCAAAATGGGCCAGTAGGAGGGAATGGGTTAAACTGCAAGTACAATAAAGTTTTGCCAAACATCTTGGAAGCAAAATGAGTCTGTGACAATAATGATTTTGGTGAGGTTGAACCTTGGGAAAATACTCGTTTATTATCATGACTGACTAACGTAGTTCCATTAAGGATATTAAAGGGAGATAACTAGAATTGCCAATTTTACCATGTAATTCAATTATCTACAAGCAAGGTTTTACGCAAGCGTAAAATGGCTGCCTAGCATATGTTTTAAGCAGGGTAGAAGGAAAAGAGGGAGCAATATTGTTTAGTACCCTAATTAACAGATGCATGCGGAAAACAAAAAACATGACTACGTGTATATAGATTAATATGTTTTAATGAGCCATGATGCATAATATCCGTGTGTGACACCAATAATACACATTACGTCACATATCAATGTTATTCACTTGCTTAAACACACTGACGTTGAAACCATTATATCACATTAAGTTCTATTCACAAGTAAAATCACAAAGCTCCTAGTACTATACGAAATTCGCTATTAATTTCACCAAACACTTTACATAACTACTGCTAATAGACATACAAACTTCAAAATTTACAGCAAAGAAAAAACCCGCACAACACCTGAGATTCGAGCACACAACCCATACAACGTAAATCATTATATCTACCGAACAAGCTATTGCCGCACATGTTTGCATGCGCACCCGCTATACACGTGGCGTGTACGAGTGATAAAGGTCTACATTTCGAACTAAGCAACCGATTATTTAAGACTACCTTTCTAGTCTCAGAACTAAACAGCCGATTATTTAACCCTTCTCTTGCTGAATTTTAAAATACATTTCTCCTTCTTTACCCATGCCCTGTTGTATAATTACATATATCTTCACTGTGTACAAGTATTTTGCTGTGCAATCACTACTGTGGAGTGCACTGGTTGCACAATCAACTTGTAAATAGTGCAGACCCTGATGAGACAGCTCCTGCAGAAGCTGTCTCATCTGGGTCTTCACTATTTACAGGTACGTATATTGACGTGAATAGCAAGCGAAGGGTTAACACTTCCTTTAATAGTCTACATGAAATTATCCGAATAAGTCAACACAATTCCCATTGACTTATTCACTTACATTGTTCCCAAATTAACAACAAGTTATACATTTAGGTGAAAACAAATTCATGCACAATGGTGAAATATGCAAAACGGATCACCTGAAAACAAAACCACGAGTAAAAGGCATCAGCTAAATACCTTTACAAAATCCAAAATGTATACTTATAATTTTTATGTTGTACATAAAAAAATATAAAGTCCTTTTTTCACATTGTGGATTTTGTAATAGTTTTAAACCAAAAGCACGTAAAGTAAGGGTGCTAAGAAAAAACGAGAGAGAAAAAGATATTGGCTTCCACCATGTGTCGAACCCATGACCTCCAATTTCCTAGGCCATTGCTATAACCATTAGACTATACTGAGAGCATGCAAGCTTGGTTTTAATCAATTACACCTAATTCACTTGCATTCACTGAAAAGAAGAAAAAAATACAATAACCCAGACAAAAATATGTACGCCTGCTGGGAAAAATATGCAAATAAATATAAATAAATATAATTTCATAAAACATAGTCCCACAGTAAATCATGGTCATTAAAAAGAATAACTTTTATAGAAACACAGGACCGCAGTAAATCATACGCAAAGTTCAAAGCCGTATAAGATTGGTCTGCTTTCGTGTAGAGAGACATACGTTAACCGACATCATCAAATATTGTATAACTTGACCAGTAACCGCGTCACATATGTGTAAACCCTAACCATCTACCGCGTCACATATGTGTACACCCTGACCAGCTACCGCGTCATATTATGTGTACACCCTGACCAGCTACCGCGTCATATATGTGTGTACACCTTGACCACATACCGCGTCACATGTGTGTACACCCTGACCAGCTACCGCGTCATATATTTATACACAATTTTAAAGGCATTGTGTCTGTAAGTGGTGTGTTTTAGAAGTCCGTAAAATGGTATTAAATGGTACTTTGTCTAATAAAAAGAAGTAGAGTGTGGAAATATCTTAATATGAATAACAGAAATGGTAAAACGTATTGATGTCGCTGATACCTAACCGCGTTGAATGTTTGGTATTGGAAGAAATATATTATATCATAAGCAAACAGAGCAGATCCCTGGTCACACCGTCCCAAGAGGAGCCTTCTGAGCTGGGTCTACTCTGTTTACAAAGTTAGAATGGCAAATGTTTGAAGTAAAGGGTTAATTTGTATGATATATGTTCATGTGAAGATGTCGATGTTAGTGTGTAAATGAATCCCATTAACGACCTTACCTGCTGATAACTCCCAAACCAGGTCGGACGTTTTGTCTCCCTAGTGCATGCACGCAGGTCAACTTAATGACGCACATTAGGTTATATACACTGCCTTGACATAAATTACACGCTACTGTACGAAATCTGTAATAGTATTTTTCCAGATCAGACGTCGACTTATGAGTATGGAGCTATATGAAATACCATGTAACTCAATATCTAATAACACTTTACTCCATGAATATTCATGTAAGAAATAATTACATCATGAATATTAATCAGATTATTCTTTATAATGACACATGAACGAAACATATTTTGGTCATTGCAGAAACAGTAGAATAATATTTATATTATTTCATAAGCAAACGGCTCCTATAGTAGCCGCTTGATCTGGGTCTACTGTGTTTGCAAAGGAGTATAAAGGTGTATTTATGGAGTAAATGGATAGGAAATAATCTAAACTATTTGACACGCTGATCTAGATTTATATTATAAACTGAAAACGGAAGTAAATGTGCGTTTACAACTAAAACGTTTTTTGTTTTGTTTTGTTATTATTATCGTTGTTGTTGTTGTTGTCGTCCTTGTTGTTGTTGTCGTTGTTGTTTTCTTCCTAGTATGTTTAAAAATGTCTTCCATTTGTTTTCAGCATCAAAGACCAGAGTGTATATTACGTTGTGTTATTATACAACACCTGTAGACGTGACGTCATATCTGGAGCCCCCTACTGTTTATTAACCTATTTAACCCTCCTGTATTATCTGCAGTAAACTCTTCCAAATCAGATTTGGAACCCGTCCATTTGTAATATTAAGAGTGAAATCACAATCAAAAACTAATCTGTAATAAACCATTGGCATGTGTGGGTTCAGCAAACAGTGTTGACCCTGATCAGAGGGCTCCTCCAGGAACCCTCTGATCTGGGTCAGTACTTTTTGTCCTTGTCCCATTTCCGGGATCGCGGGAGTTAACGGGTTAAAGTCCGTATCATTTTGCACGCACATAAACAGCTTGTTGTGGAGTAAGACGTAGTCGGTACACCATCGTTTGGTCTTATCAACAAGGACCTTTGTCAACTTTCAGCACTCTAGATCATTATGGTCCACACATGTATCACTCGTTGGCTTCCATTATCAACGTTAAAACGTCTTCCATTTTTTGTATATATATATATATATATATTCATCGGATGAAATGAATTCATGAAACAAGAAAGGATGTACATTTCAAAAAAGCGTGCACCCTCATAACAAGTCGAATTATAATGTATAATACGGCGACTTCTCACCTGGAAGCCAACTGATGACAAATATTAATCATAAGAATGTCCGTGGAGACTTTAAGCTAAATGATCAGAAATATCATAGGTGAATTAAACCCATTTGGGGTGTTAGCTTGATATTGTTTATTTCACGTCACTCGGACAAATGCAAAATACATACGGTGTTACTTCAGAATTTCAATGAACGAATTGTTTAAAGGCAGCCATCTGAGTTTGATGCAATCTTACTTAATGCTTTATACACATGTATTTACAAAACACATATAAACGTGCAAAAACAATAATATTAAAACTTTAAACCTTATTATAAAAAAATCAATGTAGGAATTTATAATTATCTTCATATCGGTATTTGACGCTATAATTTTTGTCTTTGTAAAATGCAAGGGAGCGAAAATCTGACAATAAACTATTTCATAGGCTTTAAATATGAGTTTCCCGAGCTTGAAGTTATTGCTGAGGGACATTATTAAAGATGTGTATAGATCTATATCATCAGAGGTCCAGATAAGATTCGTAAATTAAAACATTTTCAATAATAACTTCTTCATTTCCATCACCAAACCCTATGTTTTAACCACTCTTTAGATACGTCTCTTCGAGACGATTCTAAATAGTGGTCACAACATAGGGTTTGGTGAAGAAAATACTTTTAGTATTTGAGTACGCACCTTTATCTGTTTTCTGTGTTATTATAAAAATAATAAGATTTTAATTAGTAACAGTATTGTTATAACATGCTTAAGTGTTTGGTGAATATAATTTTTTTTAAAAAAACAAACAAAGCCTGATGACTGCTTTTAAAGAAAACGTTATCATTTATTAGCGAGATGTGGTGATGAGCAGACAATGCTAAGCATACAGCTATGTGAAGTTAGCTGTGAGTTGAGGGTTGGGGGTTGGACATTCATTTCTATAATTTGCGTGCGAATACCCAAAATGGTAACGAAACCACAGCCAGAAGTGAGTTGAACATTCGTTCTCTATAGTGCGAACGCACAGCTAGAAGTACATTGCTGGAAGTGGGTTGGACATTCAAAACACATGATCACATACTAAATCGAATACACTTCTAGAAGCGAATACCCAGCCAGAAGTGAGTTGGACATTCGTGAAATCCGAACCCACAACTGAAAATCGAATGTCTAACTGGCAGTGGGTTGGACATTCAAACACATGCTAACATATTAATTCGAATACCTTTCTAGCCGCGAATACCCAGCCAGAAGTGAGTTGGACATTCGTTAAATGCGAACCCACAACTGAAAATCGAATGTCAAACTGGCAGTGGGTTGGACATTCAAACACATATTAACATATTAATTCGAATACACTTCTAGCCGCGAATACCCAGCCAGAAGTGATTTGGACATTCGTGAAATGCGAACCCACAACGGAAAATCGAATGTCTAACTGGCAGCGAGTTGGACATTCAAACACATGATGATATGTTAATTCGAATACACTTATAGCCTCGAATACCCAGCCAGAAGTGAGTTGGAAATTCGTGAAATGCGAACCCATAATTGAAAATCGAATGTCGAACTGGCTGTGGGTTGGGCATTCAAATACATGATCATATGTTAATTCGAATACTTTTCTAGCCGCGAATACCCAGCCAGAAGTGAGTTGGACATTCGTGAAAGCGAACCCACAACTGAAAATCGAATGTCTAACTGGTAGTGGGTTGGACATTCAAACACATGATCACACGTAATTCGAATACACTTCCAGCCGCGAATACCCAGCCAGAAGTGAGTTGGACATTCGTGAAATGCGAACCCATAACTGAAAATCGAATGTCTAACTGGCAGTGGGTTGGACATTCAATATTCCGCTGGGGGTTCGCATTTCACGAATGTCCAACTCACTTCTGGCTGGGTATTTGCGGCTAGAAGGGTATTCGAATTAATATGTTAGCATGTGTTTGAATGTCCAACCCACTGCCAGTTTGACATTAGATTTTCAGTTGTGGGTTCGCATTTCACGAATGTCCAACTCACTTCTGGCTGGGTATTCACGGCTAGAAGTGTATTCGAATTACGTGTGATCATGTGTTTGAATGTCCAACCCACTGCCAGTTTGACATTCGATTTTCCGTTGTGGGTTCGCATTTAACGAATGTCCAATTCACTTCTGGCTGGATATTCGCGGCTAGAAGGGTTTTCGAATTAATATGTTAGCATGTGTTTGAATGTTCAACCCACTGCCAGTTAGACATTCGATTTTCAGTTGTGGGTTCGGATTTCACGAATGTCCAACTCACTTCTGGCTGGGTATTCGCGGCTAGAAGTGTATTCGAATTAACATATGATCATGTGTTTGAATGGCCAACCTACAGCCAGTTAGACATTCGATTTTTAATTATGGGTTTGCATTTAGCGAATGTCCAACTCACTTCTGGCTGGGCATTCGAGGCTATAAGTGTATTCGAATTAACATATCATCATGTGTTTGAATGTCCAACTCGCTGCCAGTTAGACATTCTATTTTCAGTTTGGGTTCACATTTCACGAATGTCCAACTCACTTCTGGCTGGGTATTCGCGGCTAGAAGGGTATTCGAATTAATATGTTAGCAAGTGTTTGAATGTCCAACACACTGCCAGTTTGACATTCAATTTTCCGCTGTGGGTTCGCATTTAACGAATGTCAAACTCACTTCTGGCTGGGTATTCGAGGCTAGAAAGGTATTCGAATTAATATGTTAGCACGTGTTTGAATGTCCAACCCACTGCCAGTTAGACATTCGATTTTCAGTTGTGGGTTCGGATTTCACGAATGTCAAACTCACTTCTGGCTGGGTATTCGCGGCTAGAAGTGTATTCGAATTACGTGTGATCATGTGTTTGAATGTCCAACCCACTGCCAGTTAGACATTCGATTTTCCGCTGAGGGTTCGCATTTCACGAATGTCCAACTCACTTCTGGCTGGGTATTCGCGGCTAGAAAGGTATTCGAATTAATATGTTAGCATGTGTTTGAATGTCCAACCCACTGCCAGTTAGACATTCGATTTTCAGTTGTGGGTTCGCATTTCATGAATGTCCAAATCACTTCTGGCTGGGTATTCGAGGCTAGAAGTGTATTCGAATTAACATATCATCATGTGTTTGAATGTCCAACTGGCTGCCAGTTAGACATTCAATTTTCAGTTGTGGGTTCGCATTTCACGAATGTCCAACTCACTTCTGGCTGGGTATTCGAGGCTAGAAGTGTATTCGAGTTAACATATCATCATGTGTTTGAATGTCCAACTCGCTGCCAGTTAGACATTCGATTTTCAGTTGTGGGTTCGCATTTCACGAATGTCCAACTCACTTCTGGCTGGGTATTCGCGGCTAGAAGTGTATTCGAATTAACATATGATCATGTGTTTGAATGGCCAACCTACAGCCAGTTAGACATTCGATTTTTAATTATGGGTTTGCATTTAGCGAATGTCCAACTCACTTCTGGCTGGGCATTCGAGGCTATAAGTGTATTCGAATTAACATATCATCATGTGTTTGAATGTCCAACTCGCTGCCAGTTAGACATTCTATTTTCAGTTTGGGTTCACATTTCACGAATGTCCAACTCACTTCTGGCTGGGTATTCGCGGCTAGAAGGGTATTCGAATTAATATGTTAGCAAGTGTTTGAATGTCCAACACACTGCCAGTTTGACATTCAATTTTCCGCTGTGGGTTCGCATTTAACGAATGTCAAACTCACTTCTGGCTGGGTATTCGCGGCTAGAAAGGTATTCGAATTAATATGTTAGCACGTGTTTGAATGTCCAACCCACTGCCAGTTAGACATTCGATTTTCAGTTGTGGGTTCGGATTTCACGAATGTCAAACTCACTTCTGGCTGGGTATTCGCGGCTAGAAGTGTATTCGAATTACGTGTGATCATGTGTTTGAATGTCCAACCCACTGCCAGTTAGACATTCGATTTTCAGTTGTGGGTTCGCATTTCATGAATGTCCAAATCACTTCTGGCTGGGTATTCGAGGCTAGAAGTGTATTCGAATTAACATATCATCATGTGTTTGAATGTCCAACTGGCTGCCAGTTAGACATTCAATTTTCAGTTGTGGGTTCGCATTTCACGAATGTCCAACTCACTTCTGGCTGGGTATTCGAGGCTAGAAGTGTATTCGAGTTAACATATCATCATGTGTTTGAATGTCCAACTCGCTGCCAGTTAGACATTCGATTTTCCGTTGTGGGTTCGCATTTCACGAATGTCCAACTCACTTCTGGCTGGGTATTCGAGGCTAGAAGTGTATTCGAATTAATATGTTAACATGTGTTTGAATGTCCAACCCACTGCCAGTTTGACATTCGATTTTCCGCTGTGGGTTCGCATTAAACGAATGTCCAACTCACTTCTGGCTGGGTATTCGCGGCTAGAAGTGTATTCAAATTAACATGTGATCATGTGTTTGAATGTCCAACCCACAGCCACTTTGACATTCGATTTTCAGTTGTGGGTTCGCATTTAACGAATGTCCAACTCACTTCTGGCTGGGTATTCGCGACTAGAAGGGTATTCGAATTAACATATCATCACGTGTTTGAATGTCCAACCCACTGCCAGTTAGACATTCGATTTTCAGTTGTGGGTTCGGATTTCACGAATGTCAAACTCACTTCTGGCTGGGTATTCGCGGCTAGAAGTGTATTCGAATTACGTGTGATCATGTGTTTGAATGTCCAACCCACTGCCAGTTAGACATTCGATTTTCCGCTGAGGGTTCGCATTTCACGAATGTCCAACTCACTTCTGGCTGGGTATTCGCGGCTAGAAAGGTATTCGAATTAATATGTTAGCATGTGTTTGAATGTCCAACCCACTGCCAGTTAGACATTCGATTTTCAGTTGTGGGTTCGCATTTCATGAATGTCCAAATCACTTCTGGCTGGGTATTCGAGGCTAGAAGTGTATTCGAATTAACATATCATCATGTGTTTGAATGTCCAACTGGCTGCCAGTTAGACATTCAATTTTCAGTTGTGGGTTCGCATTTCACGAATGTCCAACTCACTTCTGGCTGGGTATTCGAGGCTAGAAGTGTATTCGAGTTAACATATCATCATGTGTTTGAATGTCCAACTCGCTGCCAGTTAGACATTCGATTTTCAGTTGTGGGTTCGCATTTCACGAATGTCCAACTCACTTCTGGCTGGGTATTCGCGGCTAGAAGTGTATTCGAATTAACATATGATCATGTGTTTGAATGGCCAACCTACAGCCAGTTAGACATTCGATTTTTAATTATGGGTTTGCATTTAGCGAATGTCCAACTCACTTCTGGCTGGGCATTCGAGGCTATAAGTGTATTCGAATTAACATATCATCATGTGTTTGAATGTCCAACTCGCTGCCAGTTAGACATTCTATTTTCAGTTTGGGTTCACATTTCACGAATGTCCAACTCACTTCTGGCTGGGTATTCGCGGCTAGAAGTGTATTCGAATTAATATGTTAGCAAGTGTTTGAATGTCCAACACACTGCCAGTTTGACATTCAATTTTCCGCTGTGGGTTCGCATTTAACGAATGTCAAACTCACTTCTGGCTGGGTATTCGCGGCTAGAAAGGTATTCGAATTAATATGTTAGCACGTGTTTGAATGTCCAACCCACTGCCAGTTAGACATTCGATTTTCAGTTGTGGGTTCGGATTTCACGAATGTCAAACTCACTTCTGGCTGGGTATTCGCGGCTAGAAGTGTATTCGAATTACGTGTGATCATGTGTTTGAATGTCCAACCCACTGCCAGTTAGACATTCGATTTTCAGTTGTGGGTTCGCATTTCATGAATGTCCAAATCACTTCTGGCTGGGTATTCGAGGCTAGAAGTGTATTCGAATTAACATATCATCATGTGTTTGAATGTCCAACTGGCTGCCAGTTAGACATTCAATTTTCAGTTGTGGGTTCGCATTTCACGAATGTCCAACTCACTTCTGGCTGGGTATTCGAGGCTAGAAGTGTATTCGAGTTAACATATCATCATGTGTTTGAATGTCCAACTCGCTGCCAGTTAGACATTCGATTTTCCGTTGTGGGTTCGCATTTCACGAATGTCCAACTCACTTCTGGCTGGGTATTCGAGGCTAGAAGTGTATTCGAATTAATATGTTAACATGTGTTTGAATGTCCAACCCACTGCCAGTTTGACATTCGATTTTCCGCTGTGGGTTCGCATTAAACGAATGTCCAACTCACTTCTGGCTGGGTATTCGCGGCTAGAAGTGTATTCAAATTAACATGTGATCATGTGTTTGAATGTCCAACCCACAGCCACTTTGACATTCGATTTTCAGTTGTGGGTTCGCATTTAACGAATGTCCAACTCACTTCTGGCTGGGTATTCGCGACTAGAAGGGTATTCGAATTAACATATCATCATGTGTTTGAATGTCCAACCCGCTGCCAGTTAGACATTCGATTTTCAGTTATGGGTTTGCATTTCACGAATGTCCAACTCAGTTCTGGCTGGGTATTCGAGGCTAGAAGTGTATTCGAATTACATGTGATCATGTGTTTGAATGTCCAACCCACTGCCAGTTAGACATCCGATTTTCAGTTGTGGGTTCGTATTTCACGAATGTCCAACTCACTTCCGGCTGGGTATTCGAGGCTAGAAGTGTATTCGAATTAACATATCATCATGTGTTTGAATGTCCAACTCGCTGCCAGTTAGACATTCGATTTTCAGTTATGTGTTTGCATTTCACGAATGTCCAACTCACTTCTGGCTGGGTATTCGAGGCTAGAAGTGTATTCGAATTAACATATCATCATGTGTTTGAATGTCCAACTCGCTGCCAGTTAGACATTCGATTTTCAGTTTTGGGTTCACATTTCACGAATGTCCAACTCACTTCTGGCTGGGTATTCGCGGCTAGAAGTGTATTCAAATTAACATGTGATCATGTGTTTGAATGTCCAACCCATAGCCAGTTAGACATTCAATTTTCCGTTGTGGGTTCGCATTTCACGAATGTCCAACTCACTTCTGGCTGGGTATTCGCGGCTAGAAGTGTATTCGAATTAATATGTTAGCATGTGTTTGAATGTCCAACGCACTGCCAGTTTGACATTCGATTTTCCGCTGTGGGTTCGCATTTAACGAATGTCCAACTCACTTCTTGCCGGGTATTCGCGGCTAGAAGGGTATTCGAATTAATATGTTAGCATGTGTTTGAATGTCCAACCCACAGCCAGTTAGACATTCGATTTTCAGTTGTGGGTTCGCATTTCACGAATGTCCAACTCACTTCTGGCTGGGCATTCGAGGCTAGAAGTGTATTCGAATTAACATATCATCATGTGTTTGAATGTCCAACTGGCTGCCAGTTAGACATTCAATTTTCAGTTGTGGGTTCGCATTTCACGAATGTCCAACTCACTTCTGGCTGGGTATTCGAGGCTAGAAGTGTATTCGAATTAACATATCATGTGTTTGAATGTCCAACTCGCTGCCGGTTAGACATTCGATTTTCAGTTTTGGGTTCACATTTCACGAATGTCCAACTCACTTCTGGCTGGGTATTCGAGGCTAGAAGTGTATTCAAATTAACATCTGATCATGTGTTTGAATGTCCAACCCACAGCCAATTTGACATTCGATTTTCCGTTGTGGGTTCGCATTTTACGAATGTCCAACTCACTTCTGGCTGGGTATTCGCAGCTAGAAGGGTATTCGAATTAATATGCTAGCATGTGTTTGAATGTCCAACCCACTGCCAGTTAGACATTCAATTTTCAGTTGTGGGTTCGCATTTCACGAATGTCCAACTCACTTCTGACTGGGTATTCGAGGCTAGAAGTGTATTCGAATTAACATATGACCATGTGTTTGAATGTCCAACCCACTGCCAGTTAGACATTCGATTTTCAATTATGGGTTCGCATTTAGCGAATGTCCAACTCACTTCTGGCTGGGTATTCGAGGCTAGAAGTGTATTCAAATTAACATGTGATCATGTGTTTGAATGTCCAACCCACAGCCAGTTAGACATTCAATTTTCCGTTGTGGGTTCGCATTTCACGAATGTCCAACTCACTTCTGGCTGGGTATTCGCGGCTAGAAGTGTATTCGAATTAATATGTTAGCATGTGTTTGAATGTCCAACCCACTGCCAGTTTGACATTCGATTTTCCGCTGTGGGTTCGCATTTAACGAATGTCCAACTCACTTCTGGCTGGGTATTCGCGGCTAGAAGGGTATTCGAATTAATATGTTAGCATGTGTTTGAATGTCCAACCCACTGCCAGTTAGACATTCGATTTTCAGTTGTGGGTTCGCATTTCACGAATGTCCAACTCACTTCTGGCTGGGTATTCGAGGCTAGAAGTGTATTCGAATTAACATATCATCATGTGTTTGAATGTCCAACTCGCTGCCAGTTAGACATTCAATTTTCAGTTTTGGGTTTTCGTCTTTACCCTTTTCCTGTCTTAAGTCAATAGACGAAGAGGCTGATAAAATCTATATGCGTACAGATCCGTTAATCAATACTGCCTCACTTATACAAAGTTACACACAGCATGTTCTTCGTCCACATATTGATAAAGAATCTGAACATAAAAGACATTTTCTGAAACTTCAGTTCCTAAATAAAGGTATCGATTTTATTGATATTCAAAGTATATTTCGTGATAAGAATGTAATCGAGGCTATTCCCAAATATTTCATCAACTCTGAATCACCTATCATCTGTTATAAATATAATAAACCTATTAGAAATGTTATTTTGAACTACAATAAAATTGTCTCTGACTTAAATATTGATGTTAATACCCCTATTTCTTGAGATTGTAGCATTTCTAGCTTTTGCTATAAACCAGTTGGTCATGTCATTACTGGTAATTTTGATATCATTAAGGATAAACGTCTCAGGACCCTCCTAACTAAAGGACCTAAATATAGATTACCTTCCCTTATTGATTTTGACGCTTGTCGAACTCATATTGCGGAAGCTATTCAAGAATTCTGCATCAAATGGTGTCGACGAGAACATGCTGATGTTAATGCCCTTTCGGATTGGAAGAAATGTATTTTCGATATTATTGATACACGAATAACTTTTTACAAATCAAATAACCATCTTTTACCACCTCGACCTAGAGTTACATTTCGCTACTTGAAGAAAAACATTTCTAATTTTCATTCAGATTATGTTCTTGTTCCTGCTGACAAGGCATCAAACAATGTAATCATTATTTGAAGATTGTATTATGTTGATGTTTTAAAGAAGGAGCTAACTGATTCAAAAACTTATATAACCGTTCAAACACCTGAAAAAGATATAGTCTCGGAACATGTAAAAATGTGCAATGATTTTAAGTCTGGTCCTAACATAAAACAACATAAACTTTCTACTTTGTACTGGATTCCGAAACTACATAAAAACCCTTATAAGTCGCGTTTTATTGCCAACTCTAGCTGTTGTACCACTACTAAATTATCTATACTTTTGACGTCCTGTCTTACTACGATCAAAGAACATGTTAAACGCTACTGTGATAAAATATATGAAAATTCTGGTATTAATGTTTTTTGGTCCATAAAAAATTCAAATGATGTTTTAACAAAACTTGAAAATGAACAGTATAACATTTCTTTACTGAGCTCTTATGATTTCTCTACACTCTATACTACTCTACCTCACCATCTTATAAAGGATAGACTTATTAAATTAATAGAAAAAACCTTTGCCAGAGAAAACAAAATGTTCATTGCTTGTAATGTTCAACGTTCATTCTTTTCGAATTCAGAAGTTGAACATTACACAATGTGGACTTGCCTTGATGTTTGTAGATCTCTTACCTTTCTTTTAGATAATATATTTGTGCGTTATGGAGATACCATATATCGTCAAGTTGTTGGTATACCCATGGGTACAAATTGTGCCCCTCTTGTTGCAGATTTGTTTTTGTATTGCTACGAGAGGGATTTTATGCTTAGCTTAAAACCTGATACACAGACCGATATTGTGAATGCTTTTAATAAAACTTCAAGGTATTTAGACGATATTTTGAATTTAGATAATCCTTATTTTGATACTATGGTTTCTTCAATCTACCCAAAAGAACTGTCTTTAAACAAAGCTAATCAATCTGACATTAATGCTTCATTTTTAGATTTGAATCTTTCAATTACAAATGATAAAGTTTCGTCCAAAGTATACGATAAAAGAGAAGATTTTAATTTTAAAATTGTTAATTATCCTTTTCTAGATGGGGATGTGCCACGTTCTACATCTTATGGTGTTTATATTTCTCAACTTATTAGGTTTGCCCGAGCCTGTTCTTTGCTTGAAGATTTTAACAGACGTAATTTAGTTATAACTGATAAACTTCTTAAGCAAGGTTACAGATATCACAAACTTCGGAAAACCTTTTCTAAATTTTATTATCGAAATTTACCTCTCATTAGTAAATATAATTGCAATCTACGGACGTTACTGCGACAAGGCATTTCTCAACCAGTATTTTATGGGGATGTTATCTACAAACTTAGGAAAATTCGGGGTCATATCCATTTTCATGATTTGTTTATAAAACGCATTAAAAAATTTAAAAAGAAAGGTTATGATCCTATTATATTGCAACACACTGCATGTTTGGTTATCGATCCTTTTACAGTCGGTAGCTACGCTTCCCTCTTTGCTTGCGCGATGACAGGCCGAGGGTAGTACTCTATGATGGTATACTCTTAAACTTGGATACAGGAGGAGCTTACCAGACTCATGTATTATTTTTTCCCTGTCGTGCCCTTAACGGCTTACCTGCAGGTGCTCTGACTTCAGCAAAGCCATTGAGTACATATTTGACGGATTGTCACAGTTATTATGCTATGTTTTACATGTTGTCCTGTGTTCACCGTCGTCTATGTTGTGGGTAAGTCCAGCGGGGATACCTTTATTTACAATATTTGTAAAGCTAGGGTGACTTTGAGAGAAGTGTGAGGTTAGGACGTCCGTAAACCGGTTTAAACCCCCAGTGGTGTTTTTGCTGCTGACCGTGCCAAGGCGGTACTCTCTTTGTCACCCTTCCTTTTGTTTGCCTTGCGTCTTTGTGCTTGTGGTTTGTTCATGTTGTGGAACGTTTGTCCCTGTTTCTTGTGTGTCTTTTGGTGTTTTCTGTGTTCATTTCGTATGTGTGTGTGCGTGTACGTTTGGGTGTGTGGTTGTGTGTGTGTGTGTGTCATGCTGTCTATCGGTGTTTTGGTGGTGGTTGCGTCTTGCATGTGGCTTTGCCTGCTTGACTTTACTACTTTTCCATTCACATTTCACGAATGTCCAACTCACTTCTGGCTGGGTATTCGCGGCTAGAAGTGTATTCAAATTAACATCTGATCATGTGTTTGAATGTCCAACCCACAGCCAATTTGACATTCGATTTTCCGTTGTGGGTTCTCATTTCACGAATGTCCAACTCACTTCTGGCTGGGTATTCGAGGCTAGAAGTGTATTCGAATTACGTATGATCGTGTGTTTGAATGTCCAACCCACTGCCAGTTAAACATTCGATTTTCAGTTGTGGGTTCGCATTTCACGAAGGTCCAACTCACTTCTGGCTGGGTATTCGCTTCTAGAAGTGTATTCGATTGAGTATGTGTTTATGTGTTTTGAATGTCCAACCCACTTCCAGCAATGTACTTCTAGCTGTGCGTTCGCACTATAGGGAACGAATGTTCAACTCACTTCCGGCTGTGGTTTCGTTACCATTTTGGGTATTCGCACGCAAATTATAGAAATGAATGTCCAACCCCAACCCTCAACTCACAGCTAACTTCACATAGCTTAAGCATACTACGTTCTGTACGATTGATAACAAGCCATAGCAGCATGCTAGTAGTATACTTAACCCATTCCCTCATGTTGATGCCTTTTACGCATCTGTAAAAGTAACTTTTTGAAACCATTATGATAAATGGAGCATTTGCTCCATAGGAGCAAATGCTTTATTTATCGCAATAGTTTACAAAACTACACAACTCTACTTTCCCTTTTCTCTAGTAAATGCTTATTTTCAGTGAAACCTACACAATGATATAAACCTCCTTTTCTCTCGTAAATGCTCCTTTTCAGTAGATTCTTTCAAAGAGTGTGTGTCTAAAATAGCCTCTTGGAGGAAATGTGTTAACACTCTTTGCAACCTATTGAGTCGAACAACACTACTGTAATATTTATATATGACTACACTATTGTATTATTTCAATATAACTACACTAGTGTAATATTTCAATTTATAACATAACACGTGGCTTCAGCGTGACGCAACACTATCATTTATTTTTTGATAATCATGGGCATATATTCACTAGTGAATAACATTCGAACGACCGAATGACATTCGAACGATTCATACGCGCTGTCAAAACAAACAAACTGGCGGACGGTGATCAACATTCCTGTCCACGATTGAGTCACGATAGATGGCAAAGAATTGTTGGCATTTGCGCCTTAATTTCGATAAAATAATACAAATTGTAATCGCTGTCAGGAATCATATACAAAATGTATGCCAAAAAAGACCTACCAGCTACTCTGACCCATACAATCCATTCTACATTTAAAATGCCTCCTCAACTTTGCATTTTCTTCACCGCATGTCCTTTTGTTTATGCAGATTTCTACTCATACAAATATCTCATCAATCAACAACAATAGTCATCTGAATCCAGCACAGCACAAACATATTTCAAATATGCTATACTCACTAACTCAGCTGATCGCGAAAATCTTCCTCCTGTTCCAACACATTTTATGCAGCAGTTCGTACTGAATCTTTTGTCCATTTCAAACATTTTCACTGAACTTGAATCGAGATTTTTTTCTCGGTGGAAATGTCCATGTCCATGTGTATACATACAACACTAATGAAGGGCTTAATATACCAAAACGAAGGCGCATTTCGAATCCCATTGACAGTGAGTGTCGGACGTGTTGGCGACTGTATGTAGGTCTTCATGTAAATGGCGGACTTTACATAGACACATGTTGTGTACAATGACGTCACAATGTGACGTGTTTGTAACTATGTATGTCAAAACTGTAACTCAAAAATTATTTTGACGTGTTTCTGTATGTTTTTGTATCATAAACTATCACAGTTAAATTGAATACCAGAGAGGTCTGAATTAGATCCTGGTTGATATGACAGTAAGTAAAAAATAAAGTTGGAAAAGTTGGACCTAGTTTGTCCCAGTTACCTAGCGAACCTAATAACACCTTTCATTCATCATTTCTATATGTAAGGAGAATTTATAACAATCCACGTTACTGCTGAAATATTGGCTGCAAATAACATTTGTGTGTGTTATGTTATAAATAGGATCTTGCATTCGTGTTCATGATTATTGGATTTATTAAATTCGTCTTTTTAAAACGATAAAAAAAAACTCGCTAAAGCTCGTTTTTTATCGTTTTAAAAAGACTCATTTAATAAATCCAATAATCAAGAACACTCATGTAAGATCCTCTATATAATTGATTAAAAAATGCTCTTTGTAATATTTATATATTTACATGGAAATCATTACGATTTTGTTTATTGATTATTTTTAAATACGTCATTTTATGTTTTAATATCTTGTAAATTGTATGCAAATTTAGATGCTAAATAAATTATCTCACTAGATCTACCTTACTGTCCTACGAAACAGCTACCCTTCTTAAGATAAATGTGTCGTCCATTCCTCTTAAATTAATATACATGTAGTTCAAAACAGTTTGCATCCTGCCTGATGAGACGATGCATCACTCGGTATGCGTCCAGAGCTACAGATAAAGGTGAGTACTCAAAAACTAAAATCGACATTTCTCTACCAAACCTTATGTTGTGACCACTCTTTAGAATCTTCTCTTCGAGATGATTTTTAAAGAGTGGTCACGACATAGAGTTTGGTAGAGAAATAAAGAAGTTATTCTTGAAAATGTTTTAATTTACGGATCTTATCTGGGGCATTGGTGTCTAATAAACTGTTTTAATTTACGGATCTTATCTGGGGCATTGGTGTCTAATAAACTGTTTTAATTTACGGATCTTATCTGGGGCATTGGTGTCTAATCTAATTCGACTTTTACTGAGAGTACAATAAATCCAGTGCTATTTTATAGCGTACAGAGTCAATACAGGAAAAAACACATACCGGAGTTCTAGCAAAAGAATGAGTTACATGTTTTAACCCTTTCCCTCATACAAACGTGTTTTCACGCATTTGCAAACAGAGTAGACCCAGATCAGATGGCTCCTAGAGGAGCCGTCTGATCAGGGGCTGCTCTGTTTGCTAATAGAATTTGATAGATCTGTTTCTTTGCTTTCTAAAATGTCCAGAATGTTCCAGCTTCCATATTTCTATAATTGCTATTTTGTAAATGAATACTCAGTAGGTATTGAAATTTTGAATAAACATAGAACAGGGAAAGGGTTAACCCTTTCCCTTATGAATATTTATATAGGAACTAATGACGTCATAAATATTTTTAAGATATTTTTTTGTAATGGCATATGAACACATGACATTTTGTCTCAGGCAGAAGCTGTAGAATCAGACCTATATTACACCATAAGCAAACAGAGCAGACCCTGATCAGGCGGCTCCTATAGGAGCCATCTGATCTAGGTCTACTCTGTTTGCAGATGCGCGAAAATGCGCTTACATAAGGGAAACGGTTAAATAGAAGGCTGCTTGATGTTGTATGAAAGTAACGCGACCACCTGTCTTAGAGCTCGTCATATCGTACTAATTTTAATTTAAAGGCACGTTCAGAACGGTTATACTGTATTTCATGCATTACATTTTATTGAATAATCTTTTTGTTACGGTTATTAAATAAACATTAATGTATATAAAAGCAACTGGCTGCTTATTAACACATTATAAAAACGTGTGTCTCGAATTAAAGCTGCCACATGTATTACTCATGTTCATGTTAAGCGCGACCTGACTCGCATTTGCAAACAGCTTGGATCCAGATTAGACGTCGAGTCACTCGGCGTCTCATCAGGGTCCTATCTGTTTGACACTCAGTCAACAGTTCCTAAAAACGAAAGAAAAAAAGTTTTTGTTAAGGATCGGATTTCTTTTGAGCGGCCATTTTGGAAAAGGTTTCACTGCACTATTGTTGGCAATGCGTATAGATTAATTAGGTCGGTTCACTGAAGTGACTCCTTGTAGCACTGACAGCCCTGCAATCTTACTCCAGTCTACGCGGTGACACGTCTATAACCTTACATATTTAATACAAAAAGTCGCCATGCTTTATCAGTGGCACATTCGCAAGCTTATCTTTAGTCGTAGATTTTGTTAAAATTACACGTGTGGAAAAATGCATTCAAGTAAGTATTAACATTTTTCTTCTCTTTATGTCATCCTCCAAAAATTTATTTCTAATATGACTCTTGATTAGTGAGGTTTAAAGTCTATCGCAAGTGTCCAAGGCATAATGTATGCAAGGAATTACTAAGGGGACGTAGTAAGAATAATTTTAGTAAGTCAATATTAAAATAACTGCGCACTGGCACATGTAAACGAAACACATTAGCTGTTCTTGCCTTACGATGTGAACCATTAGATAAGTTCGATACACGTTCTATATCATTTAACTCATTCTCCCATATTGACGCCATTTAATGCCTCAGTAAAAGTCTCTATTGTGAAAAATAGAACATTTGCATTTGCTCCAGAGGAGCAAATGGTCTTTTTATAACAATGATTGCAAAAGTACAAATCAAAAATCTAACAATTTCCTTTTGACTAGTAAATGCTCCTTTTTAGCAGATTTATTCAAAGATGTTGGGTCTAAAATAGCTTATGATGTAATGAGTTAATAGCGTTAGAGACATACAGGAGCCTCAGGCATGGCCCATAGCATGTATAGAATTAATATGGGATATTTTGAACTGGTCATTAAAGTAGTAGATGTGTAAACAGTGTGATTCAATACTGAACTATGATTCAGTACAGTAAGTCCTCTCTATAGACCGGACTAGTGTGAATACAAGTCTATGAAATACTCATAGAAAGACTCATAAAAGAGCCACCTGCCTATAAGGTTTAACCATTAACTGCAGAAATAAGCCTTTCTATGCAATACAGAATTAAATGCTATTTGACGAATACCCGGGGTATAGTGTGCTTGATCTGGTCATTAAATTATTTCAGATATTTTTAGTACATCCTTTGGACATTATATTATTTCAGACATTTTCAGTATGCCATTTGGTTATTATATTATTTCAGAAATTTGCTGTATATCATTTGATCATTGTATCATTTCAGATATTTTCAGTAAATCATTTGGTCATTATATTATTTTAGATATGTTTAATACTTCATTATAGGTTTGGTTATTGTATTATTTCAAATATTTTCAGTACATCATAAGGTCAATATATTATTTGGAATTTTCAATGCTTCATTTGGTCATTGAATTATTTCAGATATTTTCAGTACATCATGTGGTCATTATATTGTTTCAGATATTTTCAGATCTTTGGACATTATAGTATTTAGATATTATCGGTACATCATTTAGTGATTATATTATTTCAGGGACTTTTACAGTATTACTCGCCATTAGTATCATCGGTGCTCTAGAAGCACGTAAGTGGAATAATTTATTCTCTTTCTCTACGAACAGTGTTAATTTAAGTTATATGCAAAACATTTATAGACATTCACGTTACGTTTCATTATTGCAAACTGAAACAAATAACGGATTTCCAGATAAGATGCGTACAGTACAATATATCCATGAGTAGTTCTTTTATTTCTTTACCAAACTCTATGTTGTGCCTATTCTTTAGCATCGTCTCATCGAAAAGATTCGAAAGCATGGTCACATCATAGGGTTTGGTGGAGCAATGACTATTAGAGGTTTCTAATAAGCACCTTTATCTGTTGTTCTTAAATAAATAACCTCAAATAAGTAACTTTTAACATTTCAATACCGATTTATAAGTCCATAACTATTGAATTTAAGCATTGAGACGACACGATATACAACACAGTCTTCCTAAAGCAAGTTGATTAATACAAACGTAATTCTAAAACATAACAAACATAACGATTTATGATATGGATATTAACTCCACCATGGTAAATATAATTTCTGCTCAAATTCGGAACTATGCAAGTGTGTCTACTTCCATTTTGCCAAGCTTTTATAAACTATTGACCGAGTGTCAAATAGCTTGGATCATGATTGAGCGCCGAGTTACTTGGCATCTCATCTGGGTCCACGTTATTTGCAAATGCGTGTCAGATTGTGGCGGGGGGGGGGGGGGCATGGTTAGAACACATAGTGTAGCAAACTCCTCACAGTGATCTCCCTTGTCACTACGTGCGGTCCCTTGTCACTACCTGCGCGTAGCGATTAGGGGAGATAACTGCTTTGGAGGTTGATAGTGTATGTTCTTGATATAGAAAGTTGAAGTACTTTTTGTTTATTTTTACAGTTGTTCTTGATGGACCAGGTATGTATGCTTCTATTTATGGCATACAGTAGAACTTGTCTTAAGGGGCCACCAAATAGAGGTCTACTTATAGGCCTGTAAGGCAGGTGGTAGCTTTGCCCATTTCCTCATATTGACGTCGTCTTTTGACGACTCTGTAAAAGTCACTTTGTGAAACCATTGTGATAAATAGAGCATTTGCTCCTATAGGAGCAAATGCTCTATTTATCACAAAGGTTTCAAACTACAAAATTCTCAAATTTTCCTTTTCTCTAGTTAATGCTCCTTTTCGGTAGATTTATTCAAAGAGGTTGTATCTAAAAATAGCCTATGTGGTAATGGGTTAATGCAGGTATGCATCAAGCAGCCACTGGTTTTTAAGACTCCTATGTTCACTATATGAATGGCCGCTTACGGCAGGTACTATTGTATTTATGCCGAGAACAGGTAAGTTTGTTATACATGTAGTTTTATTTATATACTTTTTCACCGGTTATTGACATTGAATGTTGATCGGATTCATAATTGGAGTAAAGAAAGTTTATGCCCATATCTAGTGCAGTATAAGAACTGGATGGAGCTGAGAAACATAAACGTTATATTTAGTACGTTTTTAAAGACCCAGTCAAGCTCGTGACAACATGAAGTCAAGACTGTGTGACGTTGAATCGAATAGTCGGCAACGTCAACGCGTGATAACTAGACTCGAAAATCGACTCCAGAATCCTGCATGGCGGACTAATACAGAAAATGAAAGAGTGTCACCCTTTTATACGTATGAGGTTTGCCACACCCATTTGGCCAGAGTCATAGTTATGATTCAACGACCTTTCTAATATCTTTGTCAAATGTTTACAAGTTTCAGCTTCTTTGAATTTAGAAAAACCATGCAATTGTTTTCAGAGCAACAGATAATGGTGCATACTCAAAATACTAAATCGTCATTTCTCCACCAAACCCGACGTTGCTAGGGTATCAAAGCAACAGATAAACAGCTCAAGTGCTAAAATCGTCATTTCTCCACCAAACCGTGTGTTATGACCACTCTTTAGTATCGTCCCTTCGAGACAATTCTAAAGAGTAGCAACAACATAGGGTTTTGTGGAGAAATAAAGGAATGTTCTTGAAAATCGTTTAATTTACGCATCATATCTTGACCTCTGTGTTCTTCTATTGGGTTTCCTGAACACATTCTGAGTCTCAAAGAGGGAGACGCCGAACTAATCGGCGCGGCATAATTATATTTAAAATACGTGTGTATCCATACTGAACTACTGATACAAGTATATCTACATGTATATTGTAAACTGTTTCTGGAAGAGATAGGAATACAGTAGAACCTGTCTTAAGCGGCCATCAGAAAGAGGTCTAATAATGGGTCTGTAAGGCAGGGGGTAGCTAAAGGCAGTTCAAAAGTATCATTAAGCAACCATTTGCCTTTTAAGACTCCCATGTTCAATAAATTACTGACCGCTTATGACAGGTTCTACTGTAACAAATATCTTTATTTAGGCATACAGTAGAACCTGTCTTCAACGGTCATCAAAAATAGTTATAATTATCGGTCTGTAAGGCAGGTGGTAGCTTAATGCTAGTCATAAGTAATATAGAAAGCTCCTATTGGAGCTTCCTGCATTACCTTTGCCCTGTATTAAGCAACCACCTGCTTTAAGACTCCTATGCTCAATAAATGAATGACCGTTTAAGGCAGGTTCTACTGTAGATAAACGAAGTTACAAATTGACCATTTCATCCGCTTTATCCTTTATTTTATCACGCCGTTGCAGCACAGGGGCGGTTAAAAAGTATAAGGATAAGGCTCCTTTTCACTTGGAGTATACTCATTAAGTATACTGGTTAACCCTTTTCCTATTAGCTGCATTTCAAATGGGATATGAACACAGGTTTTATGGTCATGGGAGGAAGTAGAAAACTAGAATCAGATCTTAACAACTTCGTCAGCAAATTGAAAACGCTGATCAATCGGATCCTACTATTGCTGTCTGATCTTGGTCTACTCTGTTAATAATTGAGTCAAAAGACACCCCTATCAAGGAAAAGGTTAAACAATATTTTAATGATCAGGTTTCAAGTGTAATAAAACTTCTGAGTCAGAGTCTGAAATCATTCTCAAGCATCTGATTGGTCAGATTCTGAGCTTGCTCAGGATCAGACCAGTCAGATACTTGAGAATGATCTCAGACTCAAGCAAAAAGTTTTATAACATCTGGACCAGGTTTCAAGTGTAATAGAAACTTATCTTTATTTGAAAACACTTTTGAATTACAGAAGCATTGCTATACGAACAATATTAAACTTTTAGGTCAACCAGATGTGGTTCCACCAACATTGTCATCCGTCATAGACGTCACAAGCCCGAGTACACCAGGTAACGCGAGTGAGTGAGTGAGTGAGAAATTATTTAGTGAGTTAAAAGTAGCTCGAACGAGTGAGTGAATGTGAGAGTTAGATAACTATTTTAACTGACACCTTTGCAAACAGGGTTAACCCACATCAGACGGGACCTCTACGGGACTTTTGATCAGTGTCTGATGTGTTTGCTTATGGAATTATATAAACCCGATTCTATAGATTCTGTAATAGTAAAAAGGATAATTACATTTCACTTGATAGATACTTACGTCATTATATATGTAGTAAAAGGTTATTACTTTTTACTCACTGAATATTCTTGTAAGAAATAACGTCTTTATAAAGTTTTCTTATGGACAATGAACAAGATAAGTTTGGCCATGGCAGGAACTATTGAATCAGATCTAAATATTTCATAAGCAAACAGTGCCGACCATGTATACACAGCCGTCTCATCAGGATCAACTCTGTTAGCAAAGGCGCTTAAGATCTATTTACGGAGTCATGGGTTAATAGCATTTAATTATTAAAAATAAAACTATACTTTGTTGAAGTCCTGAATACTTGATACTTTATGCCTACGATTAACATGACACAGGGAGTCACATACGTATATATGCACACCTTACAACAGGAACTGTCTTAACCCTTCGCTTGCCGAATTTTAAAATACATGTCTCCTTCTTTACCCATGCCCTGTTGTATAATTACATATATCTTCACTGTGTACAAGTATTTCGCTGTGCAATCACTGCTGTGGAGTGCATTGGTTGCACAATCAACTTGTAAATAGTGCAGACCCTGATGAGACAGCTCCTGCAGGAGCTGTCTCATCTGGGTCTTCACTATTTACAGGTACGTATATTGACGTGAATAGCAAGCGAAGGGTTAAGCGGCCATGAAATGCCTAATTATCGGTCTGTAAGGCAGCTGATAGCTTAATGCAAGTAAAAAGTAGTACAAACAGTTCCTATAGGAGCTTTCTGCATTACTTTTGTCCTGCATTAAGCAACCACCTGCTATTTAAGACTCCTATGTTCAATAAATGAATGACCGCTTAGGAAAAGTTCTACTGTATTGAGATATTGGCATGTCCATTCAGACTTTAGGCTGTGGTAAAGGGTGATAATTGATTAGTGTTTACACTGTTTGACACTCATCACCATTTAACTTTGACGACGTGTAATGTTTGATTATACACTGTTTGCAAGTTAACAGGAGATTTACGTGGATTTACACAATTTATTTCTGTCTGCATAAAATACAGAAAGCTCCTTTATTAGCTTTTTGGGTTAAGCTACCATCTGCTTTACAGACCCATAATTATATATCTTTTTCATTACCGCTTAAGACTGGTTCTATTGTATCTTGTTTACAGATGCAGATCGAAAGTAATGCAGAAAACTCCTATACGAACTCTCTGAATTAAGCTACCATCTGCTTTACTGACCAATAATTATACTTCTTTTTGATGACCGTTTAAGACGGGTTCTATTTAATCTTGTTTACGTGCAGTGTGTCAGAATACGATTAGCTCGTGCAGTGACTACGGTCGACAGATGTGCTCCAAAAAGGTGTACCAAGCTTGGGTTAACGCTCATTGTAAAATGTACTGTGGCGTTTGCACTCCAAGTAAGTAAAAATAACCCTTTACTCAATGAATAGTCATATAAGAAGTAATGACATCATGCATGTTAACTAACAAAACAGAGCAGACCCTGATTCCCTTGACTGAAAATGGTTACATAAGAACTGATGTACAGGCGGACGGATAATATACCTAGATCAACATATAAGGTGTATACTCAGCTACTAAAATCGTTCCTTCTCCACAAACCCTATATTGTAACCACTCTTTAGAAGCGTCTATTTGAGGAAATGTGTTGTGACCTCTCTTTAGAATCGGCCCTTTATAGTTTTGGCGGAGTAATGAAGAAGTTACTATATTGAAAATGGTTTAACTTAAGCATCTTATCTGAACCTTTGTGTAGTGTGTACCCATTAACCCTTTCGCTGCCAATGCCGGATCTGTGATTACCTATGCAAACAGTTTGGATCCAGATGAGACGCCGAGTAACTCGGCGTCTCATCAGGATCCAAACTGTGTGTTACTGTTACTATGTTTTTCAAACAAAATGAAGAAAATCAAAAGAATGAAATTTTGTAGCAGACGACAAAGTTAGCAGACGACAGAGTCTGGCAGCGAAAGGCTTAACAACGTTGTACATGGGAGTCGACGTTCAGTCCTAAAGCGGCTGCAGCTCACACCTGAATGTGTTTGATGTTTTTGTGAGGGTTGCATCGTAGTGTAGCCTCTGTTGTTGTAACACATAAGACCCCGTTTCCTTCAGAGGTGATAGACCCTCGTGAGTGTGAAGACCGGCTGTCAAACTGCCATGAGTATGATGCAGGGAACCTGTGTACCTCCTCCAATTTGTACTCCTGGGCCTACGACAACTGCAAGCGCTACTGTAAACTCGGCATCTGTTACGGTAGGACCGTTTAATTAATCATTTCCCTCATATAAACACATTATTTTCACTCATTTGCAAACAGAGAAGACCCAGATCAGACGGCAAGTGTGCAGACGAAAATTATTTGGCACTATACCTGTGCACTTGAAACACTTTTAACCCTTTCCCTGATCTATGTTTATTCCAAATTTCAACACCTACTGAATATTCATGGACAAAATAGTTTATAATGGAAGATGGAACATTGTATCCATTTTAGAAAGTAAATAATCAGATCTTTCAAAATCCATTACCGTACAGAGCATACCCTGATCTGGGTCTACTCTGTTTGCAAATGAGTAAAAACACGTTTATATGAAGGAAAGGGTAAAAAAGGTTATCATTGTATTTACGTTAGTCATGACATAAGCTAAATATATTTCAACTTCGATATCTCAAATTTAAAGGGACCATACAAATTACTTCTAGAAAACAGAGGCTCGAGTCATCCGATATCCAATGTGAACAGTTTCCCAAGTTTATATTCCCTGCAGGAGCTGTCTCATCAGGGTCTGCACTATTTACAAGTTGATTGTGCAACCAATGCACTACATAGCAGTGATTGCACAGCGAAATACTTGTACACAGTGAAGATATATGTAATTATACATCAGGGCATGGGTAAAGAAGGAGAAATATATTTTAAAATTCAGCAAGAGAAGGTTTTAAACATCGTTTATATGTTGAGCTGTTATCATTTCCATGTGTATACATGCATTGGTTCGTCTATAGCAGTAGTGTCCATGTAAGAATCAAAGTACTGACAGTACTGAAGGTTTCGGACCATATATATGTCGATTGTGACTATACAATACGAAAAAGCTTGGTAGGGAAGGACTGGTACCATTGATACATATTTAGATGACCTCTAAAGCAGTATTTCCTGAACTAAAATGGTGTTTAATGGAACTGTTTGTTAAAATTGACCGGTCATCTGAACATAATTGCTGTGAACTTTTCTGAAAATCCTGTCAGTGTTTAAGATATTGTTTAAAGAAATAAATTGATGACCAGTAGCACACAGTGCAGTTCCAATAGTTCAATTTGCCTGAAGTTTACTTAAATTTATATTTGAATTTAGTAAAGGGCCATTACTCTATTATTATTTGGCCGACGTTGGCGTCATATATTGTGCCTCATGCACCTATCCATGTAAATACCCCGTCAAATTTAAATGAAATCTGAGCAAGCTGTTCCAATATAAGACTTCTAACAGTCATATTTCCTATATGGCTATCTGAAAGCAACAAAGGGTCATATTTCTGCTACTAACTGGTGGATTGTAACAGTATTTGGCGTGCATCAATCACCTATCCATCTATACACTACAACCACTTTTGGATAAATTATATATGCCATGTGAATCTAAATATCATACAGTTGACAAGATCTAATTGTAACAGAATATGTTGCAGAATGTCCCCTAAACGAAACTTACAACTGTTATTGGTGAGCATAATATCTAAATTTCAACCAATAACAGGCCATTAGTGAGCACTTGGTTACATGGCAACCAGCACTTTTAAAACAACTGCATATATATCCCTACTGACCAAATTTTCCGAAAAATCTAATATGTAAATTGTGACCCATTCAGAGGACACTACTCCATTACCATGGCAACCAAGTATTTCAAAACAACTTGACTGATTTTGGGATACCCAAATACCCCTAAATGCCAATTTTCAGCAAATTTGAATATCTAAACTTTTGACCAATCAGATCTCACCATTCAGTTTCCATACCAACAAATCATTTCGAAAGACATACCAATCAATTCTGAGTGTCAAAATATCCCGACATACCAATTTTCGGCAAAATCGAACAATATCTGAATTTGCCGAAAAATATCTAAATTTTCGACCAATCAGAGCCACCACTCAGTTACTACGGCAACCAATTCTTTAAAAAGACCTATAAATTAGTCCCGATTGCCAAAATATACCGTAATACGAATTTTTAGCAAAATCAACCAATATATGTACTTTCGAAACACAAACCAATTGATTTGGAGTACTCAAATATCCCATGATACCAATTTTCAGCAAAAAATCGAATGATATATAACTTCGCCAAACACTATCTAAATTTCGACCAATTATAGCCAACCATCAAAAAATAAAAAGTGGGATGTACATCTGCATGTATCAAGCAATATTCATATAAAGTTTCATTAGGATCGGACAATTACTTAGTCTTACTGAGAAATGCTCTGGACAAGTTCACGACGGAAGAAGAAGAATTGGAAGAATCAGAATCGGAAGAAAGAATAATAAGAATAAGAAACGGAGCAAACACAATATGTCCCTCTACTTCATTTTGGGACATTATTATATACCAGGGGTGAAAATAACAGCATGCTTGTATGTTAACACAGATTAATGCTGGGGAAAAAGCTTAAACACACACTACAAACAAAAAATTGTCAAGAATTATATACGTTCAGCTTATGTTATAATTAACAATATTTACATTCGCCCTGCAACGTCCTTATATAACCTTATTCTAAAAAGAAAGTTGCATTTTCCCATGAACGTTCATTTCAATACCGGTTTGAGCCGGTTCTCCTTTTCCAAGAATTCCGCTGTGTAAGCGCGGAGTAATACTGTACTGACCCAGTTATGACCTATTTTAAGATTTATCAATGGGGAATCGATACGTGACAATGTAAACATAAACACTCCACTTACTGAAACGTCAGCGATTAACGACGCCTTATTTCAGTACTTATGTGGTGAAGACCTCCAAATGTTTATTTTGCAATGTACGAATAAAAATGAAATAAATAAATCTAAATCAACGCTCTAGTAAAGTACAGCTTCGTCTTGTATGTCTGAGAACTAAGAAGTATCTATTACCAGCAGCAAACAGGACAGACCCTGATCAGTCGGTTCCTACATGGGCGGTCTCATCTGGGTCTACTATATTAGTAAAACAAATGGCGACGTCAACATTAATTAGATCATCACGTTATTTGGGTCTACTATATTAGTGTAACATGAGGCGTCCGATCTGGGTCTACTATATTAGTGCGATAAATGACGACTCGATCACAATTAATTAGATTCATATTCATTAATCACGTATTTAGTGGTGGTCATTGCAGAAAATGTCATGTCTAATTTACAAGATCTGAAGCAAACAGAGAAGACCCCGATCAGACCCTGACCAGTCGGCTCCTACAGGAACCGTATGATCTGGATAAAATCCTGTAATTGAACTTGTACATGATGATACGACACAGCATGTTGTCAATGGGTGTGAAGCAAGTGTAGCAGACATTAACTGGAGCCCCCATGAGTTTTAAGCGTAAAACAGAAAATGGATTGCCATTCAAGCGGCCCTGAAAATTTGAATGTGGCATCTTCTTACTGAGAATTATCGCTTGAATACATAATATTGCCAACTTTAACAGCCGTGGCGTATCAAAATATATTATCAAGTAATGAGTGAAGCATAAATAAGTCAATGTCCTTACCGTTAACAAAGAAAAATCCGAGAATAAAATCCAACTTTGTGACCCGCTTCGATCAAGCATGGCGGGTGAGTAAATTGGCTTCGACACCGCGACCTACATTTAAGGAGATGCTTTAATACCAACATTTCGTAAATATATATGATTTGAAATATCTCGATAATATTTTCCTTAAACATAGCTGGACAATTTAATGATTAAAATCATGTATTCATTCTATATTTATAATATGTGTTTGGGACTATTTTTCATACCATATATAGAGATCCTACTACGTTAGAAACGAACCTGGCAACGACCTAGATAGCGGCTATTACGTGACCGGGATATAATATTTAAAAAAAAAATCCGTTGAAATATAAGAAATACAATGGAATATAAATATAACAAATAAATGACGTGCTCCCGGTGTTCATGAGGTTATGCAACGCATAGCTTTACGAGCAAAGATTCACGTGAAGCCCTTCGGGCTTCACTAACTTTGCTCGTAAAGCTATGCGTTGCATGACCTCATGAACACCGGAAGCACGTCATTCATTTCTTAATTATGTAACACATACAATAAAATAAGTCCACTTTATCTTTTTTATAACTACTAACTCTCTATAATTGGAGTAATTATCCTTAAATGCTTACAACCTGGTACCAAGTGTCCTAACACATTACACACATTATAAAACTGGGTCTTATAGAACAGAAAAGTCTATGATCAATGTTTACGATGCTTGTCACACATTATATAAAAATATAATTATGATCTTCTAAACTCAATATAAATACTTCTGATGCATTCAGAATACAGATTGCTTTTGAGGCTCAAGGTTATCCATATATCTCCGGAACGTTTCACTACGGTCCGTGCTCCTTCGTGCAGAAGGGTCCGTGCCGAATATTATGATTTTTTTTTTAGCTTTCTTCAACTTCAACTATAACTACAGTAAATTAAATTAAATAAATTAAATTATATTAAATTTATCTATTATTTTATTTTATTTATTTTTTAATTTATTTTTTATTATTAATAATAATTTATTTATTATTATTTTTTATTATTAATAATAATTTATTATTATAATAAAAATAAATTAAAAAATAATAATAAATAAATTAAATTATTAAATTTTATTTATTTATAAACTAAATTACCGTAAATTAAATAATAATTTATTTATTTTGTATTTATTAGTTTTTTATTCTACTCGTCATAGCGAGCGGACGAGTAGAATTTTCCAGGCAGTTACTACTTATTATGCAATGAATATTAAATTTACGTATTTCAAATAATAAATATGGACGATATTAGCCAATAAGCTCGATGAAAGGCTTTTCTAAGAAGAAAAATAATGCTTTTAAGGCCGATTTTAGGCTGCGAAATTCGTATCCGCGGATATGAGTCATACCCGTCATATCGGGTGTTTATACTGTATCCTGCAATTTCCAGTCGTTATCTTCATTCCCATAGTTCGTGTGTAATATGTAGAGATTGACGACGTTCCGACCATTATTCATTACTGTTTTCTCCGTAACGTTGTCTGAACCAATCCGACAAATTCAAGAAATGCTTGTAGATTTCAAATAAACGCCCGACTTGTAGATGTCGATTACTTTCTGGTTCATTTTTACCGGCGCTCTGTGGTATATATTCGTACGCGACCAAATTTATCATATAACGTAGCATTTTACACGGCAAAATTATTGGTAATTGCAACAGTTGCATCCGCATTTTAATAATTGACACAAATACCAAATGAAGAATTATCGATATCGTTTATCAAATGCATTGCACTTGGAACTATATATTTGTCAAGGGGTGTTATCAAAATCACATTTTTGGCAAAATGAAAGTAGAAATACGGGTGAAATACACCCGTAGATAACTAAATCGCTTAATCGGCGCTACGTGATAAACATTCTGTCAACGTTAAACCATTCAAAATGTCTGCATTTGGGTTAATGAACGTATGCATTCTAAGCATAAATTGATATTTCGTAGTATAACAGTGGTCTGATTGCGCATTATGGGATATGAATTTCTTTATAAATTTGCTTGAGGCATGCCCTGGGGATGCATTACTATTAGGTTTCGGAAAGTAGTCCGAAACCTAAAAACTGTCCCCATCAACTAAAAGTACTATTGACGTTTACGACAAACAAAAGATTACCGCTCTTCAATAGAGAGGGGGGAAATTCTATTTTAAATCAAAATGATTTTATTGTTACCCGATATTGACACAGTTTCGTTTCACTCGTGTTAAATATTATCTGTACAGTAGAATCTGTCTTAAGCGGCCATCAAAAAGAGTTCTAATTATGGGTCTGTTAGGAACAGTTTAATGCAGTCCAAACGTAATGCAAAAAGCTCCTATATGTGATTTCTGCACCACGTTGGCTCTGCAATAAGCAGTCCCATGTTTTGTAAGACTCCTGTATTCAGTAAATGAATGTCACTTTATGACAGGTTCTACTGTATGCAGGTCGACCCGCACCGATGCAGACAATGCAATTCAACTTGATAGACATACGTTCTGTCCATGGTGTTTGGTTTGATGTTTTATCTCGTATTACTTAACCCATCGCCTGAATATTATTCATATTAGAAATAATGACACCGTGAGTATTTGTAAGCTGAATTTTAATATGAACACTTGTTAACGGGTTAAATATTTGAATTGTACATAGCTTGTCACAACATTCCTTTCTAGTGATCGAAGGAAAAATATTTCTTTAACATGTTTCTTTCATGCTTTCAAACAAGAAAACGTAAAGCTGCATTGCGATAAAACTTACGATAATTCTGGAAAACATCTGTTTTGGAAGATAAGATTACGCGAGTAGATCCACCGACCTACCGCTAACCAGCTAGAATCTGTCCCGGATGAAAAATCCAAATGCCTAGTCTGGGATACAAACCACAGCGGTGAGAGGCTAGGTGACTGTCATTCGAAGTCCATACCAACTCAGCCACGGAGGTGCCAGTACCCCTGTCGTCTCCACTGTGTGTGCGTGCGTGTCTGCCTGTCTGGCTGCCTGCTTGCCCGCCAGAATGCGTGTCTGTGTGTGCTTGCACTCTTCATTTGCTTTGACCCTGTACTTATAGAGTTTCTTTATATGCGCGGTTGTTGTAGATTAGTCTGAGATGGGATACGTTTATTTACATCGTTTGTCGTTTATAGTGAGGATGGAATAAGTGTGAGGTTGGGCGCCCCTAAACAGGTTTAACCCCCAGTGAATTTTGTCACTGACCGTTCAAAGGCGGTATTTCCACCTTCCCCTTATTGTATGTTTATTTTGTCTTTGTGCGTCCCTTTATGTGTTTGGTAGTTACGTACATTTGCTGTGTTTTCTTGTGTTGCTGTTCGGGTGGCTGTTTGTTCTGTATGTGGTGTTTCCTGCATGACTCATATTTGTATTTTTAACGAGTTCACAAGCGCGTACAGTGTTGTGTTATTTTACTCGTATGTAAGCTATTCTGTCATATGTTATATTTTGTTTTCGATGGCATTCATTGCGTTTTGCCGTAATCCTTTCCGTTTAATTTTCACGTAAGAATTTATGACATCATGAATATTTATTAGCTGAAGTATTATAATGTAAACTGTTCAAGTAAGTAAAACAACAGTAGAATCAAATCTATATCATATCAAAAGTTAACAGAGCAGACCCTGATCAGACGGCTCCTATTGCCACCGTCTGATCTGGGTCTACTCTGTTTGCAAATGCGTGAAAATGCGTTTATGTGAAGGAAAATGTTGACGACCCTGCGACGCAGTGTAGTAATATAGCGCGGATATGCTGTTGTTGGTGATGACTGATGAGGCAGTTCTGTGTGCACTTCGTGTGTGCTTATGGGATCTGCTGTAATCTCCTGTCTGACTTCTTTTCTTCTATTTTCGCTAAATTAGAGAATACATTGCATCGTATGACGAAATTATGTTACAGGTATGTAACTTTTTTTATTTTCAGAAAAGAAGACAACGGTCCCTGCACCAGTATCTGTTCCAACGACGACAGAAAATGTAGATGGTGAGAGTTTGATATTCCATGGACTATGATGAAAAATTCCTGTTAATCCGTCCGCGACAAAAAAAACAAAACAGAAAACAAAGAATAAATTAATAGAATTATCGGCTTAAAGCATGCAACTTTAACGGCTTGGTAACTTTACAGTACCAGTTACAGTACAACCTGTCTATAACGACCACTAAATTACATCAAGTAGTTTGTGTTAAAGACAGGTGGCTGCTTAGAGCATGGTGAAAGTAAAACAGAACGCTCCTATATAGCGTTCTGTTTTACTTTCAAATTGCTTTAAGCAGCCACCTGTCATAAATACCAACTAATTAACACAATTTAATGGCCGCTGTAAAGAGGTTTTACTGTATATTGGGTCAAAATCGCAATGCTATCAACAGTTAAAGCAGATATCTGAACTCATATCAATCTGATAGGTTGAATAGTAGTTGAGCAAGAAACATGGACAACGAATAAGCATCCACATAATTTAACTCTTTACCTCATGTACAGTAAAACCATTCTAAACCGGAATTTTAATAAATAAAACAAAGGTATGTCAGGCAGATGGCTGTTTAATGCAGGGTGAAATACATTCAGAAAGTTTTCTGCACGACTTCCAATCTCCATTAAGCTGCCACCTGTCTAAAACACTGTTCATTGATGCTGATTTTAACGTCCAGATTTTACTGTAAGACGCATCTGACACTTTTGCAAGTAGAGTAGACCCAAACCAGACAGCTGTTGTAGGAGTCATCTGTCCAGGGTCTGTTGTGTTTGCTTATGGAATATTCTAGATGCACACTATGTCCTGTGTTTAACCCTTTCGGCGCCAAATTTCTAATTGTCATCTGCAAACCAATTTTGTTAAATCATTCGGTAAAATAAGGAAATGAGATAAATAAATGCAAATTTCAAAGGAATAAAGCCAGATATAGAAATATAATTTGAGATAAAAGTGAAGTCACTGATCAGACGCCGCATTGAAAATGCGTCTGATCTGGGACTGCACTATTTGTCTTGGTGCATTTATGCGATATTGGCGGTGAAAGGGTTAAATGTCAATATATAAAGATTCAACCAAAACATGCTTACAACCATAATTTCTTCCAAGAATATTCCCGATGTAAATCATGGTTAAGGATACTATGATTACCGACTTAGTCGATGTTTCTCTTGAGAAAATCTCAAAAATAACCCAAAACAAGCATTCCTTTAGAACCTCCCAATACGAAGAACGACAAAAAGATACATGGAAATACTGGGTGTTTCGGCGCTACGACGCTGAATCGGTCATCGCTGCATCACTGCACAGGTCATAAAGCTCAAATTCAATCTTACCTTTATTTAAAAGAGTATAGTAAATTTATGAGAAATTAATTATCAGATATTTACAACTCTTAGTTCATTATTTCCTTTTGGACACTAGCGAGTTCGTATCGGAGACTGACACATACAACTGTAAATGAACCACTTACACAATCTATATATGTTTCACTTTCCAGTTTGCAGAGACACCGTTTCCTCTTGCAGTCACTACGGCAGGCAGATGTGTACAATGGCTGTATACCAACCTTGGGTGAATGCCCATTGCGCTCTTTACTGTGGAAAATGTACCCCAAGTAAGATGCGCTGTACAGTAAAACCCCTATAAACCGGACGTTAAAATCAGCATCAATGCCGATATTTTAGGCAGGTGGCAGCTTAATGCAGGTTGAATGCCGTACATAAAGCTTTCAAAAGGAGCCTTCTACACGACATTTACCCTGCATTAAGCAGCCACCTGTATAAACTACATACTTTGTTCTTTATCAAAATTCTGGTTTGGAGGGGTTTTACTGTATTTGATAACATATAGTATTCTAAAAGGTGTAAGATACTTAAACTAAAATAACTATTAATAGGAACAGATAATTCCCTCTTTATATGAATTGGCTGTTGTTCCTTACATCGCTAAGTGCCCGCTATACCAGGTCTGTTACTCATTCGTGAGTCATGAGTCTGTTCAGCGATCGACGTTGGTTTTGACATATAATAAATAACTAATGCTCTAAGTCACATTAGTTGGTCATCTATTGACGTCTGTCTATTCATGGTAGATTTGTGTTGTCTTCAAAAATTGGCGAGACCTTTATTTATTGCCTGAAACGAAAGATCAGTATTTCTATAAGGCCTCTGTTGTACTTTCAAAAAAGTTTAAAGACAAAACCATTGAGTAAACTTAACGTATGAATAGAAATGTATATTTCCATTTCTGAAAATATAAATATGGTTATCACTTTGGACTACACAAAATACTGAATAACGTTTAGATCAACCATTACTTTGTAGAGGTGTTGAACCCGACGGAATGCGATGACAGAGTGCCAAATTGTGTAGAGTTCGACGATGGGAGACTGTGCACATCTAATTCCTACTATGCATGGGCCTACGACAACTGTAGGGGGTATTGCCACATGGGAATATGTAACAGTAAGATACCGTATTTTGTAAGGGATATTGCCGCACGAGGATATGGAATAGTAAGATATTGTAGGGGTATTGCCACATGGGAATATGTAACAGTGAGTCAGTAAGATACCGTATATTGTAAGGGACATTGCCGCATGGGGATATGGAATAGTAAGATATTGTATATTGTAGGGGATATTGCCGCATGGTTGTGTGGAAAAGTACGATACCATATATTATAGGGGATATTGTGTTGAATGTTGTCACATGGGAACCGAAACAGTACGATATCGCAATGTGTAGGGAATATTGCCACAAGGTAACGGTAACAGTTGTGGGTATCTATTGTGTTGAATGTTGTCACATGGGAACGGAAACAGTAAGTTATCGCATTGTGATGGGAATATTGCCACGAGGGAAAGGTAACAGTTGGATACCTGGTGGGTTAAAACTAATGACTGCAAACATTCGAAACTATATGTTGTTGAAGCATTTTCTTCGAAGTGACAATTTATACGTTAATTTCCGTAAAAGGAAAGCTTACATTATGTGATCTCTGCAGATTATCGAGACAATGTTCGTGATAGAACGTTATACAGTAGAATCTGCCTTAAGTGGCCATTCATTTATTTAACATAGTGGTCTTAAAACAGGTGGTTGCTTAATGCAGGGTAATAGTAAAGCTTTCTGCATTACCTGTGACCTGCATTAAGCAACCACCTGCCTTACATATCCACAATTAGACTTCTTTTAAATGGTCGCTTAAAACAGATTCTACAGTAATTATATATTGAACGTTGATATACCTAACCTCTCTTTCAGGTACATCAACAGCACTCCCAAAGGTTACAAAATCTTCCTCGGGATGAACCGATATGACTTTTATGTAATATTAAATATACAAGTAGACCTACCACAGCGTATTAGTTTTTGTAACAATGACTTTTTGACAGTTTTATTCCTGTGGTATATAGAGGATCTTATATGAGTGTTCATTACACATTGCTTTTATGAAACGAGTTTGCCATAGTGATATGACATGAGCTTTAGCTCAATTTAATAAACACGAATATAATATTCTTTTTATCACATAACCCTTAAAAGCTGCTTCGGCCATTGTTTACAGCACAGTACAGCCGGATTCTAATTGCTCATTTGCATAAAAATGCATTAGTGCATTTCCGCGATTTACGGCACTCTGTTTCGGCACTCCCACACGGCAGATTATGTGATAAATCTTCGGTGTTGTTGCTTACAGAATAGTTGTTTGTACAGTAAAACCCTTCTAAACTGGACGTTGAGTTTAGTATAAACAGCGGTATTAGAGATAGGTGGCAGCTTAATGCAGGGTGAAAGTCATGCAGAAAGCTCCTCTAGGATTAGAAACATTTTGAAGAGGCGATTTTACCCTTTCCATGTTCTATGTTTATTCCAAATTTCAATACCTACTGCATATTCTTGGACAAAATAGCTACAATGAAATATGAAAGGTGAAACATTGTAGCCATTTTAGATAGTAAAGAAACAAATTTGTCAGATTCCATTAGCAAACAGTATAGACCCTGATCTGGGTCTACTCTGTTTGAAAATGTGTGAAAAGGCGTTTATATCAAGGAAAGGGTTAAATGGATGTCAGTAATACAATAAAACCCTTTAAACTGGTAAGAACGATGTAGGTCGTTTTAGGCAGGTGGCTGCTTAATGCAGGGTGAAATTCACAAGGAATTTTCAACTAGCATTAAGCTGTCCCCTGTCTGAAAGACGGTTTTTATACTTATTTTGTCATCTACTTTAGAGAGAGGTTACTGTAAAGGAGTTGCCAGAAAAAAATGTTAAGAATATGTTTGACTCAGAGTTCCTATATACAATAAAATCTGTCTTAAGTGGCCATCGAAAAGAGGTCTAATTATATGTCTGTAAAGCATATGGTAGCTTAATACAGATCAAAAGTAAAGCAATACGCTACAATAGAAGTCATCTGCATAACTTTTGCCCTTCATTAAGCAATCATCTGTTTTAATCTGTGTTCAGAAGATGAATAGTAGCTTTAGACAGGTTGTACTATATCCCCCACTTTCTACAACGGTAACTTTCGCGAACCTGTTGCGTAAATGTGGCCGACATATTATATACAGCTGAACTTTCGATTTCTTTAACTTCAAGAGTACCTTAAAAGATAATAAAAAAAGATTAATAGAATCAAGCATGAGTTTTGTTAAAGACGGGGGTTTCTATACCCGAGGTTGGTCTGTTCCAGTCGGAAATGAGCTTTAGCGAGTTTCCGATAGGAACAGACCAACCGAGGGTATAGAACCCCCCGGCTTTAACAAATCCCATGCTTGATTATTTTTCTCGCTGAAATACGCCCTAAAACCAAGAAAATTAACGAATTTGTGAAGTACTACTTTACATTGCGTAATACGACTTCCATATCTAATAGCAACAGACCGCAGCATAACTTTAGGCGTGACACCAAATTCTTGCATAAAACGTGATGTTGTAGTCCCGCTAGACCATGTATTAACAAGGCGATTCTCGTGCTCACGCGCTGTTGTTGACCGGTTTTAATTATACCTATTACGGGCCTAAGGTAAACAATGGACGCGAATGCTACAGCGTTTTGACCTAAGCTAGGTGAACGCCGGGGTGTGAGTATTTCCAGGAGCACCGACAATGAACTGTTTTTAGTGATAGACATATTGAATGAAATTCCGTGTAAACGGTATTTGATACAATCATGAATTGACGTCGAAAAGAAAACAGTGGCCCAGAAACAGCATAAATCGCCGAAGTGTCAAAGAAGTGTATAGTTTTGCTGCCGTTGTTTTGCCTGTATTTTGAAGAATTAAATTGATGCAGGAGAGCAGAAAATTGGTTTTATGCAAGAATAGCGTTAATACACGTTTGTTTTCGGGCAATAACATCTGCAGTGTCCCTCGGGAATGTTGTTGCCCTCGCCATTCGGACTCGGGCCAACAACAGTCCCTCGGGACACTGCAGATGTTATTGCCCGAAGAAACGTGTATTAACCCTCTAATGACGTCATTTGTTATGACAACCACAAACGTTACTTTTTGGCGTAAATATAAATAACTGAGTGACTACAAAACAACGTCTTCGGTTAATTAAATAGGCTTTTAAAGGGTTTATATGATAAATAGAATTTCATATTCGTGCTAATTACTTATATTAATTTCAATTCATAAGGTTGTTGCCTATAGAAATGTTGGTATAATTCTGTAAGAAGTCCTTCCCTTGTATTGATTTTACCCAATCGCGCGTATGAATACACTAGTCACGGGGTGTTCCAGATAAGGATTTCTAGTACGGCTATTTTTAGTAACTCAGCTTATCTAGCACGACTGAGAAGCGAGAAAACACGGGTTCGAGTCATCCGATTTCTGAAGTAAAACTTTTCTCAAGTTCACAGCTAAATGCACTGCTTAAGTGGTACTGAAACATATATTTTCTATCTGCACTAATATAAGCTGTCACATGTGTTTCTAGATATAGGTAGTTATACTTTTTCTAACAATTCTGGTTTATAAATTTTGGAAGGACCGACCATTTACTTCGAGTTGTCCCGAACTTCGAGTTATCCGAGTTTTATAGATCAAAGTTCAGCTGTATATATATCTGTCACGTGAAACTCACAACACGCTCATGAATAAACACAACTTCAACTTGCTATATATCAGCCACAATATCAGGCGACAATTTTCTACCGCTAAATATCCGCCACAATATCACGCGACAGTTTTCACTTGCTAGGTATCCGCAATACTATATCACGCGACAGTATTCACTTGCTAGATATCAGCCATAATTAACGAGGATCTTTTCTCGAATGCTGAGTGTCAGTTAGTAACGGAAATGAGCCACCATAGGTTTAATCATTATTAAAGTACTATAAACGAACAGAGATCATTCTGAACGCGCGAAACAATTGAATGAACCGCAATTTGGATGTGATAAAACATTGGGATACAGTAAAAATATGTCTTAAATGGCCATAAAAAGTCTTATTGTGGATCTGTAAGGCAGGCGATAGTTTAATGCAGGTCAAAAGTAATGCAGAAAGCTGAACGCGAAATGATTGAATGAATCATTATTTGGATGTGATAAAACATTCGGATACATTAAAACATGTCTCAAATGGCCATAAAAAGTATTATTGTGGATCTGTAAGGCAGGTGATAGTTTAATGCAGGTCAAAAGTAATGCAGACAGCTCCAGTATGTGGTGTTCGGTGGTCTAGTGGTAACGCGATTGACTATCAGTCCGGAGGTCCGGGGTTCAAATCCCGGTCCCTCCCGGAAATTTCATACAGTCGGCTGAGCGGTCATTCGGACTGAAAGTAGACTATAACTAGGTGCTTTACAATATGAGTTTTCTGCATTATTTTTGCCCGGCGTTAAGCAACCACCTGTTTATAGCTCCATTTTCAAAAAGTGGAGCTATTGTCATGACCCTCTCGTCGGCGTCGGCGTTGGTTAACCTTTTTGTTAAGGTCCCTTTTCTCAGAAACCATCAAAGATATTTGGTTCATATTTGGTATGTATGTTTACTATCACAAGGGGAACCCATTTCACAAGGGTAGGTAACCCTAAAATTAATTTTGCCGTAGTTATGCCCCTTTTTCGACTCAGATTTTTCATTGTTGGTTAAGTTTTATGTTCAGGTCAATGTCTCAGAAACTGTCCAAGACATTTGGTTCAACTTTGGTATACATGTTAACTATTACAAGGGGGGCCCATGTCACAAGGGCAGGTAACCCTAAAATTAATTTTGCTATAGTTATCTCCCCTTTCTGACTTAGACTTCCACTACACTATCCAGCACCAAAGGAAGTAGAGCGCGCTGTCTGCGGACAACTCTTGTTAATATTCCTATGTTCAATAAATGAATGACCGCTTTAGACAGATTCTAATATATACAGGTACATATCTTAATCTGAATTCCTCCAAAAATTGTTCAACAGCAATCTTGCTAATCTTGTTGTTACTATTCGGCTTAACCGGGTCATGGTTACAAACTGTCATATTGTAATGTATCAAATACACCAGTCGCCATTTAAACAATCTTACAAAACGTCATGAAGTGCCCTAGACAGGACATACATTTTAAACTTCGATATCTCGAACTTCTCGGGACCCTAAAATTACTTTGAGATAACAGAGATTCGTGTCATTCGATTTCTTATCTGAACGATGTCTCAACCTCACAGCTTCACGGATGTCTAAAGTAATGCTGAAAACTTGAAAGCTCCTACTGAAGCATTAAGTTGCCACATGTGTTTCTAGATATGCGTAATGAAACGTTTTAGAACATTTCTGTAATGTAGATTTTGGAAGGACCGAATATTTACTTCAAGCTATCCGAAGTTCGAGTTATCCGAGTTCGAGATATCGAAGATATCGCTTTTCTCCGAGATGGATAAATGTGATCTATGTACGACACTTAAAATAATTCGATTTGTTTTCACATGACTTTAAATATGACAATTTAAACAATTTCCTATAAATATAATTTATCATTAATGCAAATATAAGGTATAAGAAAGTTGTCACGATAAAAAAAAACAGTGTTCAGTTCAGTTGTCCAGTTTCTATATAACAATAAAACAGACCGTAATTAAATTTTATTTCCATCACTTTGATTTGCCTTTCACTGTGTTAGATGGCTACGAAATAAGCACACAAAACATGAGCTATGACAAATAATGCAATATTTATACATGTACAAGTACGAATGTTTACACAGGTAATTAAATTAATACATATTTATAACTCTTGTTTATTTGATGTTTTTCAAAATTGCAAGACAATAGTTTCTTAATTAAGGTATACAATTTTGACCTCGAAGTCACAGGTCAAGGTCACATGAAAATCTTCATGACATCTGCCACTTTAGCCCACTTTAGCTCATGATGATGCACATCAAAGCCCTTGGTCAAAAGACAAAAACGTTATGGCACGGATAATAGTTTCCCATATAACTTTGACAATAAAGTCAAAGATCAATGTCACATGAAGGCCATCATGGTCATGGTATGAGACACTGAGCCTCACCAGGATACATTCCCATGTCAAATAGACAAGGCTTAGATGAAAGAACATGTTCAGGCCCGATATGAGTTTCCTAATTAAAGTACATATATTTGACCTTGAATTTACAAGTCAAGGTCACATGAAGGCTACATGATACCTGACACTTCTTCTCATGCTGTTGCACCCACATGTCTAATATTTAAACCCTTTGTCAAAAGATAACAAGAGTACCGCATACGTACATAATACGCCCACTTGCAAACTTTCTGATTCAACATGCCTTATAAGTGTTGACATTTTCAAATCTGTGCTTCAGATCTTGATTTCAATATTAAGGTGATACTATTTTTTAAAAAAATGAAAGTGAATATCTTTTTAAAAATAAAAGTTAAAGCTAATTCTCATATTTGCAGATTTTTGTAAAGTGCAACAGCCATAACTCTGTAAAGACAAACTGAATGAACCTCAAAATAAACCCAGCTTCAAATTTTGTTGCTTAAAACATTTGTGTTAAGTTTCATTTATATGATTTTCATAGTTTTCCCAGAAAACAACAGACAAACTAAAACTTGACTGACTAACAAAGCAACGAACACAAGGACCATAACTTTAGAATAAAATGACATATCAAATCCCCCGCAATATACATGTATGTGAAAATACACATTAAGGTCTAACCATATAAAAAAAATGAAGTAAATATCATTTCAAATGAAAAAGTTATGGCCATCCTTATATTTGCATAGATTTGCATTATTTTTTTAAGTGCAAGGGCCGTAACTCCGAAACAACAAATCAAATGATCCTCAGAATCGACTTGGCTTCAGGTCTTGATGCATTAATCATGTGTATGAAGTTTCATTAATATCTGTCAAACAGTTTGGCCAGAAAACAGCGGACAAACTATATGCATATATTTGCATTATTTTTTAAGTAAAAGAGCAATAACTCTGAAACGAAAATTCAAATAAACCTCAAAATCGACTCAGCATCAGATCTTGATGCATTGAACATTTTTGTGAAGTTTCATTAATATCTCTCAAATAGTTTTCCCAGAAAACAGCGGACAAACTATTTGCATTATTTTTTAAGGACAAGGGCCATAACTCTGAAACGAAAACAAATGATCCTTAGAATCAATTCAGCTTCAGATCTTGATGCATTAAACATTTGTGTGAAGTTTCATTAATATCTGTCAAATAGTTTTCCCAGGAAACAGCGGACAAACTATTTGCATGTAATTGCCTTATTTTTTAAGTAAAAGGGTCATAACTCCAAAACGACAAATCAAATGAACCCCAGAAAGGACTCAGCTTCAGATCTTGATGCAGTAAACATTTGTGTGAAGTTTCATTAATATCTGTCAAATAGTTTTCCCAGAAAACAGCGGACAAACTATTTGCATGTATTTGCATTATTTTTTAAGTAAAAGGGCCATAACTCCAAAACGACAAATCAAATGAACCCCAGAAAGGACTCAGCTTCAGATCTTGATGCATTAAACATTTGTGTGAAGTTTCATTAATATCTCACAAATAGTTTTCCCAGAAAACAGCAGACAAACTATTTGCATATTTTTTAAGGACAAGGGCCATAACTCTGAAATGAAAAATCAAATGAACCTCAGAATCAACTCAGCTTCAGATCTTGATGCATTAAACATTTGTGTGAAGTTTCATTAATATATCTGTCAAACAGTTTTCCCAGAAAACAGCGGACAAACAAAATGTTGACGGACGAACGAACGAACGAACGAACGAACGAACGGACGAACGAACGAACGGACGGACGGACAGGGCCACGACAATATACGACCACCTTTATTAGGTGGGCGTATAAAAAAGGTTCTGGCATGCCACCAGTTTCCAGTTTAATGTATATAAATTTGACCTCAATGTCACAGGTCAACGTCACATGAAAGTCTCAATGGCACCTGATATTTCGACTTATGATGATGCATCCACACGTCAAATATCTAAGCCCTTGGACAAAGGACAAACACGTTTCTAGCATAGTTTCAAACATAATTTTGACCGTGAAGTCAAAAAAGTCACTTGAAGGCAAACATTGTATGTGACACTGGACCTCATCATGGTGCACCCACATGTCAAATATCTAAACACCTTTAAGGTACATTTATTTGACCTTGATGTCAAAGGTCAATGTCACGTGAAATTCAGCATGACATGCAACACTTTGTCTCATTTTAATACATCCACATGTCAATATCTAAGTCAAAATCTAGGTCAATAGCTATGTCAAAAGACAAAAAAGATCCTAATAGGCCAGTATCTGTACTAAGTCAAATAGTATAGCGAATGTAAACTATGACCTATACATTTGTCCTTTGACCTTGAAGGATGATCTTGACATTGAATTGTGACCACTCAAAATGTGAGGCTTCATGAGATACACATGTGTGCTAAATATCAAGTCTATATCTCTAATGGTTCGAAAGTAAATGATTTGACCTATATATCTGGCCTTTGACGTTGAAGGATGACAATGACCGTAACATGCTGTCCTGAAAATGTGCGGCTTTAAGAGATATAAATGAATGTAAAATATCAAATCTCTATCTCTACTGATTCAAAAGTTATGCCCAATGTTAAAGTTGCTGACAAACAAACAAACACCTGACCTTTGACCATGAATGAGGACATTGACCTTGACATGTCACCCCTCAGAATATGTAGCTTTAATAGGAACAAATGCGTGCCAAATAGTTATGGCCAATGTAAAGGTCGTTGATTTGACCTATATATTTGACATCTGACCTTGAAGGATGACATTGACATGTCTTCCCATTAAAATATGCAGCTTTAAGAGATACATATGCATGCCAAATATCAAATCTCTATATGTACTGGTTCAAAGGTTATGACCAATGTTAAAGTTGGTGACAAACAGACAGGGCAAAATCAATATGCCCCTAGATCTGATCTGGGGAGCATACAAAGTTATGGCCCGTTAAGGTTTTACGAGAAGAAAGAAAAGAACGAGAAAGAACGAGAGGAAGAAGTATTCACACTAAAACAATATGTTTCCCTTCTGGGAAGGGGAGATATAATAAAAACAATTTAGTAATACGGCATTTCACTGAAATCCCGACTACCCCTTTCAGACTTTCATGTACAGAAAGAAAGCCATAAACCTAGCGACCATATGTTTGATAAAATTACAAAAGCGCTGATTGAAAAAAGTCACTTAAAGAACATTTTAGTTTGCAAAATTATAGCCATGTTATGTGTCATTATATCAAAGAAAACTTTTTATTCAGTATAGCCATACACTGTAAAACCTATCCAAACCGGAATTCAAGTAGAGAAGAATTTGCATACTTTTAGACAGGTGGCTACTTAATGCAGGGTAAAAGTCATTCACACTTTAAACCCTGCTTTAAGCTGCTAACCCTGCATTAAGCTGCTACCTGTCTCTTAAACCGATATTTATACTAAATGTAACGTCCGGTTTAGAGACATTTTACTGTATAGCCTTACGGCCATATTTATATCTTTTTATAAAGAGTCAGGATGACAATTTTCAATGATCGAGCAATGACCATTGATGAATGTTTTAGGCTCATGATAGCCAAAACACAAGCCTACTCACCCGACTACAGTTTTATATTTTTAAATGCAACGTAGTTACGTCTCCAAATATCCTGAAATTATAATCCATTCAGAGTCGGGGTGGTTTCTCACAGGACACGTATGTAATAACAGCTAAAAGTTTAAAATTACGATAAAAATATTATTGGATAAAATGTCACGCTCGAATTATATCGCTGGATAAACTGTCGCCCTCAACTTGTAACATTTCGACTATTTGACCGTTTACATTGTTTTCTAATGTTTGCAGGGTAAAGAAACTAGTAATCTGAATGCATACAGCACTATCTATTACATCTTTGAAAAATAAAACTCAAGACGGCCGATGTATTGAAATTCGAGCATCAGGTTTATCTAGAAAAATAACAAAAAATCAGTTTGCAGTATAAGGTATTGTCTGTCAGGAAACCACTGTAATGGCCTGGTGATATTATACAAAGACGCTCGAACTAAGCTATAATTATATAATATTGTATATTTTTATGATACTCAGTTCCATCCGTTTCTCTTAAACCACCCATCGGTCTTTGTAAATCCTTATCATAGATGCATATCATTTCAGATAATAGACAAACAAAAATAGATATACAGATACCATACGAGATACTCAAGTTAACGTGCTACAAATAATGATGTGAAAAGCGACTTGTGTCACTGAGCCCAAACCATACAATTCAGTCTCGCAGTACCTTACATCCAACCTAACCAATACAAAAGGTTTTTTCAGCAAGGCGTTTTGTGAGGTTATGTTTAATTTTACTCTTCTGCAAGTTGTGGCGTTACATCTTGTATATTGTTTTAGACGATTTGTTATCGAGTTTTGATTTAACACCACTGCAACAACGTTTGGTCACATAGAGCTCATGTGCTTTCGGTTGTGAGCAGGCACTCGGATGACTCGAACATCGGTATAACTCGAACTCAAAGTTCGGTCCTTCCAAAATTTACAATACAGATTAATTACCCAGATTATAAATAGGATGACTCGAACCTCTATTATCTCGAATAAATGGGTATGGTCCATTGAACTTCTTGTGTTGCTATGGACTTTCGTGCGGCATCTCCTGTGTTAAATGCTCGTGTGGCGGCTCTAAAAAGCCGCCCCGAAATTTCATTCTCGGTGGTTTTTTTATATATATTTGGTCCTTTGGGATCATCAGTTTCAATGATTTTAGCTGCGAAAAGTGGATTCCATTTAAGTCCAGTGCTAGAGGGTGTGAGTAGTGTTGTACCTCAAATATCGAGCCTGCAATGTTCTCTTTTCACATAGCTACTTTTGCTTTCAAACGACCTACCAATTCTGTTCTTTTTAGTATCAAAACATCAATATCACTATATCAATCGCTATACCGCCAGTTATATATGTACTTCATACTCAAAGACCGTATAGTTGAAATATGACCTATATAATTAATTCAAATATAAAAGCATGTGTCCAGGCAATGTCTAATTACTGATTGATATTTTACACTGTCGTTTTAACAGAGTGTTTGTTGCATTAAATGTGTACATGCGCTCTATCAAACTAATAATTAAATCAGCAAAATGAAACCAATACCATTTACAATGACGTTTGTGTTAACGTAATCAGAGTGATAATTAGTAGCAAACATTTGCAGCACTAATATCTACTAAGCCATGTCTAGTGGATATTTCAGGACATAACCACCTAATCAGAAATAAAATTATCTGTTTGATACACTCAAAACAAATAATTAAAGCAACAATATGAAAGCTATTTACAGACATTGTCAAAATAGAGTACTAGCGATTCTTCCAAACAGTTTACTATATAAATATGTATGTAAGAAATAACTACATCATGAGTATTGATAAGATTAATTGTTATAATTGCAAATGGACATAGGAAAGTTTGGCCATGGCAAAAACATGTAAAATCATGTCTATATTATGTCATACCGGTAAGCAAACAGAAAAGACCCTGCTCGTCTGATCTGGGTATATTCCGTTTACAAAGGCGTAGAAAAACGTATTTATGGAGTAAAGGGGTAAAAACAATTTATGTTCTAATATAGGACGATCCTCTTTCCATGCATGCTGTCAGGATGCTAGGTGATGCCCCAATGACAAGACCCAGCTTCAGACCTTTTTAAATATTTCGGGCGTTCCGTGAGGTGACAATGTCTTGAGCCAGACACAGCACAAGGCTTGAAACTATAAAAATGATGTGGCTGGGCTATGCTAGCCGGTGATGAATGTATGGTGTTCTGAGGCTACTTTGCCTGAGACGAACACTATGAAAACATGAAATTATACACAAAACCCTATGTTATGGTGATCAACAATACCTCAGCTTTGGAGCCAACAATTAAACAATAAACTATAACTGTGAACAACTACTACAGCCCCAAGCCAGCGAGACGGCTGGTCGATGCCTCAACTTCAAATGGTGCTTGGAACAAATTCCTCAACCTATATCATGAAACTGTATAAATGTGAGCTATATAACTCTAGACTGTGCGAGTTGAGACCCTAAGCATCAAACCCTGTTGAAACCTGTGGTTTGAAGCTATCTCAACACTACACTGTGACTTCAAACCTACGTATCAGACCCTATGTCTCAAAGCATGTATGTAACCCTACGCTCTGAAACCTATCTTGAGCAGTGTATGAAACCTGCTTCAAGAAGCTTATAAAACTAACGCTTTGAAGCCTGCCTGCAGTATGTTCCGAGCCCGTGTTCGAAAACACTGCCTCAAAAAGACAGCCTCAAAAAGACGGCTTCAAAAAGACAGTCTCAAAAAGACGGATTCAAAAATACAGCCTCAAAAGACGGATTCAAAAATACAGCCTCAAAAAGACGGCCTCAGGCAGACGGTTCAGCAACGCTCCGAACTCTGAGCACGGTCTTCAGAAAACCTGGTTCAAACCGAATATAATCCCAGGCTATATCAGTCTGAGCAACACTATCTCAGTGCCTCAGCTAATCTGAGACCGCTATGAAACAGCAGTATAATTTAATTAAAGGCTGGTTGGATAGTCTTAAACGTGCAATTTTCATGACCAAACAGAGAACTCAGAGGACAGTTACTTAGCCCATTCAAAGAACAGATAACTGCACAATTACGTTGCCCAAGCAGACAATATATTCGCCAGTCTTTAACCTTAATGAGTGCAATACTCTATCAGTGACAAAACCAACGATATAGCTTTTATACATAAGTATATAAAGCCATCACTGAAAGTTCTATGAATATCCAGTGCCCTGATCACAAAATAACCAGCAGTGGTCGTTGAATAAGTTTGCTCCAGTCTCAGCATTTGTATACAGCTTCCATTAGTTTGAGGTACTTCGGCAAATTAGCATATAAACTATTCCGATTGACCAATCGCCTCACACATTTGAATATATACACAGTACTAATTTTACTAAGGTATAAAACAACAAGAGGGCCAGAATGGCCCTGAAGCGCTCACCAGACAATCAGATGAGAAGATTTTCAAAGTTATCACTATATGTTTCTCTAGAAAACTAGCATACCCTGGGGCTGGCCAATTTTGACCCCAGTGAAATAATTTAGAAAAAATTGTAAGTGACCTGAACATGATGCTATGAGCCAAATATGAAAGCTGAGAGCATTCCCGTTTCAGAGAAGATTTTCAAAGATTTCACTATCTATTTCTATTGAAAACTGTCCACCCCTGGGGTGGGGCCAATTTTGACCCCAGGGCAGTAACTTATATAACATTGTAGAGGAACTGAACATGATGCTATGTGCCAAATATGAAAGCTGAGAACCTTCCAGTTTCAGAGGAAAAGACTTTCAAAGTTTTCAATATTTGTTTCTATTGAAAACTGCCCACCCCTGGGACAGGGCCAATTTTGACCCCAGGGCCATAATTTATATAACTTTTGTAGAGGACCTTTACACGATGCTCTGTAACAAATATGACAGCTGAGAACCTGCGAGTTTCAGAGTAGAAGATTTTCAAAGTTTTCACTATTTGTTTCTATTGAAAACTGTCCACCCCTGGGGCGGGGCCAATTTTGACCCCAGGGGCATAATTTATATAACATTTTTAGAGGACCTGAACATGATGCTCTGTGCCAAATATGAAAGCTGAGAGCCTTCCAATTTCAGAGAAGAAGATGTTCAAAGTTTTCACTGTTTGTTTCTATTGAAAATTGCCTACCCCTGGGGCGGGGCCAATTTCTCCCAAGGGCCATAATTTATATAACTTTTGTAGAGGACCTAAACATGATGCTATGTGACAATTATGAAAGCTGAGAACCTTCTGGTTTCAGAGAAGAATATTTTCAAAGTTTTACTATATGTTTCTATTGAAAACAACGCCCCCTGGGGCGGGGCCAATTTTGAACCCCGGGCCATAATTTTACTATCGAAATCTCTCGTTTATTGGCAAGTACAAATGTAATCTCAAGGTACTTTTGCGACACGATATCTCACATCCTGAATTTTATGGTGATGTGATTTACAAACTTCGTAAAATTATTGGACATACCCATTTTCTCACTTTGTTCATCAAATATATAAAACAATTCATTAAAAAGGGATATGATCCTGTATTACTACAACATACTGCATGTTTGGTTGTGAACCCTTTTACAGTTGGCAATCACGCTGGCCTCTTTGCATGTACGCCGACAAGAAAGGTTTAGTACTCTATGAAGGCGACCTCTTAAATCCAGAAATGGAAGGAGAACGTCGGATATCTGTACGATTTCATTTTTGTCGTACCCTTTATTACTTTTCAACAGTTACTCTGTTTGCAGCTCAATCATTGAGTACACTAGCGATAGGTGGATACAGTATGTTCAATTAAATGTTTTCTTTGTTATACATGCACTTTACCACTGTATTTGCTGTCGCGGTTGTTGTAGATTAGTCGGAGAGGGGATACGTTTATTTACACTGTTTGTCTTTTAGGATGGGGATGGAATAAGGGTGAGGTTGGGCGCCCATAAACCGGTTTAAACCCCCCGGTGACTTTTGTCACTGACCGTTCCAAGGCGGTACTTCCATCTTCCTCCTATTGTATGTTTGTTTTGTCTTTGTGCGTCTCTTGTTGTTTTTTCTACCTATGTACATTTGCTGTTTCCTTGTGTTGCTGTTCGGGCGAGTGTTTGTTCTGTATGTGGTGTTTCCTGCATGACTCATTTTTGTACTTTTATATAACTTTTGTAGAGGACCTGAACATGATGCTATGTGCCAAATATGAAAGCTGAGAACCTTCCAGTTTCAGACGAGAAGATTTTCAAAGATTTCACTATTTGTTTCTATTGAAAACTGCCCATCCCTGGGGCGGGGCCAATTTTGACTCCAGGGCTATAATTTATATAACTTTTGTATAGGACCTGAACATGATGCTCTTTGCCAAATATGAAAGCTGAGATCCTTCCAGTTTCAGAGAAGAAGATTTTCAAAGTTTTACTATATGTTTCTATTGAAAACAAGGCAGCCCTGGGGCAGGGCCAATTTTGACCCCAGAGGCATAATTTATATAACTTTTGTAGAGGACCTAAAGATGATGCTATGTGCCAAAGTTGAAAGCTGAGTATCCTGTAGATTCAGAGGAGAAGATTTTAAAGGTTCAAATTGTTGACGACTGACGACGCACGACGCACACCGCACGACGCACGACGGACGACGCACGCCGACGGACGACGGACATCAGTCAATCACAAAAGCTCACCCTGAGCACTTTATGCTCTGGTGAGCTAAAAAAGATGAAGTTTAAAAGTGAAATAACTTTGATACACGAAAAATTAACAAATTTAAACAAACAGTCAAAAAGGGAGATAATCCTGTATATACAAAACTACAGCTAACTCAAATCGCTTACCTAGCGATATACTACAGGCTTTCTTGACACATGCCATTGCAATCGTTGGAACATTGCCTAAATGATTTGATGCTATAATATGTGATAATGTTTTATCTTCGGTTTGAATATCTATCTCTAGACGGTTCCATCATTCCTGGGTAGAACTCATAGCCCCATGATGAAACTATTTAACGTTTGTCTACTCTAGTCTTAGTAGGACTTTGAACATTATGATAATTGTATTATGGCTGCCATCTTGTTCACCTCTTTGCACTCTTCATACGCATCAGTTGGTTTCTATTTCAGTGTCTCTAATTTCCTGTTAAACCGCTCTTTCAACTCTTAATGTTTGGATGTTGATTGATTTATATCTTTCTGTAATGATAATTGCTACTAATAACTATAAATATATGCCCTTTCGTAAGTAGAGGTATGCAGTTTGTCATATGACAATGCAGGGTCGTAGATAGCGATACACACTTACGCACGTGCGTAACATAAATCTGAAAGGTGAAAACATTACCATGGCCAACATGGAACAAAAAGGCTTAGTGGGGTAGACTTTGATAAAGGTTCTGTCTTGTAATGTAACCTTTTACCAATTCCCTCATACTAAGGCCTGATGACGCCGCTGTCATCTGTTGAAACCAGTGTGATAAATAGAGCGTTTGATACTGCAAAAACTATATGTACATGGGTTAATTAATTGATATGTTATCAGAATGAAACAGCCCATAATTATTTTACTTTAGAGCCCATTCAGTATTAAATACTTAACCCTTCCCCTTATGTAAGTGCATTTTGATGTATCTGAAGAGTAGACCCAGATCAGACAGCTCCTATGTCTGATCAGGGTCTGCTCTGTTTGCTTATGGTGTAACATAGATTTGATTCTACAGCTTCTACCTGAGCCGAAATGTATTGTGTTCCATTATAAAAATAATCTATATAATACTTATGACGTCATTATTTTCTACATTAATTTTCATGAGGCAAAGGGTTAAACATGCTACAGGATTATGAATGTCAAAAAGTGCAGGCGCTGCTCAGCCGTTTCCTCCATCAGCCCTCTGATCTGGGTATTCACTGTTTGCAAATGGCAGTGTATAAGTGCCCTTGGTTTAAAAGGTTAATACCCTGCTTCAGTGACAATGTTCATACAATCAGTTGAATGGTTTGCATTGAACTATTACTGATTTACCCCTTATTTTAAAACCTTAATAAGCATGTAAGGCCAAAGTGCATTTTGACTTTCTACAAGTCGATAAAACAGACCACCGCATTTCCCATGGCACTGGTAGATTACATAATATTTCATGGATATTTGACATTCCTAATGCTTGTTAATGCATCGATGTTATGAAAGTATTATGGACAGTTTATTCATTAATATTTGTATAAGATCCATTGGATCATGACAACATAGATCGTCAAAATCCAAATCCATGAATTTCAACAGTTTGAGACCTTCTTCCATAGATTCTGCAGTGTTAGGATCGGTATATTCGTCACTAAGGCAGATAAGCATATGCTTTTCTACAAAGTTTCTTTTATCTCCTGCTGTTTTCATAACTTCCGGTGATTTATACATTCTTGCCAACCCCAAACCGAGCTTTTCACACCGCAATAGCACACTTCCTTCTTCGTCTATTAGTTCTTTCGTCCTTGACAGTAGTCGTCTCCTTGAGCCAACATTGAGTTTGCCAGAAAACAAATTTCTTCCTTGAATCATGTAACTGGGACAGAAACCCACCTTAACAAACGTATACAACAACTTAAGTGATGATTCTAACAAATCCAACAAATCGTCACCTTTTGGAATCAATTCCGACACCCACAATGCCACATTTTTCATCACATATGACGTCATAACGCCAAACTCAAGTTTTAGTACGTCTTTAGCTAAGTATTTCAGTAATACGTACACTTTGGTTTGTGTGTCATTAAAGCTACACACTAACTCTACTTCAGCCAATGTGTAACAGATCCTCCATTCTTCTTCTTTCCTTGCACTACCGTTGAATCCTACCGGTACAACATGCGCGTCTAGTGTTGAGATTTTATCAATAAGCAACGGAGTCGGCCAATTATGGGTCCGTTTCCTTGTAAGCCATTCTGAGAGAAAACTTGGACTATGGCATTTTAATGACAGAACAGAATCGTAAAATAGCATATGTCCAATATGAAATGGAACTGATGGTCCTGCTCTATATACTTGGTGCTTGACTTCAGAAGGCCATATTTCCATCAACTGGTTGATGATATTGTCGCTGGAAAGATAGGGTTGCTGAGTATCTGTCTCAATCAAAAATGGAATTAGGTCATTATAACTATCTGCCGGTTGCACCAGTCTTAGTCGTGTGTATCCGGGTGACGTGTCTTCTGTATCCAATTGGAACACCTCCATATCTCTCATAGCGTCACAATGTTGGAAGTTCTCCAGACATGTGACGTTTTCATGCACCGCCATCATGTCAATATCATTTTCAAACACTGAAGAAACTCCCTCCGCCTTACTGCCTACCACAATGAAAGGTTCCATTATTTCCTGTCGCCATTTCTCCCTTCTGAGTTTAACAATATTGTGACCATATCCCATATGGTCCAGTGTCTCGGATACTAGTAGGGAGAAGTCTTTGATTCGTGATCTTGAACACGCCATTTACAGTCTTTATTCTGCCACAGCGCCTTGATCAGGAATTATCTGTGACGGTGTGTATCCATGGTATACAACGCATGTGTATTCGGCTACATGTTTTATTTGCTAAGGATTAACTGCAAAGTTATTTTGAGGTCAATGGATATTGTTGTTCTTGAGACTGCTTGCACTGACTGCACAGAATGTCGGTGTTAGATATTGTGGAATTCTGTAAAAATGAAATATTTAAAAAATCGTTTATTTCTATAGTTATACAAAGAATAATATATATCGTTTCATTGTTAAACTTATGCTTCTTCTGCTAACGATGACGTCACTCGAATTTACAAATTAATTAGATCCAGGTGAAACGCCATTTGATTTTCCAATTAAACAAGAGATGTCACAGTCACGTGACAAATGCCCCCAAAAATTGTACCCTGTGACCTTGACCTTTGACCCATGGACCAGGGAGTTGAACGCGACACATCGTCTCTGCCTGGTGAACATTTGTGGCAAGTTATATCAAAATCCATTGATAGATGAAGAAGTTACAGACCGGACACGAAATTTGTGACAACGTAATTGTATCATGTGACCTTGACCTTTGACCCATGGACCAGGGAGTTGAACACGACACATTGTCTCTGTGTGTTGAACATTTGTGGCCAGTTATATTGAAATCCATCGATAGATGAAGAATTTACAGACCGGACACGAAATTTGTGACAACGTAATTGTACCCTGTGACCTTGACCTTTGACCCATGGACCTGGGAGTTGAACGCGACACATCGACTCTGTGTGGTGAACATTTATGTCAAGTTATATTGAAATCCATCGATAGATGAAGAAGTTACAGACCGGACACGAAATTTGTGAAAACGTAATTGTACCCTGTGACCTTGACCTTTGACCCATGGACCGGGGAGTTGAACGCGACACATCAACTCTGTCTGGTAAATATTTGTGTCAAGTTATATTGAAATCCATCGATAGATGAAGAAGTTACAGACCGGACACGAAATTTGTAACAAAGTAATTGCACCCTGTGACCTTGACCTTTGACCCATGGACCTGGGAGTTGAACGCGACACATCGTCTCTGTCTGGTGAACATTTGTGTCAAGTTATATTGAAATCCATCGATAGATGAAGAAGTTACAGACCGGACACGAAATTTGTAAAAAAGTAATTGCACCCTGTGACCTTGACCTTTGACCCATGGACCTGGGAGTTGAACGCGACACATCGTCTCTGTCTGGTGAACATTTGTGTCAAGTTATATTGAAATCCATCGATAGATGAAGAAGTTACAGACCGGACACGAAATTTGTAACAAAGTAATTGCACCCTGTGACCTTGACCTTTGACCCATGGACCTGGGAGTTGAACGCGACACATCGTCTCTGTCTGGTGAACATTTGTGTCAAGTTATATTGAAATCCATCGATAGATGAAGAAGTTACAGACCGGACACGAATTTGGGACGGACGGAAGGACAGACGGACGGACAGACGGACAGACGGAAGGACGGAAGGACGGACAATGCGACTACTATATGCCCACCGTTGGGGGCATAAAAAGAATATTTTTCCAATAGCTTGTTCAATCAGATGTAGTCAAAACTGCACTGAACTCAAAATTGAGAAGACTTATTTTTTACATCGGAGTAAGGGAAAAAATTAAAAAATTACAAAACACCTGTATGACCGATTTTCTTGCTATGATAGGCATGGTGTTACAAACAGAAACAGATGTTTGATCAGCTTTTGCATTTAGAAAGATATTACAAGGACATATGAAGTGTTTGTCTGGTGGGTTGCTAGTTTATGACATAAATAAATACAGAAACACTATTTCATGTTTCATTTTAATCATTTTATTACTTTCCTCGACTGTAAAACGTAATATTATCCTCGTCCAGACAAGGGGCACATCATTTTTATTTTCTTAGTAAATTGATAAGAAACACGCATGCATGATCCTCATTTAACTTTTATTTTACGTAAAAAAGTGTGAACTATTCTATGATTTAATGTTAGTTGAATTTCTGTGATTAGATTCTGATTGAAACTTATATTATTTAGCACATGATGATGGACCTTGATAATTAAATTATATCGGAACAAAACACTATGATTATGTAGAGGCATGCGTTCAATAGTGGTTCAATTTAAATATGACTGAAAAAGACATCCGGTCAATAGCGGCTCAATTTTAATTAGATGAAATAATATAATCTTGTATAGATTTGTATAGGTGTGTACATAAAATATAACATACAGCCTATAATAATTCTCAAGTTGTAATCTATTACAATGTATGTGTTATCCTTAACTGAAAGCACGTAATTTATTTTAGTTAAGACCAGTAAATAACTAGCCAACTCTGAAAAACTCCACTGCTGGTAGTGACAACTGTTAAAGGTAAAATGGAATCGACATGCGATTTTCATACGTGGTGTTTTTTCTTGCCACATACTCGTTGATTTCAGAACACATCTAGGACGTCCGTAAACCGGTTTAAACCCCCAGTGGTGATTTTGCTACTGACCGTGCCAAGGCGGTACTCTCTTTGTCATCCTTGCTTTTGTTTGTCTTTGTACTTGTGCTTTTGTTAATGTGTGGAAAGTTTATTTCTAGTCTTTGTGTGTTTGTTGGTATTTTCTGTGTTCACCTCGTGTATGTGCGTGTGTTTGGGATGTAGTTGTGTGTATGTGTTTGTGTGTGTGTGTGTGTGTGTTGTGTGTGAATGTATGTGCGTGCGTGCGTACGTGCGTGCGTGCGTGTGTGTGTCATGATATCTATCGTTGTTTTGGCAGTGGTTGCATCTTGTATGTGGCTTTGATTGCTTGACTTTACTACTTTTTCATTTATTGAAAAGCAGGTGGAAGCTTAATGCAGGACAACCGTAATTTCACCCTGCATTAGACTTCTTCAAGTTTCTACGACTCTATGTGTGTGTGTGTGTGTGTGTGTGTGTGTGTGTGTGTGTGTGTGTGTGTGTGTGTGTGTGTGTGTGTGTGTGTGTGTGTGTGTGTGTGTGTGTGTGTGTGTGTGTGTGTGTGTGTGTGTGTGTGTGTGTGTGTGTGTGTGTGTGTGTGTGTGCGTGCGTGCGTGCGTGCGTGCGTGCGTGCGTGCGTGCGTGTGTGTACTACTTATACATTTGTGTAAGCCGTATTAGAGGGGGTTTACTAAATATACAGTGCAGGATAGTTTGTGTAGGATAAATAACAGTTTATGTAGGATAAATAACACTATTTTCTAGGGGTTTTGTTTACCTACTTTCGATCTGGATTCACTTTCTTTTTAAATGTTGACCTACGTCGGAAATTTGCTTAAACTGTATTCTATGTAATCAACTTACTAGCATTCAAAGAGTTCACCAAAGACAAAAGATGTCATTTTACTAAAGCAGACAGAGGAAACGAGGAGTAGAACCTTAGAAAGTAGTTTATCAGAGAGAAAGATGGAATGAATTGCAAGGTTAGTAGCTTCGGTTTTTGGGTGAGAGTGAGAAAACATAACTATCGCCATGAACCCAGTAAACTCCAACAGACCGACGCTACTTACCTTTTTTTTTATTATTGAACCTTCATAATTGATTGAAAATCAGCATAAAAACTAAAACTGCGTGCGGCCTTAAGATAACATAGCCTGTGTAACATTTTATGCTTCAAACATTGCAGAAAGAATCATTTCATATTTTTATTTCTGTCAAATGTGGCTACATGTTATGTATTCCTATATGCGTTCCACCTCGATTTAATTCACAATAATATCCGTCACGTTGTTTGGAGGGTCACGACGAACAGTTAAAAAAACAGTTTCTACATGTTTGGTAGGATAAATACTACATATGTCTGCACTTGAAACCAGTCATTTTGAATGCCATCGAGGCATTTCTGTTCAACGTTTTTGAAAACATTGTTCTTTAATTGAATCACTGAAGTAAATGGACTAAAACGGTAATAAGAATACGAAATGGCCTGCATTTCGTATTCGTATCCAAAGTTTAAGAACAACAGTCTATTTACAATATTTCTGATAGCAAGAGATCCCTCAAAAGCAGCTTTGCAAAAATAGAAACAATCAGACCCGGCTTTATTGAGCATTTATTAAAAGTGTAACATTGACATCGACACAAGAGATATTCATTTTCAAAACTAATAACATGGAAACTAATGGATCCAAAGGATAGAAAGTAAAACAACACCGAGAACGAAGTACGAGGCGACTTTTTACAGACGGCACATAAGTTTGAACAATTTAACATTTTGCACCGATACCTAACTTTGACAATTGAAGAACAATGGCACTTACTAAACTGTATGAGGTTGCGGTTATGACATGTAGTATCTAAGTAATTTGTGCATTTTAGTAGCTCAGTGGAATATAAAAACGTCAACCGTAGTGTGACAACCCTCCCTTGTTTTCGTTTGATAGCGTGCTCATTATTGATTTGTTAGAGAAAGAGAGAGAAAACCCACTGAGTAGGGAAAACAATGATACTGAGAAGGTATAGAACACAGTTTGGATGGATTTCAAATGCTTCGGAATGGTTTCTTCAAACTTTCTTGTCAGAAATCTGGTCTGATAGTTCACTGTAAAACGTGCCTTATACGAAGTCAGGTAGAAAATGATATACGAAATGACTAAGCATCACCAGAAGCACAAATAAAATGCTCGCTCACATATACACACACGAACGTTATAGAACTGTTCATGGCTTGTTCCACACTATAATATTAGCATGGCAAGCTATGACACCAAAGCTTACGTGACAGTATGATAAGACTAAACCTTAAATCAATGTCTTACTGAAATTTAAATATCGGCTGGGCTGGGTCTAGGGCACTGTGTCACTATTAAGGATAGTTTTTGGTGAATTACACAGTGACACTGAAAAGTAACATAGCGCCAAGGGATGTTGAACATAAAAACTGTACAAGCACCGAAACAGAACAAATGACGACCGCTTATAAACACGCCATACACATATACCTTACACATACACATAGAACTATTCATTGAATGTTCAATACCAACACCATAACTTACGCAAGAATGTGATAAGGCATAACGTCATAAACGCTTTACTGAAACGTATATATCAGTTCGACTGATTCGGTCACTTGATCACAGTACAAATATTCTTAAAGTTGGTATTAGTAGCAATACAAAGAGAAAATTGCAGACGCATTCATGAGTAGTAATCGAAAGTGCAACACTACTTAGGCCCCTAGCACCGAAACTAATTATCTCCAATGACCAGAAAATATAACAACACTGCGAATGAAGTACATGCGACTTTACGGCCGCCACACAAGTTGCATAACAAAACAGGCATGCGTAGTTATTGAACATTATGCCATGAGTACAGTTGTAAAGTAACACAGAAAAAAGAAATGTACTCACCTGCATTTTTGTCTATGAAATATCAGTTTTGTCTCCCATACCCCATCTGTAATATGCATATAGTCATTTCTTTAAAAACTGCAGTCTAGAGGATAACTGGGCCGAAGACATTCACTAAAATATATTTGTTGTTATCTTCTTCGACAGACGACTGAAAGTAGATAGTGATGACCATGAAGCAAAAATAGGCAATGAATTTCATTTATATAATCTGATCGAATAACAAAGATGACCTTGTAATGTCCCTGCCTATTCAAGCTTACATTCTAATAATACGGTATTAGATGTTGACATGTAAAGGCCGCCTACATGATCAGATGTTTTAATTCAACAAGTCAGATACATTTTCCGTTCGATGAATGAGAGCTATTAGATTCCATTGTGCAGTCTTTGTAGAACATTTACCAGGCCATATCTAATCTGCATGAGGAGTTATGGTGGCACAGCATGAATTATCTAGACAGAATGCTGTGTGTGCATTGGATGGGTGGTCAGTCTCAGAGACAACGATCGCCGAATAGGGCTATGATTGGAGGTTGCAACGTGTCAGTGTTTAACTTAGGGATGTCAGTATGGTGGAAATGGTTCACTATCGTCATATTTTGGTCTTACTTGATTAAAAATTCTGAAGAGAGGTGATCCCCCGAGAGCAAAAATTGCAAAACAAAAAGAGAAAAGTGCAGACTCAGTTTTATTGAGTCTGTTCATGAACAGTAATTGAAAGTGCAACACTGCTCATGCTCCCTAGCACCGGCTTAAGCGGTATTCAATTTTCAGAACAAGAAGTAATGAAATTCATGATCTCGAAGGATCAGAAGGTATAACAACACTGAGAATGAAGTTCATTTTCAAGATTTCGCAAGATCGTGTTTTTTTCTTTGGCTTTTTGTTTCGAGTATTCTAAAGTGAATGCTTTTGTTTCATCCTTTAAAAGTTCCCAGCTTACTCGGGGATCGATATTCAAATTGTCTATGTTTTTACAGGAAGAATCAATGAAATTATTCATGCTGTTTGTAAATGTTTCAACATCTATTAAGGAGTTATTGAATACCCATGTTCCTGGATCTCGTTTATTACTTAAACTTATCATTAACGATTTCGCCATATGATTAGTTGATTTTTTAATGCCGGGTGAATATCGCATGAATGAACAGTAGAGAGTATATCTTCATTAATTAACCAATAATCTATTCTGGTTTTTTTAATTCCATTCTTGCGTCTCCAGGTAAATTGTTTAAATCGTTTTTTATCCGCCAAATGTCGCTAAGGTTAAGGTCAGATATTAATTTTAGAAGAGTGTGCGTGTTAGTTAAACTACAGGGCTTCGGTTTACGATTTTCAACACTTCATTCAAGTCCCCACCTATAATTACAACAGTATACCCTTTATCCTTCAGTAAAGACAAAATGTTTTTTAAATAAATCATCTCATAATTTCCTGTTATTATGAGCATAAATGTTCAAAAGTGGTAAGTAATCAGGTGTTTTGATACATTTAATAGGGGGAATCTACCAAAAATGTCTGGCAAGACTTCTTCTATTTCTAGACACAGACTATTATGTATCATAATCGAAACACCTCTACTATTGCTATTTCCGAAAGCATGATAACAATTCCATCCTGTAAATTCCATTTCTATTGTAAGTTCTAGTTCATTAGGGAAGTGTGTTTCTTTTTTATTTTCTCAAGATTCTTTATTGACTTAAACTATACATAGTTCATCGTCATTTAACAATATTCAATGCATAATAATAATTGGTACATGTGATAGATTGTATGACACTCGTATTACTACAACTTCCTAAATTCTTTTTGTTTTTGTTTTTTCTCTCTCTTCTTTCTTCTTTTTCTGTATACAAATATAACAGGCGACCGCCCAATGCAGGAACGAAACAATGCAGAGAGCTTCTTTTGAACCGGTCCGCATTAATCATATCCTGCATTAAGCCGTCATCATGATACTATACAATGCATTTTATTTCAGTGTTAAACATTGGAAGAATGTCAGTGAAACAGTGTAAAGACCGATCGGTTGTATTTCAAAGAGCCATCCAATCTCGGTCTGCACTATTTCATGTCATCTATTAACGACTAGACTTATCTGAACTAGTCGATGTTTGTAAGGTACTTATTAAATCTACAGATGAAATTGGATGCAAGTTTCTTTTTCTCAAGATACGTATACATTATATCAAATTCGTATAAAAATAGGGCTGTTACATTAAATGGTTTTGTTCTTTTATCACTGATATAGTATCCTTTGTATATACAAAAAAACGACTAAATTAAGTATAGCATTTACATCATTATAGCAAATATCACTCACTTTGTACCCTATTACAATATACTTTAATGACTGCAAATTGTTAGCAATGCCGCACTTCTGGAAAACCTGTGTTACTGTTTCCCACAATTGAGATACTGCAATGTACAATCAATAAAAAAGTGATCATAATCTTCATGAACATTACATATATTACAGTTAAGGTTTTGTTCTAATTTCCATCTATATAGATTAACTTTAGTTGCTAAAATATCATTTATTAGCTTAAATTTATATTGCTTAATACGATTATCAATATACGTTTTCTCCAAGGATAAGTAAAAAATATTCCAAACATACTTTTCGCTGAAACGACTTTCCCATTTGCGATGTATATATGGTTTAATGAATATATATGCTATAAATATTTTATAAAAATCCTTACTTGTCATGCGTAAAACATAATTATTGTCAAATTTAAGTTGCAATTCTGTTTTAACCTTTGTCTTGATTGATGCCTCAGATTTAAGTATAATTTTCCATGAGTTTGGGAGTGCAGTGTTGACTATATTTACTTGACTTATCCAGTTAGATCTGTCCTTTAACAAGCCAAATATTTTAACTTCATCTATTTTCCCTGTTGTTTGGTTTAGTATATCATCTACATAAAGTATTCCTGCTTTTATCCATGATTTGAATAGGATGCATTTCTTACCTAATTGTATATGTTTATTTCCCCATAGTATTTGTTTACCAATTTTACTGAAGTCCCTTGGAAACGAATTACAGTTACTATCTAGTCCCTTAATTTCAAACCAAGTACTCAGAATATCCTCATAGAAAGGAGGCAGTTTAATAGCTGGAGATGGAAGATATTTTACTGAATTAATGTTCATATAAAATACCAAGAGACTGTCTCCAAACTGATTTAAAAAGTATGTTGGTATTATTTTCCAGTTGGCTTCATCGTTTTCCATAAGTGACATTACCCATTTTAGCTTTAATGACTTAATAAATGATTCTACATCAACCATATTAAGACCACCTGCTTGCTTAAGACCTATTACTGTTTTTCTTTTATTTTTTTCCCTTTTACCATTCCATAAAAAGTCGAACAATATTTTTTTTATTTCGTCTACTACACCTTTTGAAACTTTTAGTGTTTGATATAAGTAAACAAATTTTGACAATAATACTGTTTTTATTACAGTAACTCTACCATATATTGTTAAATTCCGTTTCGACCAATTTTTGATAGCTTCTTTACACTCATTTAATATTTTTTGCCAGTTTTTCTTTTCACATACTTCCTTATCGTGTCCAAATGTTATTCCGAGTGCTTTAACTTCATTTGAGCATTTGATATCACCAATATTCTCCTGTAATTACTTATTTCTTCCTATCCAAAGGCATTCTGTTTTATTCCTGTTAAGCTTGAGGCCAGAGTGCATTCCAAATGTTTCAACTATTTTCAGAGCACAATTTGCATCGTTTTTATTCTTAGCGAAAATAGTAGTATCGTCCGCTAACTGGGTTAATTTTAAACAAATGTCTGGATTATGCGTTGTTTCTAAAGTTATGCCTTGGAAATCGCCATTTTGCCTTAATTTTGCTGCTAAAATTTCTGCCACTAAAATATAGACCAGAGCACTGAGCGTTAAAGATGCACGACGTTATCTTTTGGTAAAATGCTTTAAGCCATTTTCTGAATGAGATTCCAAAGCCAAACTTTTCAAGCACCTTAAACATGAATGCGTGTTCCACGGTATCAAATGCCTTTTTAAAATCAAGAAATAAAATCAACCCTTCTATATCTAAAGAATCGGCATAGTCAATGACATCTTGTATTTGTCGAATGTTAAAGCCAATATATCTATTTTTATGTACCCCTGCTGGTCCATACTAACTAAATTTGGTAAAACCTTCTGTAATCGTTTTGATAAACTTCTTGTTGCGATTTTATAATCTATATTCAAAAGTGATATGGGCCTCCAGTGTTCAATGTTATTTGGATCCCCCTTTTTATATATTAAGGATAAGATGCTGTGTTTTGAGTTTGAGAGAGTTCTCCGTTGTCGTAAGCATTATTCAATGAACTAACTAGTTTATTGCCGAGAATGGGCCAGAACTTTTTATAAACTCTACTGTTAAGCCGTCACTCCCTGGACTTTTATTTAATTTCATCTCTCTTAGCGAGTCGAAACATTCTTTAAGAGATAGATGTCCTTCACATATACTTGATGACTTTTCATTTAAAGAGGGTGTATCAATATTTTCTAAGTAAAGATCGATGTCATCTTGGTCAACATTACAAGATGTATAGAAAGAGCTATAGAAGTCGGCTTCTGCTTTCAGAATGTCACTTGTATCATTTAAAAAATTGTTATTCACAATTAATGTTTGTATCTGTTTACGTGATTGCCTTGATTTTTCTAAGCTTAAGAAGTATTTGGTACACTTTTCACTTTCATCTATAATTTGGATTCGTGATCGTATCATGGCTCCTTTGGCTTTATAAGCATAAATAAATTCAGTTTGTTTTTGCAGTTTATTAAGCTTGTCAATTGTAAATTGTGATGTGTTTTCATCGTTATCTATTTTATTTTGTAGTTCTTGCAATTCTTTCTCTAATGACTTTAAATGCGTGTTTATATGTTTTGCTTTCATTTTAGAATAATTCATAGTAAAACTTTTAATTTCGATTTTTAACATTTCCCAAACTATTTGTGGATTTGTTTGTCCAGCATTTAATTTGTCATGACATGTCGATATGTGGGTATTTAATTGATTAACATACTGTTCGTCTTCTATTAAAGAATTATTAAATTTCCAGTTGCCAGGACCTCGTGTGCTGCTTAAACTAATAACAAGGGATATAGCCATGTGATCAGTATATTGAATTAATGCTGGGCGTATATCGCATGATCTGATTGTCGGCACCGTATCTTCGTTTATTAACCAGAAATCTATTCTACTTTTTTCTATTCCGTTTTTTCTTCGCCATGTAAACTGCTTCTGAAGCTCATTTTTTGTATGCCATACATCATTTAGATTGCATTCCGTTATTAATTTCAATAGTGAAGGTGAACTGTACAATTTTGTTGGGCGTGGTAGTCGATCATTGACTTTCAATACTTCATTAAAGTCTCCCCCCATAATTACATTACTGTAACCGTTATGCTTTATTAAAGGGAGCAAACTGTTGAAAGAAGTATTACGCAGTTGTCTATCGTTATGTGCATAAACATTTACAAGTGTCATATAGTCAGTGTCCTTTTTTTGCATTGAGTATTAAATACCTATCGTAAGTATCTCGTGCACAGTGCTCGATTTCCATCGATAGTGTATTTTGTATTAGAACCCCTCTACTGCTGCTATTGCCATAGGCGTGATAACACTGCCATTCTGAAAATTCACCGCTAATAGTGATTTCTAGGTCCTTTGTAAAATGTGTTTCTTGGAGGTAAATAATGTTAGCCTTTTGCTGATTTATACACCTTAACAGACGATGACGTTTCTTTGTGTCTCTCAGTCCCTGTGCATTGAGAGACAAGAAGTGAATCAAATTAGGCTTTGTCATAGGAGTTTAAGAATGAAAGCACCTTATTGTCAAATATGCAACGGTTTACCAGTGGACAATTCAACAACAGGCAAGCAATAATTACAATCATACCTAACCCGTGCATGAATTTAAAATCAATGAACCAGTAAAATAACGGTTCTGTGTATATTCCTCCGACACACAACACGCTATTTTTATATATCAACCTACCCAATACCGTATGTATAGTTAAATTCATAAGGTATATTCCATATGTATGTATATAATAACAAACACTGCAATGCTCTATTGTATAAACACATTTTGTAAGTAAGTCGTTTAAGTAGTTTGAATCCTGATCTGACATCAGATAATGTCGAATCAGCTTCAAACCACTTAACATGTTGCATGCATTTTCCAGTAAGGCATCCTCTACGTTACACATATTTAAATGCAGACAGAACATTGAACAGTTTAAATCATGCATAGATACTATATGTAGTGTGTTTCTTGCAGGTATACGATATTTGCCTTTTGGTGTGTTATCCATTGTAGAAGACGCCCGCGTTTACTTGCATCTCATAGCCCTTGGGCGTTTAGAGATCGGAAATGAATCAAATCATTCTGAATCTAATTAAAGAAGTTGTCAAGTGATTATATGAAGCTGTTTCTGCAAAACATCTGGATATAATTACGTTTGGTCGTAACCTGTGGCACGGTCGAACCTCACTCAACACGGAACAGAATTCGTTAATTTAGGTACTATGTTGTTTATCAATTCTAGAGGCACTAAACCCCACGTTTAATAAGTGTTGTCAGTAGCGCACATCTGCAGTAAAGGCTTGTATTCAAGTTGTTGTTGACGCTTCTTCGAATTTTCGGCATGACACAACAATATTGCCTTGATGCATTATGGGTTGTTTACATATTACGTCACTAAGGAAAACAGCGTCCAATTGTGTACTATCTGTCAAAAATGCCGAAAAGGAAGGCTGAAGCAACTTATACACCTATGGTAATTGTTAAAGTCAAATGTATCATATGTTTCAAAAGGGGTCTTCAATTTGAAATATTTCTTAGAATAAGTTCAACCGTTTAACGGCTAAGTAGTCAAAACGATCACTTTCGTTCTAAAAGTGATCGGCTTCGACCATCTCTTTGATCACCTCTTTGATCATTTTTCAAATCGACCATTGATCACTCTCTGGACCATTTTCTTTGATCGATTTTCTCCGCAGAGTATAAAATGGGGCGAAAATCGTTCGAACAAGGAGAGACGAAACAAAATCTTTAAAAGAACAACACGCATTTTTGAGGCAGAAATATTCATTAATCCGGTAAAATTTAATGCAAGCCTTTCATATCACATACACTGAAGTAAAATAGTAACAAAATCCATTGACAGAATATATTACATGAACTTGTATTCAAGTATTTTTCTACTGAATCAACGGATTTGACTATTAACGTTACAAAACCCCTTCCTTCAGTTTCATTTTATTAAATCCATATATCTTGATGCAGATGTGCGCTGCTACGGTTATTTGAAGGTATACAGAAGATGTTTTGATGTTTTATAATCGGTCTATGCATAGACAAAAGTAACAAAACAGAACTACTTTGAATTGACAGTTGTTGTTTTACTATGTCTCCCATCCAGTTACTGATCTGAACTAGATCTACTGATCTGGATCTCAGAACCACAACGCTCACTTCAGACCAGATCATTGAACGTGCCTTGCGGGCACAACATATATGGTGACGGCGGTGGAATCTGATTAAAACTGTCACATCCAGAGATACGAACTATTAGCCTCAAATTTGTAAGTATTTAATACGCTACCATGTATAGTCCGAGACCGGTAGACAGTGGTGGCGTTATATTTTTTAACCCTTGTGCTGCCGCATCTCGCCGCGGAGAAAATCAACAGAGACCAATTTCTCCAACATTTGGACCGAGATCCAGTGCAAATATTGAACAAATAAATGAGAGACGAAGCCAAGTTTCCTCACCACGTTTTGCTTATGAAAGGGAAAACCCATACAGCTCACATCAAGAAAACACGAATCCGAAAAGAGCATGTCTAAATCTAGTGATAACCAAAACTCCCCACAAACAAGTCAACAAGTTTCTTGCAAGTCAAAAACAGATGTTACAGAAATTCTTTGCAATATAACAGGTACTCACGCAAATGAGCTCCCAGCTAAATTCCATTAAATCCAATCAAATGAATTCCAAAATCCAAGAACACAACACTTCACCATTTTGTGAACAAATAATGACGCCAGAGCCCCAGGAATGCACGCGTCATAGCCAAGGTCAAGATGTCACCGTTTTCCGTAAGGTTGAAGAGGAGTACCCCTGCAGGAATTTAAATGACCGCAATTTGAGAGATCCAGTGTTGCAAAATAGTGATCAAAATATAGATATAGCACCCAACCAAAGTGGATCTAGATCTTTATCCCAGCAAATGATAAACAATAACAGCGGATTTGTGAATATACCGGACAAAGATTTATGCATAGATCTACAGCCTTAAACTACGAATTACAACAAATTAAGAGCAGTACCAGTTAATGCAAGATTGAACAGACCACGGTTACTGCACGACCTGGGTGGTTTCAAAATAACTCCATTTAAAGGAGATGGAGATTGGCGGGTCTGGCATGCCAGATTTAAAACCATTGTCAGTAGGTTTGGACTTTCAGATGAGGAAAATTAGACCAGCTTCTGCCAAGAATCGACGGCAAAGCAGCTGAATTTGTATTCACGTAGCTACCGTCCGAGCTGTTGTATAACTATAGGGGTCTTATCAACGAGCTTAATTGCAGATTCAGAGTTTTTGAGACGTCTAGATCTTTTGCTGCCAAATTCAGTAGGCGTAGTCAGAAAGTTGGTGAGACAGCCGAGGAATGCGCCTCTGAGCTTAAAATCCTATACGACAAAGCCCATTAGTACAGAGACGCCCGAACAAGAAACGAGGACCTGGTACGTCGAATTTTGGATGGCCTCAGAGATGATCAAATTCGCTTTCAGGTCGAGTATCATAAAGAGCCCGAGACCATTGACGAGGCTGTTTTTCATGTCGTGAATCTTATACAGACAAGAGGCCGACGTGACTACGAGAGGAGACCGTTAGAAAATACAAGGCGTCTAGAGCTTGAGCAAGAGGGAAGCAACGGGCCTTCTGAAAGAGATTACAAGAGGCGACAGGATTGTCAACAGTCTACAAATACCAATTCGTCTCCTCGAGATGTGATAGGTCAAAATGACATAAACTCAGTGCTAGAGCAGATTGTTGAAAGACTGGACAAAATAGAAAAGGCAAATAAACCTTTTGGTTATACCAAAGGTAGGACGCCAAAAGACAACAGAGGTAGAAAAGAATGCTTTAATTGTCACAAAGAAGGTCATTTTGCTAGGGAATGTCCAGACAAGCCTACATACCAGAAAAGGCGCAGGGACAAGAGGAATGACACGTCTGAAGACATTTCTTTAAACATGAAAGGACCAGCTCTTGCGGCCAAAGGGAGGCCCAACTAGATAGCGTAGCTGAAGGCCAAAGTCAAGTCGTAGATGCTCACAACAATGATGTAGAAAAAGTAAGTGAAGGTCAACCGAAACGTAAAAGTGACCTTTGCGATGGTGTATATACAAAGGGGTCTGTAGAAGGGGTATCCGTTATTTTTACAATGGACACAGGCGCTTCAAACACAGTAATTTCCACAAAAGTGTTTGACAAAATAGAGACCAATAGAACTAGACTGATAAAGTCTGCTTGTTTACGAGGAGCAGGGGGCATGCCTATTAAAGAGAAAGGGAATGCAGAATTCATGCTAAGATTGGGTTCCCTAGAGACTGTCATAGAGGCTGTGGTAGCCGATATTGAAGATGAAGTACTGCTAGGGTATGATATCTTGGGTGGATCTGAAAAAAGGCAGCCGACATCTTACTGAGCAAGAACAAAATAGTCATAGGCTCAGTTGAGATACCATGTTTCCAGATTTGCAGAAAAGGGCAAACTATAAAAGTGGTTGGGGCAGATGATTTCAAAATCCCAGGTCTCTCAGAGTCCATTGTCGAGGTGTATGTGAAAGGCGAGAAGATGATGATGCTGATGTCAGAGCAGATTATCTGTAAGGGCCGAATGATAATTTCAAAGAGAGATACCCGCTGGTCATGGCGTCATCTTTGGTGAACATCAACAGAACGGTGACTTGCAAAGTGCAGATCCTGAATCCGTGTACTTCAGAGGTTGATTTGAAATAAGATGCAGAAATCAGCATTGCTGAAAGAATAGAACGAATAGTTAGTGTTATAGCAAATGCAGAAAGTGAAGAAACGGGTATGGAAAGCATCCGTAGAATCAAAGTAGGTCTCAACAGGGATGAAATTGAGACAAGTACACAAAATAATATCAATGAGAGTGAGGTGCCAGATCATTTAAAAGCATTGTTTGAAAAATCAGCCAAGGGTAAAAATGAGTCATAACGTCAAGCGTTGGCAGGGCTCTTAGTGAAATATAAAGAAACATTTTCGAAAGATGAGTGGGACATTGGTTTAACTGATTTGGCGGAACATCCAATAAAAACAGGAGACGCAAGTCCGGTAAAGCAAAGACCAAGAAGAGTTCCACTAGCTTACGCTGATGAAGAAAGAAAAGCAATTGAGGACCTGCTCAAAAAGGGAGTTATTCAAAAAAGTTCTTCACCATGGGCAAGTCCAATTGTTTTGGTAAAAAATAAGTCGATAAGACCCTGCGTTGACTACAGAAGAGTCAATAGCCTAGTGAAGCCAGATGGGTTTCCGCTACCACATATCCAGGATTGTCTGGATGCGGTTGCTGGATTCAACCTATTCAGTAGTTTTGACCTGACTAGTGGGTACTTCCAAATTCCCCTTAAAAAGGAAGATATACCAAAAAGCGCATTCTCTTGTAAATTTGGACAATATGAGATGACGCGAATGCCCTTCGGTTTATACATTCCAAAGGACTATGGAGCTAGCGCTTCAGGGACTGCAGTGGATAACGTGCTCGATGTACATTGATGATATAATTGTGTATGCAGAAAACTTTGAGCAACATTTCAGTAGAGTAGATAAAGTGCTCGATCGTATCAAATCCACCGGATTAAAGCTTAAGCCGGAAAAGTGCAATATGCTCCAAACTGAGGTGGTGTTCTTAGGGCATGTGGTTTCTAAGGAAGGTGTACAGCCTGACCCTATGAACATTGCAAAAATTGTCCAATGACCAGTTCCGCAGAATGCAAAACAAGTTAAACAATTTGTTGCAGCCGGCTCTCACTAGGGGCGGTTTGTCAAAAAATTTGCAAAAATTGCGAGGCCCTTGACTGAACTTATCAAGAAAGGAAAAGAGTTTGTCTGGGATGAGGCTTGTAGCTGTGCCTTTTCGCAAGTCAAACAGGCCCTTACCAGTCCAGACATAATGGGATATCCAATGAATGAAGCTGGTCAGTTTTTGCTTGACGTAGACGCATCAGGGGTTGGTATTGGAGGAGTATTGGCACAAGAACAAGTAGGTAGAGAAAGAGTGATTGCTTACGCTAGCCGTGCTATGAATAAAGCAGAAAAAACTCCTGCATTACTGAGAAAGAGCTTCTGGCAGTAGTGTATTTGTCCAATACTTCAGAAATACTTGTTGGGCAGAAAAATTACGGTTCGCACAGACCATCAGGCCTTGGTTTGGTTGTTCAAACTTAAAGAGCCAAGCGGAAAAATTGCTCGATGGACTGAAATACTGGCCCAGTATGATTTTTCTATTGAGTACAGGCCAGGCACGAAGCAGGGTCACTGTGATGCTCTTTCCAGGTGTGCGGCTCCGAGAGACTGCACCTGTGACGAAGTAGATATAAGCGAGACCCTTAAATGTGGTCCTTGCCAGCAGAAATGTGTAAAAAGAGGGAAAATGATGGTGTTGGAATGGGAACATTTTCCAGCTAGTGCCCCTGAAATCCATGGTTTAGATTTTAGCAAAACCAAGGAAGAAGAGATTAGAGCGCAAGAACAACCTAAGCCAGGCACTTCCAAAACGCCCATGCGAACCCTACAGAACCCTGTGAATCAGCAATGCTGGTTGGAATTTTACACTCCAGATATGATGTCCACAGATTAAAAGCAGGATCCTGATCTTTCTAGAGTTATAGATGGTTTGGAAAAATCAGAAAGACCTAACAACAATGAATTGGCTAATTTACTAATTACAAATGGACTGTAAAATGAAATTACAGATGAACTGTGATCATAACATTTCAAAACAAATACAGGTGAACTTTTAAAAGTGCATATTGTAGTGACTCTCTTACACTGAATTGCCACTCAGTTCAGAAGACTGGGTCAGTTTTTTGTTTTTTTTGTTTAAAGGTAAACATGTCAGCTGATTGCAATTTCATGTATTATAATTGCTAAGTTTTAACATAGACGGATAGCTTAGACCTATTATAGACGTCAAAGGCCTGACACATGGCCGGGTTTATGATATCTGGTTCTAAGTCTATGATACTTGGTTGTTTGATAGTCATATGGTTATCAAATTCTATTTTCCAAAATGAGAAATCTCACATTTTCTGAAATATTATGGGTGTTACTTGTTATGCTAATTTTATAGCCGTATTAAAATTTGTGTGTGGGGTACATTTATTTTAACAGTTTCGGGTTAGATCAACCTATTTGGTGTTTAACCTGTTTGATTTTTCAATGTTAATCGACTGTTAAGGGAAGTCGAGTTTTCTTATCTAAATAAGGAAATAGTTTAAAGTGTTCGTGCTGAAGGACTTTCATGAGAACTTTAATATATTTCTCCTTGTTGTAAACTCATGTTCTACCTTTCATCATTTCAGTAGTTGACTTTTGCCATCAACTGCTTGAACATTGAGGGTAGTTAAAACACAACTACTGGTTTGATTTGTTTAAAACTGTTTTATGAGTATTGTTTAAACAAAAGTTGAATGATAGGCTGCTGGAGCTTAGCCTATTTAAGAGGGGGGTAATGCAGTGTCCTGGTTTCGCCAGTGTCCAGTGAGTTTCGACCTGCCTGTGGCACGGTCGAACCTCACTCAACACGGAACAGAATTCGTTAATTTAGGTACTATGTTGTTTATCAATTCTAGAGGCACTAAACCCCACGTTTAATAAGTGTTGTCAGTAGCGCACATCTGCAGTAAAGGCTTGTATTCAAGTTGTTGTTGACGCTTCTTCGAATTTCCGGCATGCATAACCAATCAAAGTCACGTAACCAGTGACATACAGTAGTAGAACTATACCAAGACCTGGGTCTAGACCTCCTCAAAACTTGGTATACCTTACTCGGTACTGTTTTACATAGAGCCGATCTGGGTCTTCACAGTTTTCTTTATTACCCAGAAGTAAATAAAATACATAACCAATCAAAACCATGTAATCAGCAATATACAGCAGCAGATTTTTACTAAGACCTGGGTCTAAACCTTCTCAAAACTTGGTATACCTTACTTGGTACTGTCTTACACAGATCCGATCTGGGTCTTCAGAGTTTTGTATACTATCCATAAGAACATATAATACATAAACAAAAGCATGTAATCATTTACATATAGCAGTAGAATTATACTTAAAACCTGGGTCCAATTTTATCCATGCGTACATGTACTGCACAACAAATTAAAACCATGTAACCAGTGTTGTATAGCATTAAGCTCATACAGGAAATTTCAAAGAGTGCATAACACAGCAGCCCGCATCATAACCAGAACTCCTCGATATAATCATATTATGCCAGTTCTGAAGGAACTTCTCTGGCTTCCGGTTCAACGTCGGATTGAATTCAAAAGTCTGACACTTACGTATAAAGACATGCACAATGAATCTCCCAAGTACATTGTCGATATGTTTGACGTGTACATGCCGCGCAGAGAGTAAGGTCAGCAAATAGATCAGTGTCGTTGGTTGTGCCAAAAAATAGTAAGATAAAATACGATGAAAGAAGTTTCATGAACACAGCTCCAAAACTTTGGAATGTTCTACCATCAGACATTACAGATGCAATGTCGATGGCATGTTTCAAAAGGTGTCTGAAAACGCATTTGTCAACATTAGTTACTAGGTCAGTTTAGGAAACGATAGACAGTCATTCGGTTCCTCCCGGTTCGTGAGTTCATATCTACTGCATATCTAAGCCACGTCTTCAGTACCAGTCGCAGGTGACAGCACTGTATTGCTGATTAGTTTGTGAAAACTGTACATGGTTCAATCCAATCCAGGGCTGGGGCTTGCAATTCGTGAAAGTAACATGTCTCATGTTCAAGTAAGGGAGAATATCATTCCCTATCTCGACTATTGACTGCAACATGTGTTCATGTTAGAGTGGAAGCTTGATCCGAATTCTCTGGCTGTGAGTGGTCTCTTCGACCAACTTTGAATTGTGAGGATGCCTTATCGTTTTCAGATATTGTCATTGTTTGCACTGAAGTCCAATGGTAAATGTAGGGTGTTCATTCACGGGGGTTACTGTGTGTACCATTCCTCAATTATACTATCTCTATTTTGTGTATATAATCGCTCGAATTGTACATGTATTTGGGTTGGTTTAACTGGCCGACCATGGTAAATTACTTTGTGGAGAGGTGGGGGTCTAGTTAGTTAGGCTTATTAATTGTTTTCTCATAGGGATCCCTTTGCTATGTTCGTACGGGTGTGGTGTCCGCGGTGAGTTCTGTTATCTAACAGAGCATCCCCAATATTGGTACCTCGGGCATCTTGTTCGCATTGCGACCCGGTCCAAACTAGACTCAGGGATTTCATTTAAGTTAAATTGAGTTTTGGCTTATCGGGGAACTGGATTATTTCATTCACCCATTTTTTTTTTATCCTAATGAAAGAGGGGAGGAATGTAGTAAAACTGGTTTTTACTGTGTCTATCGCCCATGCGCAAGCGTCAACCGGGGGCTCGGGGGGAATAAACACAGATTTTACCAATCTAATTTTTACTGTACAATCATACGGTTCCTTAAGGTTAGTGATTTCCTACTTATTGTATATCTATTGCATATCTTTTATTAACCAGATGAACAGACAATCATGTGGTTCCTTCTGGCTAGCGATTTCATATATAATTGTATATCTAGTGTATGTCTTTCATTGCCAGGATAATCATCCGCTTCGTTCCGGTAGGTGATTTCATTCATGTGAAGCGCTTATGAACGCATCCATCCTGTGTGAAAAGAGCGCTTTATAAATGTGGTATACTAATAATAATCATCATCATATTAACAAAGTCATTATTTACATTGTTTTATCATGGTATTGCATTGCTTTAAGTTTCAATTCTGCTATAAATCTGAATATACTCTATATGCAGGATTTATGTAAAAACACATTGAAATGCGTTTCTTTATTTCCATTTAAGAAATGAATGACGTGCTCCCGGTATTCATGAGGTGATGCAACGCATAGCTTTACGAGCAAAGTTAGTGAAGCCCGAAGGGCTTCACGTTAATCTTTGCTCGTAAGGCTATGCGTTGCATATCTCATGAATACCGGGAGCACGTCATTCATTTCTTATATTTATATTCCATTGCATTTCTTATATTTCAACGGATTTTTTTTACCGGTCACGCAATAATAGCCGCTATCTGGGTCGTTGCCAGGTTCGTTTCTAACGTAGTAGGATCTCTATATATGGTATGAAAAATAGTCCCAAACATATATTATAAACATAGAATGAATACAAGATTTTAATCAGTAAATTTCCAGCTATGTTTAAAGAAAAGATTATCGAGATATTTCATACCATATATATTTACGAAATGTTGGTATTAAAGCATCTTCTTGAATGTAGGTCGCGGTGTCGAAGCCAATTTACTCAACCGCCATGCTTGATCGCAAGAGTGTCACAACGTTGGATTTTATTCTCGGATTTTTCTTTGTTAACGGTAAGGACACTGACTTATATAAGCTTCACTCTTTACTTGATAATATATTTGGATACACCACGGCTGTTAGAGTTGGCAATATTACGTATTCAAGCGATAATTCTCAGTAAGAAGATGCCACCTTTCAAATTTTCAGGGCCGCTTGAATGGCAATCCATTTTCTGTTCTACGCTTAAAACTCATGGGGGCTCCAGTAAATGTCTGCTACACTTGATTCACACCCATTGACAACATGGTGTTGTATCATCATGTACAAGTTCAATTACAGGATTTTATCCAGATAATACGGTTCCTGTAGGAGCCGACAGGTCAGCGTCTGATCGGGGTCTTCTCTGTTTGCTTCAGATCTTGTAAATTAGACTTGACATTTTCTGCAATGACCACCACTAAATACGTGATTAATGAATATGAATCTAGTTAATGGTGATCGACGTCGTCATTTATCGCACTAATATAGTAGACCCAGATCGGACGAAAAATGTTACACTAATATAGTAGACCCAAATAACGTGATGATCTAATTATGTTGACGTCGCCATTTGTTGTACTAATATAGTAGACCCAGATAAGACCGCCCATGTTAGGAACCGACTGATCAGGGTCTGCCCTGTTTGCTGCTGGTAATAGATACTTCTTAGTTCTCAGACATACAAGACGAAGCTGTACTTAACTTGATCTGGTACTTTTATTGGTACTTTGAGTTTATCTTTGATCAGATAATTATAAAGAATTATGATGATTATACACAGGAAGGGGTAAAACGTTCAATCCTAAAATGCATCAGAAGAGGCTGCTGTATGTAGTACATGATTTACTGAAGCCTCTTCTGATGCATTTTAAGGTTGATTATCCCTAATGAGATAAGAAATTGACAATTTCTTCAGAATACTATTTTATTTCAGTTATTAACAGTTTGGAGCCTGGTAAGACACCAGGTTGTCAGGTGTCTGATAGATAACTGCTTAAAGTAGCTGAAAGTAAAGCAGAATGCTCCTTTCAACGCATAGCTTTTAAGAGCAAAGATAAAAATGAAGCCCTGCAGGCTTCACTACTTTGCTCTTAAAAGCTTTGCATTGCATAACCTCATGAACACCAGAGAATGTTTTTTATGTATTAATCAGTGCATGAAAAATTCCCTTTTATGGGATAATCATAATGGGTTCATTTAAACTGTAGATTAAAAGTACAATCATGAAATGTGGCATTGGACATGAAACCCATCTGAGATGAATTAGTGGAAGAACTAAAATTTTGCACATTTTCAAGACAGCTAGGTACAACCAACCTGTTTGCACTCATTGGCTCTGAAACTTGCTTGTTTTTATCAGTTTCAGACATGGTTGCTGTAGATGACACGGAGCAAAGGGATCTACTAAGCAGCTGTTTCTGTTCAGAAGATAAGTTCCTATTATAGGATCTGATAGAACTTTCATTTCTATGGCCAGACATGAACATTATAGGCCGTGCCTCAAAGTCAGCGTCATTCATTTGAGTAATGGCTGTTGCCCTTAGGCAGTGGGCTGTGTATCTTCCTAAACAATCACTTGACTTACAGATATCACAGATAAACGTGCGTTTAGCAAGGGGCTTATCATCAAACCAGCAGCCAAAATTTTGTGGATTGTTTTCAGCATTTGGCACACATGAATTGAAAAGAGCTTGAGCCTTTGGAACAGTCTTTTTAATAATAAGGCGCAGCATTTCCACAGGACAGTTTGCCTGACCTGTGGCATACATGCGCTTGTCATGCTGAGCCTCATCTGATTGTAAGCCCCCTTGAAAATTCTTCTGGCATGTTTCATGGGTTAATTTGACATATTCATGCCCATTTTCATCGGACAGGAACTCAAATGATCTCTTGTTTAACTGATGGTGGAATTCCAACCCCCTACTACAAAAGTGAATAGCTAGCTGATACCATACACACTGTCTTAAAACTATTGGGTTTGTTGGTGCACTGACCATGTATTGTTGAATTTTTACCAAATCTGAAATGGGTATAACTTGTTTATGTTTAGTTGGTTTTGATAAACCACTTGCAGTCATTGATTTCAATAAGCCATTCAAAATTCTATTTGAATACACAAAGTCCTTGTCTCTAACTATATCAATGTGACGCCTTATGTCCTGGAGATGTCTATTTATTGCCGCTCTTATGTTCTAGAGTGTATTTTTGTGGTAAAATCCACCAGAGCTTCCATCTTGTGGCCTGGCTTCACAGTAGAACTTAGCAAGTTTCTCGGCCAAAATTGAAGGCGGAACATCATCCAGGTCCAAAACATCACCAAACACACTTGAGTGCCAGTCTGAAATCAATGAATGTGATTTAAAATTACTTTCAAGAATCTAAACATTTCATGTACAGCTAACATCTTGAACTGGGTAAACAGTGTTTTAAAAAAGCATTTTTTGTTTACTTTCAGCATGCTTTAAGCTACTATCTAATCTATCTTAAAAATTCAAGAATGGAATGAACTGAAATTGGCAAATATAGGTGGGTAACTCAATTAACCATTTCCCTGTTCTGTGTTTATTTCAAATTTCAATACCTACTGACTATTCCTGGACAAATAGTTACAACGAAATATGGAAGATGGAGCATTGTAGCCATTTTAGAAAGTAAAGGAACAGATCTATCAAATTCCATTAGCAAACAGAGCAGACCCTAATCAGATGGCTCCTCTAGGAGCTGTCCGATCTGGGTCTACTCTGTTTGCAAATGCGTGAAAACACGTTTACATGAGGGAAAGGGTTAATCTTCACATGAACACCTATCCTGAATAGCGTTGTAATGATTGTTTCAAATTGACAGGAATCTACTCTTACCTTGAAATATTTTCATACCCCACCGGGTATTTCTCTTTGTTGATGTAGATTGATTTGCATCAAAATATCCCGATAGTTGATCATTGCCCACTTTTGCAAATCTTCCTGGTACTGGTGGTTGATTAAGGCCCTGTAATTCATGTTCCATTTTCAACTGAGTCTGTTTTGACGAGCAGACTACATCAATTGCATCGAAATCAATTGTCTGCAGGAAATCGTCGTCGAATTCAGCCATTTTTTTTATTGCAGACGAACGCTATTATACATGTATAATTATGTTGAATCGATCTGAAGGTAAACATAAACACACAAAAACATATATATGTTTAGTATTTATTTATACCACTAGAGCATTGATTTAGATTTATTTATTTCATTTGTATTCGTGCAATGCAAAATAAACATTTCCACATAAGTACTGAAATAAGGCGTCGTTAATCGCTGACATTTCAGTAAGTGGAGTGTTTATGTTTACGTTGTCACGTGTCGATCCCCCATTGATAAATCTTAAAATAGGTCATAACTGGGTCGGTACAGTATTACTCCGCGCTTACACAGTGGAATTCTTGGGAAAGGAGAACCGGCTCAAACCGGTATTGAAATGAACATTCAATGGAAAGTACAACTTTCTTTTTAGAATAAGGTTATATAAGGACGTTGCAGGGCGAATGTAAATATTAATGTGTGAACGTTGTTTACCTTGTTTACGCTTTTTAAGCTTTTGATACTGTACCACATAAGAGACTCATTCAGAAACTGAATTCATATGGGATAGGGCAAAATATGGTGGACTGGATAGAAAACTATTTGACAGACCGATATCAACAAGTATCAGTTAATGGCCAAACGTCAAGGTGGCACAGGGTCACATCTGGTATCCCGCAGGGAAGCGTCATAGGGCCACTGATGTTCATAATTTTTATAAACGACCTACCAGAGATAGTGAACTCAACTGTATACTTATTTGCAGATGATACCAAAATATTTAGACTCATAAATAATGAATGCGATAAACATAAACTACAAGAAGATTTGGATACGTTGATCGCATGGACAGATAAATGGTTATTAAAATTACACCCACAGAAATGTAAATACATGAGATTAGGCAGAAACAACCTGGAATACGAATATAACCTATCAGGAACTGTCCTAGGAGAGGTGTCAGAGGAGAAAGATATAGGAGTAACGATTGATAACAAACTAACTTTTGACAGCCATATACACGAAAACGTCAAAAAGGCACATTCCATGTTTGCAGTTATCAGAAGGAACTTCCAATATCTGGATGAGAACAATTTTAGTCCCTTATACAAAACATTAGTAAGAACGCACCTAGATTATGCAAGTTCAGTCTGGGCTCCACACAAAAATAAACACATAGAGGTAATAGAAGCAGTGCAAAGAAGAGCGACAAGGCAAATTCCAGGCCTATCAGACCTCCCATATGAAGAAAGATTGAGAAAACTAAAAATACCTACACTAACATAGAAGATTGAGGGGGGATATGATAGAAGTATACAAAATCCTAAACAATATATATGATAGAAATATAGAAGAAATTATTAAGCTAAGGGATGAACACCAGTTAAGGCACAGTAATAGGGGAAATACACTACAAATCTTAACGCAAAGGGCAAGCTTAGATATAAGGAAATACAACTTCAGCATTAGAACAGCAAATACATGGAATAGCTTGCCTGAGCAAATAGTAAAAGCCAGTTCAGTAAACTCTTTTAAAAACAAATTAGATAAATTTTGGGAAGACCAAGAATTTAAATATGACTATAAAGCTAAGTATAGGATAATGACCGGAACCGGAACCAGTCACCGGCATTACGCAGAAGAGTCCAGCAAAGAGGATCCTTAAGGGCCTGAGCTGGAAAACAACGCTAAGTAACGCTAAGTAATAGACAGACCGAAATGGTCAAAATGTATAATGTGCGTTCAGTACTCCTGTAGCAAAAAGCTGACATAAAATGCGTGTGTAAATATCATTATATGGAGAATAGTTTTTACATTCATTATCGATTATTTATTCGCAATCAGTCCAGAATTCATGGAGAAAGGACGATGTGAAATTTCGAATCGACCATAAATAATAATGGCGGACGTCGTGCGACTAAATTGAATTCTGTATTCCGCATGGAAGCCGCCGAATATTGTCATGTACACCCGGCAAATTTTGGCAAACTGACCAATCAAATTCCAAGGATTTACTCTGAGGGGTTATAAATAGAACAATTCATTGCATGCTCAACGCTGATGCCGATGTGCTGTTTAACCAAAACTCAATCTCATCAACAACAAAAGGCAAGATGTGACTTACGCAAGGGTGATACAAAAAGAAATAACGTCACAAAATTAGTTACAGGAACATTTGGCAGGGTGCACGGACTGGTATGACTCACAGGCGTTGGGCTCATGAAATATGTCTAAAATAAGTTAAAATGTCCCTAAATTGACGTTTTGTAACATTTGGGGCCGAAAAAATAAAGCCTGGGGCGTTTTGAGACAAAGCTGAAATTTCGTATATTCTATATAAGAGAAAGGCAAATAACTCTCGGGCCATCCGATCCACGGGTGCTCCGCTTCAACTGCAATTATTTTCGACCGGAGGGGAATTTTCCCACAAAACAAAGTTTATATAGAAAGAAAAATGTTTTATCTACACGCTGGTACCAAATACCCCATACTTTGTCTCCGTTTTAGTGAGTACGAGGGGCAAATACCTTCAGAAAACAGTGTTTTTTATTTACTCGGAATCGATATAGTTGGCAAACAAGTGCTAGATTTCACTAAAATCCCTATTCGGAATCGAAGCTGACGCTTCTTTCTGGTAGATACTAATGAGAAATGATGAACTATTTTCAAAGGGAATCTTACATACCGGTGACATCGCATTTTATTGCCACAGATCCGATTAAATCTTTTCGGACAATTCCGAGGACCAGAAACGGCCACTTTCATTTTTAACGTGACAAGCGCACAGACGAATACATACTGGTTTCCCACTTCGCCGTGCACCATCACGAAGAAAGCAGGGTTCCATAATTTGAATGTTTACATAATTGACAAGTAATCAATTCGAATAGACTCTTGCTGCGCAAAATGGCGTAGTCTGTTACCATTGAAGTGTTGGAAACGATATAATCGGATCTGTGGCAGTAGAATGCATTGTCACCGTTATGTGAAAAACAATTTCAACATGTTTCATCATTTCTCATCAGGATCTACCAAAAAAGAGCGTCAGGTTCGCTCCCGAATAGGGATTTTAGTGAAATCGAGCACTTTGTCGCCAACTATATCGTTTCCGAGTAAATAAATCAAAGGCCTGAATGGCCATAATGGCGTTCGTGTTTGATATGGATGTTATGTGTAAGGGGGGGGGGGGGGGGGGATTGATGTACACGTCAATAACAATAATGTCTTGGAATTGATAACAGTATTAATAACAACACATTTTTGTGAAACACTATGCCCCTGATTGTGACAAATATAAATTTGACCCGTAATGTGACATTTAACTGTTATATAACCTTGATTTTATTAAGCCCCCCCCCCACCCAAAATAAAAATGTTTGCCTCTGTAAGTTGCATATGCATGCCAGGTTTGAAGTATGTATATGCAATGGCTACAAAGTTATTGCTAACATGAAAAGTACAAAAATGAGTCATGCAGGAAACACCACATACAGAACAAACACTCGCCCGAACAGCAACACAAGGAAACAGCAAATGTACATAACTAGAAAAAACAACAAGAGACGCACAAAGACAAAACAAACATACAATAGGAGGAAGATGACAGTACCACCTTGGAACGGTCAGTGACAAAAGACACTGGGGGTTAAACCGGTTTATGGGCGCCCAACCTCACGCTTATTCCATCCCCATCCTAAAAGACAAACAGTGTAAATAAACGTATCCCCTCTCCGACTAATCTACAACAACCGCGACGGCAAATACAATGGTAAAGTGCATGTATAACGAAAAAACATTTAATTGAACATAATTGAATACCGCTTAAGCCGGTGCTAGGGGCGTGAGCAGTGTTGCACTTTCAATTACTGTTCATGAACAGACTCAATAAAACCGAGCAATTTTCTCTTTTTGTGTTGCAAGTTTTGCTCTCGGGGATCACCCCTTTTCAGAATTTATACTGTATCCACCTATCGATAGTGTACTCAATGATTGAGCTGCAAACAGAGTAACTGTAGAAAAGTAATAAAGGGTACGACAAAAATATCCGACGTTCTCCTTCCATTTCTGGATTTAAGAGGTCGCCTTCATAGAGTACTTAACCTTTCTTGTCGGCGTACATGCAAAGAGGCCAGTGTGATTGCCAACTGTAAAAGGTTCACAACCAAACATGCAGTATGTTGTAGTACTACAGGATCATATCCCTTTTTAATGAATTCTTTAACACATTTGATGAACAAGTGAGAAAATGGGTATGTCCAATAATTTTACGAAGTTTGTAAATCACATCACCATAAAATTCAGGATGTGAAATACCGTGTCGCAGAAGCACCTTGAGATTACATTGGTACTTGCCAATAAGCGAGAGATTTCGATAGTAAAATTTAGAGAAAGTTTTTCTTAGTTTATGGTATCTATATCCTTGCTTAAGCAGTGTTTCAGTTAAAATGAGATTTCTACTGTTAAAATCGTCAATAGATGAACAAGCTCTAGCAAAACGAATAAGTTGAGATATATAAACCCCGTAAGATGGAGCACGGGGAACATCCCCGTCAAGATGAGGAAAATTTACAATATTAAAATCAAAATCATCTCTTTTGTCATATATTTTAGAAGAAATCATTCCATTATTAATTTTAAGGTCTAGATCAAGAAACGCTGCATAATTGTCGGACGGGTTAGCTTTATTCAATTTGAGTTCTTTAGGATAAATTGTAGGAATCAGAGCATCAAAGAAAGGGTTATCTAAGTTAAAATATCATCCAAATATCGACAAGTTTCATTGAAGGCTTTTATAACATCTTCTTGTGATTGAGGATTCAAACGCAACATGAAATCTCTCTCATAGCAGTACAAAAACAAATCTGCGACAAGTGGTGCACAATTCGTATCCATAGGAATACCAATTACCTGACGGTATATAGCATTCCCATAACGTACAAATATGTTATCGAAAAGAAAAGTTAGTGCTTCGCAAACTTCTGAGCAAGTCCAATTGGTGTAATATTCATTTGCTCGTCAGTAAAGAAAGCTTTTTCAGCATTACATGCCAAGAATGATGTTTTTCCCGGGCAAATACTTTCTGGATTAAGTTAGTAAGCTTATCCTTAATTAAAATATGAGGAAGAGTTGTGTACAGAGTAGAAAAATCGTACGTGCTTACAGTGGATGCAAGATACCTTTTGTTCTTAATTCTGAAAGAGGGTGGTCCCCGAGAGCAAAAATTACAACAAAAAAAGAGAAAATTGCAGACTCGGTTTTATTGAGTCTGTTCATGAACAGTAATTGAAAGTGCAACACTGCTCACGCCCCCTAGCACCGGCTTAAGCGGTATTCAATTTTCAGAACAAGAAGTACTGAAATTCATGATCTCGAAGGATCAGAAGGTATAACAACACTGAGAATGAAGTACGGGGCGGCGTTTTACGGCCGCCACACAAGCGCTTGACACCTGCTGTTGTGAAGATTATAAATTCTGAAAGGGGGTGATCCCCGAGAGCAAAAATTACAACACAAAAAGAGAAAATTGCAGACTCGGTTTTATTGAGTCTGTTCATGAACAGTAATTGAAAGTGCAACACTGCTCACGCCCCCTAGCACCGGCTTAAGCGGTATTCAATTTTCAGAACAAGAAGTACTGAAATTCATGATCTCGAAGGATCAGAAGGTATAACAACACTGAGAATGAAGTACGGGGCGGCGTTTTACGGCCGCCACACAAGCACTAAGTTTGTTTAAGACTTCTGAAGAGTTCTTAATAGACCAGAAGAGATTTATTCCAGAATTTTCATAAGTCTTATCACAGTAGAACTTTACATGTTCCTTTACCTTCGTTAAACAAGAAGTCAAAAGTATAGACAATTTAGTAGTTGTACATGAACTAGAATTTGCAATGAAACGCGCTTTATATGGTTTTTATGTAGTTTTGGTAACCAATACATTGTAGGAAGTTTATGTTGTGTAATTTTAATATCGGTTCCAAATTGTTCACACTTTTTGACATGGTCTGAAATGATGGTCTTTTCGTCAGTGGTAACTGAAATGTATGACTTGGTATTAATAATTTCCTGCTTCAAGACATCGATATAATGTTACCGTCAAATAATAATCACATTATTCGATGCCTTATCAGCAGGAACAAAAACGTATTTTGAATGGAAATCCTGTAAACCCTTTTTAAGATGTCTAAAAGAAGTTCTAGGTTTAGGTGGAAGAAGGTGTTTATTAGAACTGTAAAAGGAAATGCGTTTATCAATTATATCAAAAATTAGTTTTTTCCAACAAGAAAGAGCATTGGACTCAACGTGTTCTCTTCGACACAATTTAATACTAAAATTTTGTAAAGCTTCCGCAATCTGAACTCGACAAGAGTTAAAATCTATCAAGGATGGTATTCTATATTTGGGACCTTTATTCAGAAGAGATCGTAGACGTTTATCTTTAATTATCTCAAAATTACCAATAATCACATGACCAGCCGGAGAATAGCAAACTTTTGAGGTGGCGCAATCTCAATTATCAGGAATATTATCATTAATATTAAGGTCGGCCAAAATTTTATTATAGTTGAAAATTGTATTTCTGATGGGTTTGGTATATTTGTAACAGATGATAGGTGGTTCTGTATTTTTAAAGTATTTAGGAATAGTGTCAATTACATTTTTGTCTCTAAAAATACTTTGGAGGTCAATAAAATCAATACCTTTATTAATAAAAGGAATTTTCAAGAAGAATCTTTGGTGTTCAGATAATTTGTCAATGTGCGGTCTGAGAACATGTAGAGTAAAGCTTTGTATCAAACTAGCCGTTCCTATGAGAGGATCTGATCTAAAAATAATTTTATCGGCTTGCTCGTCAATTTTAATGAACATATAGATAAGAAGGAAAGTCTAGAAAGCATGGCATGTTTACCCGAAGTTAGGCGTAAAGTATGTAGATCAAGAAGAGTCATTTTCAAACGAGATTTTCGTTTAATATTACCAGTTTTGCGAATGTCATGTGATCGAGATTTGCGTTTTCTAATAGAAAAAAAAAATGAAAAAATATCTATATCTGGTTCTTTTGAAATATTTCCAGTCCGGTAAATATTATCATTCAGTCCTAAAGGAAAAGGTGTTTGCAATTTTTTTATCCAATTTAATTCAGATATAAATCTAGCTTTCGATTTAAAGCTACTAGTAGCCTCCTTGTCATATGTTATATGCTCAACAATTTGTACTAAAACATCTTTAAAAGAATGGCCAGATTTCCGAAAGTGTTGGTATAAAAATTGTTTAGTTTACGATTTCGACACTGATATGCATGCTCACGAAATCGAGTCTTCAAAGCACGTCCTGTTTGTCCTACGTACTGTATACCGCAACTAGGCGCGTTTCAAGTTAAAACATAAATAACGTTAGTAGTAGTACAATCAACGTCTGAGTTTATCTTGACATTAAATGTTCTACCATTAACTGTAGATTTTATAGTGGAATTACAAGAAATGTTACTACAACATATGTACCTCTTAGCAAAGTACTTTTGGATAATTGGATACGCTCTGTGTCGCCTGCATAAGGACCGTTTACGAATAGAAGAAACATTTTGGATAACAGATTGTAAAGGTGAAAGTACAACTCTTGGTCCATTGAAAAAACATTTATTAATAGAAAGAGATGTGAAAAGATGATGCCGACTGAAGATTAAGTTGTTTTAAACGAACAAAAGGTTGAAGGGAAGAAAAATTAGAAATATTTCTGGGCACTTGTACAGACGACACAGATTGCATATTTATAGCTTTCAGTTCTATTAGAGGTTTGAGCCAAGCCAACAAACCAACAAAGTCACCCCCCCCCCTTGATTGGGGGCATAAAAACATGACAGACTGAAACAAAAGGAGCCATCTCATGATCTGCTGTTTATATATAGACATGCTTCTAGTTTCTACTATGGCAAAATAATATCTTAATTATATTCATGATGTCATTATTCCTTATATGAATATTCATGAAGTAAAGGGTCAATTAATGCTTTCATGTCCAAAGCTGATGCAAAAACTGAAGCACAACATCAAAATGATACAAAGGCTATCTATAATCTTACATTTTTGTTCAACTAATTCTTACACATAACATTTATTTTTCCATGTTCAGCACTTTATGTTTATTTTGAATAAATGTAGTCTGCTTACAAATTTGAAGGTAGACTGTTTTTATTTTTAATTACTAAGTAGATCCATACATGTACATACAATTACGGTAGTTGTTTGGAACCTGATGAAACTCAAATTCAGAACTACAGTCTGAAGTAGAGTTGTAAGCTGGGAAAGACATTTCAACAAATTGCTACCTACTTTCGCTTTTACACGACACAAACGTCTTGAGCAAACGACAGTGTCGGCGACTCGGCGGTTACACGATACATAGAAGAGACTCTTATTTTCACAGTTGTTATTGACACTGGAATATAATTTGATTGAATATGTGTTGAAAACCTTCTATGGATAATACTTACTTTGATAAGCCGAAAGAACCCCGTGTTTTTACGATTTTACTTCTTGTAAGACTTAGGCTTGTGTTGAGGTTGGGTGCCATAGTCAAAACACGCTGTTCGGTGCGTGATAAATGTGTATATGGGAATTCCGAATTTCATTGGTTGATTATTTTAGATTTCTTTGACCTTGTCCTTTATGAAACTTCCTATTTCTAATTTTGAGTACGGGTCAAACGGAAATGACCGAATACGATGCAAAAGGCAGTTTGATTGGCTGAAGATGTAGGTCTATATGCTAATCAGTTACGAATGTGTATAAAAATGCAATCGGAAACCTCGGCTATATTCCTTCTGCTTTAGAACGCCAAGATGGTGCGAAAACTACGGTAAAAATATTCTTTCGCGTCTTCTTCTTCTTCTTCTTCCGATTAAAGTACAGGGCCCACACTGGAGCATCGACGTACTTGGAGTTTATTAAAATTCAAGACTTTTAAAAAGTTTATCTTTGTGTAGATTAGTAGTAATTGTCTCACACAGCGAATTATTATTAAATACATAAAGAGTAAACAAATACATGAACATTTTACAACCAAACTAGTGCAGACTTGAAGAAAACTATTTTGTCTTGCGCATGTTCACTAGACAAGTGAACTCGTTGCCGTAAAGAGACCGACTGCTATATGGCGTTCCGAACGCCATTAAACACGGTTTTCTGAAGGCATTTGCCCCTTGTACTCGCTAAAACGGAGACAAAGTATGGGGTATTTGGTACCAGCGTGTAGATAAAACATTTTTCTTTCTATATAATCTTTGTTTGTGGGGAAATTCCCCTCCGGTCGAAAATAATTGCAATTGAAGCGGAGCATCCGTGGATCGGATGGCCCGAGAGTTATTTGCCTTTCTCTTATATAGAATATACGAAATTTCAGCTTTGTCTCAAAACGCCCCAGGCTTTATTTTTTTTTCGGCCCCAAATGTTACAAAACGTCAATTTAGGGACATTTTAACTTATTTTAGACATATTTCATGAGCCCCACGCCTGTGGTATGACCGGGTTAGATCTCATATTTCCTGAGGCGTTAACCCGGTCATACCAGCCTCTAAACCCTGCAAAATGTTCCTGTAACTAATTTATTAGAGATCCAATTTACCTTATTTAGAAACGAACAACTCTTATTTTTGCTAACATTAGATATCTAATTATATGGACGACTTGACAAGGAAAACATGACGTCATCACAGAGCAAATATGACGTCGTCTCAGAGCAATTTCGAAACAGGAATACCAACTTCACTTGTAAACATTTGAATTTAAAGGGTTACACGTTGTACTGAGAAGTTGAAGTGTCAAATTGAGGGACATATGAGGAACAGTGTTTTACGTTTATTATCGATTATTTGGTGGTAATCCGTCCAGAATTAATGGAGTAAGGACACTATGAAATTTCGAATCGACGCTAAAACATAAAAAACGAATTAAGTCACGCATAATAATTGAATTCTGTATTCCCCGTGGAAGCCGCTGGTAAACCCCGGAAAATTTTGGCAAACTGACCAATCAAATTCCAAGAAATTACTCTAACGGGTAGGGTAATAAAACGCCTTACTGAAATGTATATATCGGTTGGGGATGGTCGAGGGCACTGCGACACTTAACATGGCGATTTATGATATAATAATTGAGAATCTAGGGCACTGCGAAACTGCGAATGTCATGTAGCGCCAAGGATGTTGAGAATAAAGGAACATGTCATACCACAAAAGATGACCTCTTAAGTACAATAGCGAAATATTTCATGTACAAATGATATTATTAGAACCTAGAAATCCAGATATTAGGCACATTTAGCAGCCCTAAACTACTTACTAATAAATCTCGGAATTTGTTGCGTTAGTATGAAAAGGTTTATTCGGTGACTTGATCACACAAGTTGCATTACAAAACAGGCATGCATAGTCATTGGACATTAAGCCATAAAAACACTGAGCAAAGAATGGTACTCACCTGCATTGTTGTCTTTAGAATATTCACACTTTCGTTTCCCATGTCCCTTCTGTAATATGCATATACTACTCATTTCTTTAAGGCTGCAGTCTAGAGGATGACTTGGCCAAAGACATTCACCAGAATATACGTGTTGCAACCTTCTTCAACAGACGGCTGAAACTAGACAGATAGAGTAAATTGAACATTGGAAGGAAACGCAAACATGTAGCGATGTAATACATTGCCATGCTTACTCAAAACAAAATAGTGAATAGGACAATTTTAAATATGCATTTAATAATTCCGGTTTCTAATACTAATGGGAAGGAAACGCAAACATGTAGCAATGTCGACATTACATACTGACATTATAAATTGCCACGCTTACTCAAAACAAAATTGTGAATAGGGCAATTTTAAAGATGTATTTAATAATTCCGGTTTCTAATACTCGTGAAGGGAATCAACGTTGCGCATACAATTTCACAAATTTGCTTGAATTTTGGAAGAGCCAATTTGAAAATTCAGCGCTGAAATTTTTAAACTGTCGCTTATTTCATACTCGTCCTACATTGAAACATTTCAAATCAGCATGAATAAGTATTTTTCGTGGATACATACATACACATCTCAAAGTTAGATCGATACCGCTCCAACTGAATATATTCTTAACTCGACCACCTATCAATACACCTTAAACGCAATTAATGTAAACAAACAACACTCAGTAATTACCATATGGACGACGTAATATTCGTGTTAGCGATATTTGCATTTCTTTCTGTAATAGACTTTACATTGTGTTTGATTCAGCATTTAAATTCTTTAGCATTGAAATTGTGGTAGTGTATCGGAAGGTTACAAGAAACAGTTGTCGGTACAAAACTGAAGAATCAGATACGCATCTACACTCTTTCTCCAATGTTGACCATGAAGCAGAAGTATGCAATAATTTTTCAGCGGCGAGCTGTCTATTTTCATTCTTGTTCTAGTTTTCCACCAATCAGAAACTATGTTACGAAATAATTTGCATATAACCCACTAGTATTTAGTAGTAAACTGTCTTTCCATTAGTTAATACCTAGACTTGCATAAGCCTTATTATAATGCCTCTACATATGGCCAAACTAGATGTAAAATCCAAATATACAGTCTGCTAATGTGATGAAAATCCTGAGGGTCATTCTTACGACCTATTAGTTACTATAAACACAATGTTTTATGATAATTTACAAGCTGAAATCAATGCAATAGATCCATATTAACCTAACTACATACGCAGGGAGCCAGTAGTGCCTACCGTGCACCCCCTAAACTTTTTTCATGGGTACCAAAATGTTCAGAAAAGTGTCCTGAATCAGAATCGCGAATGTACTCAAACTTAAATTCTTTTAGGGTATGTGTATTTTAACCGTTTGCATGGCAACCCCCCAGTTTTCGTAATGATGACCCATACCTACAAATTCGCCCATATCACAGCCAGTTTTTGTCCTAAAACTATAAAACTGGTACCAAATGGAAGTGAGACATTGTGCTTTTATTTCTAACTTGATTTTTAAATTACCTTATTTGCATACTCATGAATATTAATGAGAACATTAAAAATAGTAAAACAAGTATAGAAATAACGTAAACCTTTCATTTTTTTATCCTACAAATATCAGAAAATAACTTCAAATGCAGTTTAACATGATGACAAAAACCCCAGGAAACAAAATATCCAATTTGAGAACCATAGCATTACTTTTAAGCACCATTTTCACCGTTTCTATGACAACACCCTAGTTTTCGTAATGATGGTCCATACCTGCAAAATCGTCCATATCACAGCCAGTTTCTGTCCAAAACCTATAAAACTGGTATCAAATTGGAGATAGGACATTGTGCTTTTATTTCCAGTTTTTTTTAAATTACCTTATTTGCATACTCATGAATATTAATGAGAACATTAAAAATAGTAAAAACAATATATAAACAAGAGATGTTTGTAAAACATGTATACCCCCCAGACCCCCTGACCTTTGATCTAGTGACCTCAACTATAGAGGTCATCTAGCGGTCATGACTAATCACCACAGCAACTTTGAAGATCCTAAGCCAAACCACTGATCTTTCATTGATCTGAAAACATTTCATAAGTTAAGGTCATGGTGACCTTGACCTTTGACCTAGTGACATCAACAACTATAGGGGTCATCTAGTGGTCACGACCAACTACCACAGCAAGTTTGAAGATCCCGAACCAAACCATTGAGCAGTTATTAATTGGAAACCATTTCATCAGTTAAGGTCATGATGACCTTGACCTTTGACCTAGTGACCTCAAAATCGATAGGGGTCATCTAGTTGTCATGACCAACCACCACAGCAAGTTTGAAGATCCTAAGCCAAACCCTTGAGCAGTTATTGATCGCAAACCATTTCACCAGTTAAGGTCATGGTGATCTTGACCTTTGACCTAGTGACCTCAAAAATAAAAGGGGTTATCTATTGGTCATGACCAACCACCTAAGCAAATTTGAAGATCCTAAGCCAAACCCTTGAGCAGTTATTGATCAGAAACCATTTTACAAGTTAAGGTCATGGTGACCTTGACCTTTGACCTAGTGACCTCAAATACAATAGGGGTCATCCAGTTGTCATGACCAACTACCGCAGCAAGTTTGAAGATTCTAAGCCAAACCCTTGAGCAGTTATTGATTGGAAACCATTTGACCAGTTAAGAGCATGGTGACCTTGACCTTTGACCTAGTGACCTAAAAAACAATAGAGGTCATCTAGTGGTCATTACCAACCACCACAGCAAATTTGAAGATCCTAGGCCAAACCCTTGAGCAGTTATTGATCGCAAACCATTTCACCCTTTAAGGTCATGGTGACCTTGACCTTTGACCTAGTGACCTAAAAAACAATAGGACTCATCTAGTTGTCATGACCAACCACCTAAGCAAATTTGAAGATCGTAAGCCAAACCCTTGAGCAGTTATTGATCAGAAACCATTTTACCAGTTAAGGTCATGGTGACCTTGACCTTTGACCTAGTGACCTCAAAATCAATAGGGGTCATCCAGTGGTCATGACCAACTACCACAGCAAGTTTGAAGATTCTAAGCTAAACCCTTGAGCAGTTATTGATCGGAAACCATTTAACCATTTAAGGTCATGGTGACCTTGACCTTTGACCTAGTGACCTCAAAATCAATAGGGATCATCTAGTGGTCATGACCAACCACCACAGCAAGTTTGAAGATCCCAAGCCAAACCCTTGAGCAGTTATTGATCGGAAACTATTTCACCATTTTAGGTCATGGTGACCTTGACCTTTGACCTAGTGACCTCAAATACAATAGGGGTCATCTACTTGTCATGACCAACCACCACAGCAAGTTTGAAGATTCTAGGCCAAGTCGTTTATTAGTTATCGTTCGGAAACCATCGATCTACCGACCGACCGACCGACCGACCGACAGACCGACCGACCGACATGTGCAAAGCAATATACCCCCATTTTTTTTAAAAGGGGGGTATAATAACGTAAATAGTGTAAACTATTCACTTTCTATCCTACAAATATCAGAAAACAATTTCAAATGCAGTTTAACCTGATGACAAAATCCTCAGAAAACAAAATATCAAATTTGAGGACCAAAAATTTAACTCTAAGTAACTTTTTAACTGTTTCCATAGTAAACATTCATTTCACTCTGTTCACACAAGTTTGTTAGTCGACACCTACCTGCAAAAATCTTCCATATCAATGGAAGTTTTTGTGCTAACTGTATAAAACTGGTACCGAATTAAAGCTAAGACACTGTGCTTTGGTTTAAAAGCTATAATTAGGAATTACCTTATTTGCATACACATGGATATTAATCAGAATAATTAAAAAATAGTAAAAGAATACAGAAATAACGTAAACCTCTCAATTTTTATCCTACCAATATCAGAAAACAACTTCAAATGTAATTTAAATTGATGACAAAATACTCAGAAAGCTAAGTATCTAAATTGATACCCAAACAATGGACTGTAAGATTGTAATGATTTTCATGGTAACCGATCCTTTCACAAATTTTGGAAATTTGACATTCAACTGTAATACTCCGCTAGATCTCAGTTATTTTTGATGAATCATGAAATCAATTGTTCAAACATAGATATGAGGCATTGCTTTAATAGTAAATATTACTTTTCTGATATAAACTAATTTGCATATGTATGAATATTTATGAGAACAGTAATAGATGTTGAAATTTTCGACAGACACCAGTCTTTCTCTTATAAAGCAAACAAATATTGAAAATGGTTAGCTAAAGTTTACTATGATCACTGAATATCACCAAGATTGTTAGATAAATAAATTTGGGACAAATTATATAGCACTAGTGGTGATATATCTGTTTCCTAGGCAACCACTCTAACCTCATTGTTCATATTACAGAGTGTTTACATACCTGCAACATACAAAGATATTGCGGCCTACTTTGGCGATAATTATAAATGATATAAACATATACCCGGTAGTTGGTGTATGAATCTCAATGTTTGGTTCACTTTATGCAAATTACCTTATTTGCATCCTCATGAATACTAATTAGTGATAAGAAAACAAAGAGAAACACTATTGAAAATACCATGTTTCGCAGTATGCCGAGCACAACATTACACCACGCTCCAAGTATAGCTTGCGATAATAAATGTAACTTTTGATGATGAATAAATAAATTTTATGTCTAAAATTGTTACCAAAATGACCATGCACTGCTTCCATGGTAACTGTTGAAAGCCAAGTACTTATGATACCCCAAACAATCTTCTGTTATTGTTTTTAAAGTGTCAGTGATTTTAAAGCACATAAAGCCTGTGTTGAATTCAGGGTTTCAAGACTGTTTCGACTTTTGATATACCATCATCTGTCGAGAACTGGTAATCCTGTGATGTGTTTTAAGACCCTTTGATTTGTCTGTCTTGCTAAGCCATCATCAGCCGTACCAATACCGAAGGGAACTGGTGTCAGCAGATTCTGCATCAGCCCACCTATATCAATCGGCATATTGGGTCTTTGTGAACCACTAATAATTGCTACAATTCCTTGATTCCTTACGATTAGAAGCTGAAAGGCAGAAATGTTTTTTCACATCTATGACGGTGAGCCTAACCAGTTCTCGCCAGAGTAAGGCATATCAACAGTGAGAAACAGTCTTGATGCCCTGAATTCAACAAAGGAAGAAACTGAAACAAGGATCGTTATTTACACCAAGCATGCAAAAGAACAAGGCTACAAAACTGTTCATCTTCGAACTCCAGACAGTGATATATTCTTCATTCTTCTGTATTACCTTAACTAGTTTGAATGTGTTACTGTCTTGTTTGATACTGACTCAGGCAATCATAAAAAAAAAATAAACATGTCATAAGTTGCCCAAGCATACACAGAAGATTACCGATCAGCACTTCTGGGTCTCCATTTGTACTGTGGCTGTGATTCTACAAGTGCATTCAATGGATGAGAACATTTGACACCCACTAAGACCATTGCAAAGAAGCCAATGTTTATAAAACCATTAGCAGGTTTGGGCAACTCTTGGGATGTGTCTGGAGATCTTGTGCAAGACTTGGATGAATTTACGTGTGCAATGTATGGCAACCTAAGATTTCACCCTGTGAATTAATTGATATTGTTTAAGTGTGAAGATAAGCCAACAGATGCACTTCGCAATGCTGATATGGGAACATTACCCCCTTGTAGGGCCTGCTTAATACAGAACATCTGAAGTTATTTACCAGTTCATATTGTGGAAGAGATCTCTTTCCCGACCCAGACATTCCCCTTGTTCTAGAGAAGAATGGTTGTCAACATGTAACTCTGACAGTCAATCAACATATATGATTACATTATGGCCTATAATAAGGGTATGCTCCACAGACATTCAACAGCAATGTTATCATCTTGACCTAGCTCTTATCAGAGTATTATCTGAGAAGATCCAATATAAACTGTTCCATTTTAGCCTCTAATTAAGGTATGCTCTGAGAGTCAGACCTTCAATTTATAAATTAGCTGATAAATACCCATGATGTCATTATTTCTAACATGAATATTCAGCTGGTAAAGAGTTAAGTGAGATATCATTCATCTTTTTTTGTTGAGTCGGCATACTCAAAGAAGCTTTCTGTAAAGGTTTTTTAAAGCAGAGAGTGGGATTAACCCTTTACTAGATGTATACATGCCCTTTAACATATTTTAGACAGTTTTAGAATTGAAATTCATTTATTTATCACCAAAAGGTACAATTATCATTGCAAACTATATTTGGAGAATGGTGTAATGTTGTGCTCGGCATACTGTTAAACATGTTATTTTCAATATTGTTTCTCTTTGTTATCACTAATTAATATTCATGAGGATGGTATATAAGGTAATTTGCATAAAGTGAACCTAACATTAAGATTCATACATCAACTACCGCGTATATGTTTATATTATTTATAATTATCGCCCAAGAAGGCAAATATATTTGTATGTTGCAGGTATGTAAACACTCTGTAATATGAACAATGAGGTTAGAATGGTTTCCTAGGAAACAGATATATCACCATTAGTGCTATATAATTTGTCCCAAATTTATTTATCTAATAATTTTGGTGATATTCAGTGATCATAGTAAACTTTAGCTAACCATTTTCCATATCTGTTTGCTTTATAAGAGAAAGACTGGTGTCTGTCGAAAATTTCAACATCTATTACTGTTCTCATAAATATTCATACATATGCAAATTAGTTTATATCAGAAAAGTAATATTTACTATTAAAGCAATGCCTCATATCTATGTTTGTAACAATTGATTTCATGATTCATGAAAAATAACCGAGATCTAGCGGAGTATTACAGTTGGATGTCAAATTTCCAAAATTTGTGAAAGGATCGGTTACCATGGAAACCGTTACAATCTTACTTACAGTTCATTGTTTGGGTATCAATTTTAGCTTTCTGAGTATTTTGTCATCAATTTAAACTACATCTGAATGGAAAAGTAGTAAAGTCAAGCAGGCAAAGCCACATGCAAGACGCAACCACCACCAAAACACCGATAGACAGCATGACACATACACACACACAACCACACACCCAAACGCACGCACACACACACACGGAATGAACACAGAAAACACCAAAAGAGACACAAGAACCAGGGACAAACGTTCCACAACATGAACAAACCACAAGCACAAAGAAAGACGCAAGGCAAACAAAAGGAAGGGTGACAAAGAGAGTACCGCCTTGGCACGGTCAGCAGCAAAAACACCACTGGGGGTTTAAACCGGTTTACGGACGTCCTAACCTCGCACTTCTCTCAAAGTCACCCTAGCTTTACAAATATTGTAAATAAAGGTATCCCCGCTGGACTTACCCACAACATAGACGACGGTGAACACAGGACAACATGTAAAACATAGCATAATAACTGTGACAATCCGTCAAATATGTACTCAATGACTTTGCTGAAGTCAGAGCACCTGCAGGTAAGCCGTTAAGGGCACGACAGGGAAAAAATAATACATGAGTCTGGTAAGCTCCTCCTGTATCCAAGTTTAAGAGTATACCATCATAGAGTACTACCCTCGGCCTGTCATCGCGCAAGCAAAGAGGGAAGCGTAGCTACCGACTGTAAAAGGGTCGATAACCAAACATGCAGTGTGTTGCAATATAATAGGATCATAACCTTTCTTTTTAAATGTTTTAATGCGTTTTATAAACAAATCATGAAAATGGATATGACCCCGAATTTTCCTGAGTTTGTAGATAACATCCCCATAAAATTCTGGTTGAGAAATGCCTTGTCGCAGTAACGTCCGTAGATTGCAATTATATTTACTAATGAGAGGTAAATTTCGATAATAAAATTTAGAAAAGGTTTTCCGAAGTTTGTGATATCTGTAACCTTGCTTAAGAAGTTTATCAGTTATAACTAAATTACGTCTGTTAAAATCTTCAAGCAAAGAACAGGCTCGGGCAAACCTAATAAGTTGAGAAATATAAACACCATAAGATGTAGAACGTGGCACATCCCCATCTAGAAAAGGATAATTAACAATTTTAAAATTAAAATCTTCTCTTTTATCGTATACTTTGGACGAAACTTTATCATTTGTAATTGAAAGATTCAAATCTAAAAATGAAGCATTAATGTCAGATTGATTAGCTTTGTTTAAAGACAGTTCTTTTGGGTAGATTGAAGAAACCATAGTATTAAAATAAAGATTATCTAAATTCAAAATATCGTCTAAATACCTTGAAGTTTTATTAAAAGCATTAACAATATCGGTCTGTGTATCAGGTTTTAAGCTAAGCATAAAATCCCTCTCGTAGCAATACAAAAACAAATCTGCAACAAGAGGGGCACAATTTGTACCCATGGGTATACCAACAACTTGACGATATATGGTATCTCCATTACGCACAAATATATTATCTAAAAGAAAGGTAAGAGATCTACAAACATCAAGGCAAGTCCACATTGTGTAATGTTCAACTTCTGAATTCGAAAAGAATGAACGTTGAACATTGCAAGCAATGAACATTTTGTTTTCTCTGGCAAAGGTTTTTTTCTATTAATTTAATAAGTCTATCCTTTATAAGATGGTGAGGTAGAGTAGTATAGAGTGTAGAGAAATCATAAGAGCTCAGTAAAGAAATGTTATACTGTTCATTTTCAAGTTTTCTTAAAACATCATTTGAATTTTTTATGGACCAAAAAACATTAATACCAGAATTTTCATATATTTTATCACAGTAACGTTTAACATGTTCTTTGATCGTAGTAAGACAGGACGTCAAAAGTATAGATAATTTAGTAGTGGTACAACAGCTAGAGTTGGCAATAAAACGCGACTTATATGGGTTTTTATGTAGTTTCGGAATCCAGTACAAAGTAGAAAGTTTATGTTGTTTTATGTTAGGACCAGACTTAAAATCATTGCAAATTTTTACATGTTCCGAGACTATATCTTTTTCAAGTGTTTGAACTGTTATATAAGTTTTTGAATCAGTTAGCTCCTTCTTTAAAACATCAACATAATACAATCTTCAAATAATGATTACATTGTTTGATGCCTTGTCAGCAGGAACAAGAACATAATCTGAATGAAAATTAGAAATGTTTTTCTTCAAGTAGCGAAATGTAACTCTAGGTCGAGGTGGTAAAAGATGGTTATTTGATTTGTAAAAAGTTATTCGTGTATCAATGATATCGAAAATACATTTCTTCCAATCCGAAAGGGCATTAACATCAGCATGTTCTCGTCGACACCATTTGATGCAAAATTCTTGAATAGCTTCCGCAATATGAGTTCGACAAGCGTCAAAATCAATAAGGGAAGGTAATCTATATTTAGGTCCTTTAGTTAGGAGGGTCCTGAGACGTTTATCCTTCATGATATCAAAATTACCAGTAATGACTTCTGACTTCAGCAAAGTCATTGAGTACATATTTGACGGATTGTCACAGTTATTATGCTATGTTTTACATGTTGTCCTGTGTTCACCGTCGTCTATGTTGTGGGTAAGTCCAGCGGGGATACCTTTATTTACAATATTTGTAAAGCTAGGGTGACTTTGAGAGAAGTGCGAGGTTAGGACGTCCGTAAACCGGTTTAAACCCCCAGTGGTGTTTTTGCTGCTGACCGTGCCAAGGCGGTACTCTCTTTGTCACCCTTCCTTTTGTTTGCCTTGCGTCTTTCTTTGTGCTTGTGGTTTGTTCATGTTGTGGAACGTTTGTCCCTGGTTCTTGTGTCTCTTTTGGTGTTTTCTGTGTTCATTCCGTGTGTGTGTGTGCGTGCGTTTGGGTGTGTGGCTGTGTGTGTGTGTATGTGTCATGCTGTCTATCGGTGTTTTGGTGGTGGTTGCGTCTTGCATGTGGCTTTGCCTGCTTGACTTTACTACTTTTCCATTGTCAAAATCAATAAGGGAAGGTAATCTATATTTAGGTTGTTTTCTGATATTGGTAGGATAAAAATTGAGAGGTTTACGTTATTTCTGTATTTTTTTGCTATTTTTTAATTATTCGGTATATTCATGTGTATGCAAATAAGGTAATTCCTAATTATAGCTTTTAAACCAAAGCACAGTGTCTTAGCTTTAATTCGGTACCAGTTTTATACAGTTAGCACAAAAACTTCCATTGATATGGAAGAGTTTTGCAGGTAGGTGTCGACTAACAAAACTATGTGAACAGAGTGAAATGAATGGTTACTATGGAAACAGTTAAAAAGTTACTCAGAGTTAAAATTTTGGTCCTCAAATTTGATATTTTGTTTTCGGAGGATTTTGTCATCAGGTTAAACTGCATTTGAAATTGATTTCTGATATTTGTAGGATAAAAAGTGAATAGTGTACATTATTTACGTTATTTCTAAATTGTTTTTACTATTTTTAATGTTCTCATTAATATTAATGAGTATGCAAATAAGATAATTTAAAAAAACATTCTGGAAATAAAAGCACAATATCTTATCTCCAATTTGATACCAGTTTTATAGGTTTTGGACAAAAACTGGCTGTGATATTGAACGACTTTGCAGGTAAGGACCATCATTACGAAAACTAAGGTGTTGCCATGGAAACGGTGAACATGGTGCTTAAGATTAATGCTATGGTCCTCAAATTGGATATTTTGTTTCCTGGGGGTTTCGTCATTATGTTAAACTGCATTTGAAGTTATTTTCTAATATTTGTAGGATAAAAAATGAAAGTTTTTTTACTATTTTTAATGTTCTGATTAATATTCATGAGTATGCAAATAAGGTAATTTAAAAAAAACAAGTTAGAAATAAAAGCACAATGTCTTATCTTCCATTTTGGTACCAGTTTTACAGTTTTAGGACAAAAACTGGCTGTGATATGGGCGAATTTGTAGGTATGGGTCATCATTACGAAAACCGGGAGGGGGTGCCATGGAAACGGTTAAAATACACATAGCCTAAAAGAATTTAAGTTTGAGTACATTCGCGATTCTGATTCAGGACACTTTTCTGAACATTTTGGTACCCATGAAAAAAAGTCTAGGGGGTACACGGTAGGCACTACTGGCTCCCTGAGTAACACCGAATGTTAGGCATTCTGTTATACAGACATTGTCTATAAACTTCTCAGAGTTCGTCAAACGCTATATAATACAGAAAGTCATTATTTACGCAGATATTTAGCATGGAAGACTGTCGAAAGTTCTGTTTTCTGTATTCTATCTGTGCTTAACATATACAATAGAAATCCAATATGAGATACATGTTCACTGTAAATATCTTAATTAAAGAGATGTAAAACTTAAAGCAGTAAATGAAACCTATTCCTGCCACACTACTGCAATAAAAGGTCAAAGCTAATTGGAGAGGCCCTGATTGTGCTGCGTGGTATCCCCGCGCCACAGAATGTGTAATGGTTTGTGCCTTGTGCCTGAAAGAGCTTATTTGTTATGAAAGAGTCGGTCCCAATCTGTTTCGAAGTTTTAACACACACATAATTTTTTTTCTTTTTCTTTTTTGTCTTTGGGCGTCTCTAAGTTTTTGTGTCTTTTATGTTCATTTACAGTTTTTCGTCGTGGTGCTGTTAGTGCGGTTGTGTGATTTGTATGCGGTGTTTCCTGCATGACTCTTACATGTACTTTCATTAGAATATTATTCATTAACACAGTGATTAACAGTAATTCCATTTCTATTTTTATTAACTGTACATGACTATTTGGAAAAGGGCGCAAGAATAACGGACCAGAAACATATTCAATCATAACGATTTATTTGCAATTCATTTTTCAAACAGTATGTGCAAAATACTGATGTTTGTTCCCACTGTTTTAACTTTTATTTCCCCCCTCCATTAGGGCATTCTTTACGTGTTCTCATATCAGATTCTGCACTGTTAGCGAATCCAGAACAATATCTGTAAAGTATCCGCAAATATTCCTAGTACAATACTTCATATGTGGGTGTCAAAAATATTTGCATTGGAAATAAAAGTTACTTGGTTTTGAGAATATCAAAATATTCACTTATTTCTATAGTCCCATTGGAGATTTTCGAGTTTTTACTTATGGTACAAAATATCGTATATTAAACCGTTCTTTCAAATTTTTGTTATCACTGCTTTATAAAAAAGCATATGTTACCTGTACTTTCTTTATGTATATTAGATTGTTTCAAATGTTTTTTAATCTTTTCTCCCACAGATATATTTAAACATCTTTGAAGAGTAAGCTCGTCTCATTTTCGTCTGTTACATTTAAATATAATTGTATTAAAACTACTGTATATCTCAGTTAACACACCTAATGTCAGTGAAAATTAGTTTTTTTCTATGTTTCCAAATGATTTATGCAATAGAATATTCATCAAAAATAAACGTATGTATAGATAAACGGAGAAAATGTTATTATTTCTTGATTTTGCACATGCTGTAATGAGGAACATTAGTTGTTTATTTCCCTTAACTACTCTTCAAAGAAGGACATGTCCTTATTTCTTTTCACAAAATTAAGTTAATCCATATAATTTATTCATTAACCAAATGTAACCTTTTACTTGGTCGACAGATGCATTAAGGATAAAAAGAAAGGTTTTCAAATAAAAGAAGCCATGATCACACACAACAAACCAATGTCCCTCGTTGTAATTTACTTATTAGTTTTAATTATGCTGTCAACACCAAAAGTGTTCCTTTTCCATTGTATACTACAATGAAGATAGCATTCCAAAAAGGGAAGTAATTTAACAATTAAATATTTGAATAACTCTGATCTTATCTTTAGACCAAAACATTTTCTTACAACTTCTATCAGTTTTAAAGAAGAAACAATTCTCTGGTATGATCTTTGAAAAGGCCCTTAGTGGTCGAAATATAAGTTCAGAGCTATTCAAGTATTTACGTATTGTATATTATTTAGAAATTTAATTAAAACAAAGATAACTAATCATTAACTTTGTGTTCCTTTTCTATAACCGACTTTTGCTGTTCTTATTACTTCCTAGCATAATTAATTCATATCAGTGTTAGCTGACTGGCCTTTCGTATACTCGAAATAAAAATGGCATTTTGCCAGTGTCTGTACTGTTTAAAACTACTTTGCTTCCAAAGCTCAAGTAATAAACACTATACACGTCCGTCAAAATATCATTTAATACTTATTGAGCAAATAGTTAGGTTTACATAATGGTGAGGTTTATTTTGCCGCAACACTTACTCACTTTGCTGCACATGTACAACATTTTTATACTTACAACATAACTCGCAGACGGTGTTTAGTTGAAACATCAAGGAATTCGGTGTCTTACCAAGATCCAAGCTGTTGACAACATTTTCTCCAAGGCTTGATCGAATCGGACGTAGTCAAAAGTGTACAAGATCCAAAGTTGGACAGTCATTAATTGTTGTACCATTCCACTCCCTATCGACTGTGTTACAATGAGGGGTGCGCCTGCGAGAGGACATGTTACGGTTTAGTAAAGAGAATGTTAAGGCGTCTGCCCAATGTGTTAAGGCGCCTGCCCATATTTTCAGCACCCCGGGCGAGATGGGGCAATAAAAACACATTATCAGACTATACGTAAGATTTGTTTCAAGTTTTAAATACGTGTTAGTCTTATTACTGGCATTTGATTTATCGGAGGAGTTTTTCGTTTGATTTTCTTCTGATTTCATCGTTTTTATAGAGGATAATGTGAATCGTTAGGACTATTGCAAAATAAATTACATAGTCTTTTGAATATCAGTTTCAAACACCAATATTATGTACAAGCATAATCGAAAACTAATTATAGACCAATTTCAAAACGAATTTCTCTCTTTTGACTGATTATAAGGCTAATCGGATGCATTTTTCAAAACTGCATTGTTACGGCGTGTGCCAGAGGGTGTTACGGTTCATGCTCTACATCCAAACTTACAGTTACGGTTTCTAATCGAAAACAATAAGTGTTTTTGAGAGTATGGAATCGATGTTTTAGGCCTGATAGAAGACTCAAACTACACTAGTTTATGTCGTACATGTAGATATTGAGTGTGGTTAAAAAATAAACTGAAAGTTGTATTAAACGCAATTATGGAACACGTATCCCATTCTTAATACCAACACTTGATATGCCAGATTTTAACAGCTATTGTAGAAATTAAATCTGACTAAACCTTTGATGAACTCAGTGTATAGACAAATCAGAGTGGTCCTAGAGGCGCCCTCTGATCAGGGTCTGCAATGTTTGTCATTCAAAATCCACTAGCATTGCAGACCCAGATAGATGAGAAGGTTCCATTAGGAGTTCACTGACCAAGGTCTGTATTGTTTGTCATTCAGAATCCCCTAGCACTGTGGACCCAGATGAGAAGGCACATATAGGGGCTCTCTGAACAGGGTCTGTATTGTTTGTTCTTCAAAATCCCCTAGCAGTGCAGAAGCAGATGAGAAGGTTCCTCTAGGAGCTCTCTGACCAGGATCTGCATTATTTGTCATTTAAAATCTCTTAGCAAACCTTTCAAACTGAATAGATTCTATTAACCCGTTCCCTGTTTTATATTCAGTCTAATACGTACCGAATATTCATGGACAAAATAGTTATATTGAAATATAGAAGGCGTAACCTTGTAGCAATGTTAGAAAATAAAGAAATATATTCATCAAATTCCAATAGCAAACAGAGCATACCCTGAGCTGGGTCTACTCTGTTTGCAAATGCGTGAAAAGATGTTTATATGACTGAAAGGGTTAAACAATGATTGGCTATTCCATTCCAAAACATCATCGTTGAACATGTTAGCCCTTTTCCTGATAATGACACATTTGGTGCTTCTGTATACATAGTGGATCCAGATCAGAGGCTGAAATGTTATAGATTCGTATTTGTTTACAATAGCAAATATTTGTACTTTTAATACAATAACTAAAATAAGTCATACATGAATATTCATCCGGTAAAAGGTTATTAACAGTTACAACATGGTTCTATAATAAAATATAAATGTCTTAACAATGAGCACGACTGGCCAATTTTCCATAGCAAAATTGATATTTTCGTCAGCTAATCTTTTTCCTGATATAAAGTATATAAACGCCAGACCCAGATCTGAAGACTTCTGTAGAAGACGTCTGATCAGGATCTGCTCTATTTGCTCATGGTATAATTGTCTTCCCTGTCTGCCTGTCGCAAAGTTTGTCTGCGCTTCTTCTCACAAACGGCTGGGCAGATTTAAATAAAATGTCACAGCATGAGTGTAGTTGTGCATGTTGCCAGGGTGATCTGGTTCGATTGTTTTTCATAGTTATGTCCCCTACAATTTGTTTTAGAAAAACACCGGCAGTAAAAACATCAGTTAGTAATTGTAATTACCATGTAATCGACGTCTTGCATAGATCCAAAGATATGTACCCAGGGAGCCAGTGGGGTCTACCATGCACCTCTCGGTAGTTGGAGGGGTGGGGTGGGGGTAGCACGGTAGACCCCATTGTCTCCCTGAGTAATGACAGAATTTAAGAATTTATCTCTCGAGTATTATCTGTAGATGTACAGTAAACCCTTTCTAAACCGGAATTTTGATAGAGAAGAATTTAGATACTTTCAGGCAGATGACTGCTTAATGCAGGATGAATGTCATGCAGAAAGCTCCTAGAGGAGCTTTCTGCATGACTTTCACCCTGCATTAAGCTGCCACCTGTCTCCAAGACCGATATTTATGCTACATTTAACGTGTAGTTTAGAGGGATTTTACTGCATACCAAACACGTCGCTTATGTTAGAATAAAGTCAAAATGTAATGCCGTAAGGCATGCTGGCAGAGTCTGTAACGCTGTAGATAAGAGACCGTAACATGCGTCAGTTGATTGGGAAGAAGCCGTAACATGTACACGGATGTGATAGTATGGATAACCTCGTCAAAAGCAATTTAAAACCTGCAAATTTAGTGTACATGCAGGTGCTATATGCTAAATAAGGCATTACCGGTACATATCGTTTAAAGATTTTTCATCTTTATTGAAACGAAATGTAAAACAGAGCAAATTCTTCATGTTTTGAACAAGTTATTACTTTTAAAACCCCTTTTTCGCGCACTAATTGCTTTTAACTCGATTTCCTGCGTACGTATGATGTATAATTCGACAGGATATACGATATTTCCTAAGTATTGAATAAAGGAACCAAAACTTGGGAAAAGAAACAGCTTACTGAACGTTAAATGAATCTTCTCTCTCGCATATTTGCAAAAAAATAGGCAGGCGCCGTAACAGTATCGAGCCGATACCGTAACATGTCCTCTCGCAGGCGTACCCCTCATTGTAACACAGTCGATAGGGAGTGCATTCCCTCTTATAAATACACTATTTTAACTTATTTTAACGTTTCTGTACAGGTCACTTTGTGTAGCCGTTGTGATAAATAGAGCATTTGCTCCTGTTGAGCAAAAGCTCTTTGCATCACAATGGTTTCGGAAAAACACAATTCTAAACTTTTCATTTTCTCCAGTCAATGCTCCTTTGTGATAGATTTATTCAAAGAGGGGGTCTAAAAATAGTCAATGAGGGAATGCGTCTAAAATAGCCTATGCGGGAATATTCGTTTCGTGATCTATTAGTTTCTTACACTTCAATAAACACTGTACTGAATTTCACAGACAGAAAGGCTAAATTACAAATAAGATGTCATGATCTTCATACACATTTAATGCAGATAGAAAGTGAACAATATATTTCTAAACTGCACGATGAAGATGGAACAAATACGTCAATATATTGCAGTTCAGAAAGAATGTCGCTTTTACAGACTGCTGATTCAACTTTCTTTTTCCACTAATGTCCAGAATTCTATATAATTCATGTAATTACTAATATAGATATCTAAGTCGAAAAGTAAACATACTCACATCCAATATGTCATGACTGTATTAAACAGTTGCTGGTCTGAAAACCTAAGTAACTAACGACGCAGTAATGGGTCAAAGTTAACAAAATTGCGTACCTGTCAACATCTGCCTAACTGCTGAAGAAAACCACGGCTCCACCTATCCTATAATCGTATACTAATGTAAGTCAGAACTGAATACGGCAATACTGAAGATATTCAAAACAAAACTATTAAGACCCATCTCAACAACTAGCATACACTGTCAAAACGAGGTTTGAAAAGTTGAATTTAGTCATCTTACACCTTAACACTGTGCGGTAATACCATCGACATTTCACTTCCTGCTGCTATTTATAAAGATTATCGCATTTCCTTTTAACCGTTTACTGTATAAATAGTACGGACTTAAGCTACTGACTATTGAAGTATGGACGGTTCACTCTTATTTCAAAAGAAATCGCCTTGTGAATCCCGATGAGACGATACTATATCGAATCTTATAGATTTGTAACGTGTTTTGGGTTATGCTCAGCTGAGAATACTTGAAAGTCGATCAGCTGAGTCAATGAACATAATTAACTCAAACAACACTATATAAAATATTTCCTCGGGGTCTACTTTGACCTATGATTGCTGAACTTAATGATGGGCGAATATTTACAAATCCCAGTGTTTATAATTAACAATGATTAGAAAATGATTGGCTGAACAATAATCAAATAGGATCAACAACTAATTCAGTTATAAACTAAAAGTGGATGAGCTTCTGTTCTTTATATGCTCGTCTATCATGAGACTACTGGCTCAGCGTATATAGCTGAGCAGCCTGGCTCGACCAGCCAGCATCAACTGTATATAGTTCTCCACTAGCTCAGCGTATAGCTGAGCAGCCTGGCTCGACCAGCCAGCATCAGCTGAGCATTCGCTCAGCTAACAGACGAGATCCCTGGCTTCTACTGTAAGTCAGAACACACCAGCATCAACAATAGTGAAACGTTCAATACGCTACTGTTCAAGCCTGAGACAGAGATCTACTAAGATTGAACTAGTTCAACTGTTCGCTTCTCTACCCAGACCCTACTACGATAACAGAATACAGAACACTATTAAAGGCTTTATTGATCGCCGCATGAGCGGCGATCACTAATGGAATGTTCAAAAGTATTTAACCATGTAGGAGGGGTAGCGACAAGTTTTACAAGGTCTATTCAGCGTACATCGGTGAGGAGAACCAAATGAATTGGCTCATGAGAGCGTGGCAGAGAATAGTTTCTATCTGCATTATTGATGTAGTGAAATATGTGATGTAAAAACCTTCATACGATGTTTAAAAAGAAATTTATCAAATTTATTGATTAAATTATCATGAGAGTGATAAATGTTTTAATGAAGTTTTATTGTTTTATTTATTTTTATTTAAAAAAGTCGTCAATATAGTAGCATGATAACTTTAAAACTTTATATACATCTTCAATTTCCCTTGAGGTATGTCTGGCCTGTTCGCTTAGTGATTACCACGGTCGCCTATCGTGCAGTCAGCCCTGGTTCGATTCTCACCGCTGACGAAACTTTTTTTCTCTCTTTTTCCTTTCTATTTTTTTTAATGACGGTTTGGGTTTTTACTGGGATAGTTAATGATAATTATCCATATTAAGTGTTTTTCTTTCAACTTATACGTTATTTTTGGTAAAACAAATTTGTAGAAAAATTAAAAATAGTTCCTGTTGTAAGAAGAAATTCCTACACCTACTATACAAATAAACCTCTACTGTACATATAAACTCAGTTTTAAAATGCTACCCCTTTATTACGTCACTAGCGGCTGTAGAGACGGGATAAAAAATTTATCTTCTTACGTTTTGGTATCGTCAATATGCCTCTGAACCAATCAATGACCGCCCTAGATATTTGTGTCAAGTTTCATGTGATACTTCCAACAATGCATATGTCATAATAGTTTTACCAGGTATTTACTTGTTACAGTTTGCAACAGAGTTCTTTATCAGCATGCCATAGTATATATAGGTCTTTGATTTATCCTCATTTTTTTTAGCTCACCAGAGCACGACGTGCTCATGCTGAGCTTTTAGGATCGTTGGATGTCCCTCGTCTGTTGTCCGTTGAGACACCACATCAAGTGGCTACAAATGTTATCAGATCTTACTGAAATTTTATCAGAATGTTTGTCCACATGCAATCTTGATCAAGTTCAAATATGGATCATGTCGGGTTCGAAACTAGGTCACTACGTCATTACACTCTAGAGGCTACATATTTCGTTAAGTTTTTAATGAAATGTTGTATTTCAATTGTCTTAACAAAACAGTTCCTTATTAAAAAACCTTCCTTGTACACAAATTTCCCGGCGATCCAATGCCTTGCATCAGTATTCGTCTTGTATAATGCCTGCTGTTCGTCAAAGTGGACTTACGGCTCCTTGCACAGACTGGGCAAAGATCTGCGGAGCACCCGATTTTTATACGTTTTGAAGGCCATGTGAAATGAAAATAAAATGAGCCAAAAGAACAGAATCATCATCGTCTCGCTCTGTAAACCAACAGTGTTCGTGTACTTATTCCGTCAAAACAAATCAATTGAATACTGGTTAAGGTTTCTTTCCTAAGTGATATTGTACAGGTAAGCTGATGAATTAGAATTTATACAGAATTGTAAAGAAATCATCATAATTACGAACCTATTTGACTCAAAGCATCAAAGGTGCCCGACGCATGCTTGGACACGGAACCTCCCCCCCCCCCCCCCTCCCCCATAAATAAATAAATAAATAAATAAATAAATGTGATCGAAGTATGTAAAACTAGCCTAAAACTATCTATTTGAACCTTAAACCACTCAGAAAAAAACAAGAAAAACACGACCCGGGAAAAAAAAGTCCTATCGGGTCTATATATGTATTGAACGGTATCTAACTACGTCAGATCAGCGGCGGAAAATACAACAGTCATGTTTTTCAGTCTTACAGCAAAGCCAATTCAACACCGATTTCAATCATTTTAGTCTTGATCCGTTCCAAACAAAAACGCGAATTATGGTGAAACATTAAACTAACCGCAATTAAAACGGCGCTTACTATTTCCAGTCTGCTACGAGTTTCCTTTTTCCAACTTTCCTTTTGAACGGATGCGACCATTTTGCTGTGACCCGGCTCATAAACTATTCGATATGCAAATTGACTACTACTTCCGGGCCACAGCGAAATAGCCACCTCCGTTCAAAACGAAAGTAGGAGAAAGAAAACTGGCGTCTCATAGCAGACTGGAAATAGCCAGCACCGTTTTAACTGCGGTGAGTTGAATGTTTTTCGAATGTGTTTCAGCATAATTCGCATTTTTGTTGAAAAGTTTAACGAATACAGATCCCCCTATATACTTCTATGCATCCTGGCGGGAGTGACATCGTTTCGCTCTAGCGTATTTTCAAATTCGCGGTCTTGCAGCGACAGGACGGAGCAAAATTTAAGGAAAGCACTAATTGTGCCGCTTAGCATATGGAATTTGGAACAAATCAAGACCAAAATAATTGAAATCGGTGTTGAATTGGCTTTGTTGTAAGACTTTGAAAAACATGACTGTTGTATTTTCCGCCGCTGATCTGACGTAGTTAGGTACCTTTCAATACATATATAGACCCGAAAGAATGTTTTTCGGAGTGGTTTAAGGTTCAAATAGATAGTTTTAGGCTAGTTTACATACGTCGATCACTTTTTTTTTGGGGGGGGGGGGGGTCCATTGGTGAGTCTAAGCATGCGTCGGGCACCTTTGGTCTGCATGTGTTGTTGCTCTTCCGTTCTTACTTTTGGTTTGGCTAAAACAATTACCTCGACTCAAACCCCATCGGCGTCACAGATTCAAACAGTCTGCATATGCCAAATTCAAGTCACGATTTGCAGGATAAGGTTTAAATTGGAGTAGTGTAGTTACGTAAAGAAAACAAACAACGTCCAAAAAACTCATCATTAGATTTTTGATTTTCAAATTCTGTTTAGGACCAGGGAAACGTAGGGGAAAATGAATGAAATCAGATTCAAATAATGTTAAAAATTCGGTGCAGCGTAATATAATTTAAAATATCTTTTTTCAAATTACGTTTTTTTCTTCATTTTACTTGTCTACAGGGCAGAGGATTTACATGAAAAATCAAGTTAACAGAGGGTGTAATAACAATTCCGCAATACCGTATTTTTTGAATTCTGAAGAAAGGGGATCATTCGAAAGCAAAACAGCAATGTGAAAAGTGAACATTGCAGACTCAGGTTTAATTGGTCTGTTCATGAAACATTTATTAAAAGTGTAACACATTCTCTCCCGCTAGCAAAGGCTTAAGGGGTTCAATATTCATAACTATAAACATTGAAACTGATGATCCCGAAGGACAAGAAAATATTATAACACTACGCTTTTAGGCATAGTTTCGGGTGCTACTAAACAGAGTCTGGTAGAGTCTGGTAGAGTCCGGTAGAGTCTGGAGGCCTTTTTAGAAGTTTAAGTGCAATTTAAAGATTATAATGCTGTTATATAGCACTATTTTGTATGTTTGCAGCAGTAGTAATTAACATCCGTTAATAAATGAGCATATAATAGCTTGAAAACTCCTTGTAAATATTACCGGGGTCACACGGTAATGGCCGACCTACGTCGGATAGAGTCTGTTCTAGTTTTAGAAGTCTATATGGTATGAAATTTCCCCCTTTTTATCAGAAAACATTTTACATACATTAATAAGTGATTTTATTATGATTTCAAAGGCAGTATGGACATGATATACATGTATTGTATGACAGATTGTTGTTTCGCCTTTTTCAGATTGGCGAAAAGTCGGAGGGTACCGGTAGTGTCTGGAGATGAAAACGGGAGTTTTAGGCCAACATTTGCAAAATTAAGCGAATTATTGTATTAATAACAAGGTAGAGATGTATCTGCAACCATATTTCACATAAAATTGTGTAGTAATTTGTGAATAATTGGACTCAAATTTGTTAGTATCGAAACCTAAGTATACGACTCTATCCGACGTAGGGCGGCCATTACCGCGTGACCCGGTAATATTTACCGGGTGTTTTCAAGCTAATATACGATCATTTTTTAATGGATATTAACTACTATAGCTTCAAACATACAAAATAATGTTATATAACAGCATTATAATCTTTAAATTGCACTAAAAAGGCCTCCAGACTCTACCGGACTCTACCAGACTCTACCGGACTCTACCAGACTCTGTTTAGTAGCACCGATAGTTTCAAATAAAAGTAGACTTTTTATGCATAGAAAGGTAGTTGTGCCCTCGGCGACCATACTACCGACAATATCACAAATTCGGAAACAATTATGGAAAATAGTAACTGCAAGATCATATACATATGTATAATATTATATCACAGAAACAAAATTAGTTTAGCCATATATAGCCTCATGCCCATGTTCGTTTTTTAAACGAATTTCTATGATCGATCAAAGAACATTTCTGTAACTTTTAACAACAGATGAATAGCTTATTTTAATCATTCTGTGCTCTATGTACATAGCTTAAACATGTATGTAGTAGAATGAAATAGATAATAGTTTGCAATACAGGGTAATGTCTGTCAGGAGACCATTGTAATGATTTAGGAACATTTTACAAACACAAGTGGGAATTAGTTTTAAATATTATTATATATTGTAGGATGATTATTTCATTCTTTATTTCACATCACTCGAGTCTTGTAAACCTTTATCACCAATACGTATTTTTGCAGCTAACAGACATACAAAAACACAGATACAGAAGCATACTAGATCATCAGGTGCCGGTGCTTGGAGTGGGGGGGGGGGGGGTTGCTAATGAACACATTAAATGAAAACATTGCTGTTTTGCTTTCGATGGATCCCCTTTCTTCAGAATTCAATAAAATACTGTATTGCGGAATATTTTTTTTACCCTAAGTTAACGATTTTTTCATGTAAATAGAATAAATGCGCTGAATGTTCATATATGGTAATATTGTTGGTAGAAACCGAATCTTCCTCCTAAACCTAAATCGTTTCATGTCGTAATTTGTAGAAAGAACTCTGAGAGAATACCATACCAGTAGGCACGTTGCATGTAGTTGTTTTCGACAAATCTTTTCTCGAACCGCTGTGCTGACTAATTATTATTAATAACAATATCTTAGTGAGCATGTGCCATAATTACAAGAGTACCGCATACGGTACATGATACTCACACTTGCAAAACTTTTCTCATCCAAAATGCATATATGTGTTAACCTATATAATCTGTGTTCAGATATTTATTTCCATATTAAGGTGATATTACATAAAAAAATACAGTAAGTGAAAATCTTATTAAATAAAAAAGTTAAGGCCATCCTGATATTCGCAAATTTTCGAAAAGTGTAAGAGCCATAAATCTGTAACGAAAAAATTGAATGGACCTCAAAATCAACTCGGCTTCAGGTTTTGTTGCATAAAACATTTGTGTGAAGTTTCATTGATATCTTTTTAATAGTTTCCCAGAAAACAACAGACAAAACAAAAGTTGACCAACGTACAAAGCAACGATTGTACAAAGTTCAAGGGCCATAACTTTAAAATAAAATGGCATATCAAACAAACTCGCAATATGTGTGTAAATCCATATTAAAGTAATATCATATAAAAATTTGAAGTTAATATCTTTTAAAATGAAAACGTTAAAGCCTTCCTTATATTTGCATTATTTTTAAATGCAAGGCCATAACTCTGTAACGACAAATCAAATGATCTCAGAATCGACTCAGCTTCAGATCTTGATGCATTAAAGCTTTGTGTGAAGTTTCATTTATATATCCATCATAGTTTTCCAAGAAAATGGCAGACAAAAAGATGTTGACAGACGAACGGGCGGACTGACAGGGCCACGCCAATATACGACCACCTTTGTTAGGTGGGCATATAATAAGGAGAAAACATGGATATTTATTGAGGAATTTCAAAAACACCCTCCCTCTCTCCCTCTCTCTCTTCTTCCCCTTCTCTCTTCATTAGAATATGTCTGCATGAATTTAACTCTGTATTAAGCAGCCACCTGCCATAAAAGGTATCAATTCTTCGTAACTAAAATTTCGAAGTATCAAAGTATTCACTGTAGTAGACAAATGATATAAACTAGACTACAATGTACTTGAAATGGTCTCCTTTAGATTTGGTCGTGCAACTGAACAGAGTACATGTTTATCAGGTTGGATAATGAAATACCATAACTGCTGATACGGTTGTATGTTTGTTTGTGTTGATTAACCCTTTCCCTGTTCTATGTTTATTTCATATTTCAGTACCTACTGCATATTCATGGCCAAAATAGTTATAATGAAATATGGAAAATGGAACATTGTAGCCATTTTAGAAAGTAAAGACACAGATCTTATAAATTCTATTGGCAAACAGAGTAGACCCTGATCAGACGGCTCCTCTAGGAACCGTCTGATCTGGGTCTACTCTGTTTGCTAATGCGTGAAAACACATTTATATGAGGAAAAGGGTTAACGTCCGTTTCTGTCCACTATGGGCTAATTGGACGCCCAAGATAGAGGGGAGAGGATATAGAGAAACCCGAGTTGTATGTTGGCGTTTACAATGGGTCAAATTAAGATTTCTTTCAATTTCTTCTTAGCCCTTTTGATCCTGATGTTTTAGAGTGGAATAGCCCATCATTGTTTAACTATAGAGTCCACTCAGTACGAAAGGCTTAAACTTACTAGAGGATTTTGAATGACAAACAGTACAGACCCAGATCAGAGGGCTCCTGAAAGAACCCTCTGATCTGGGTCTACACTGTTTGCAAACGAATGGCATGCGTGTCCCACATTCAAATGGTTAAAATATGTGCCATACACATACAGTATAGGATATGACGAGACGCCGAGTTACTCTGTATTTCATCTGGATGCGAACTGTTTACAATCACCTAATGATCCATAACATGCAAAGAGTTAAGTAACTGTAGACACTACCTTGACTTTACGTCATGAATATTCATGTAAGAACTGATGGCATCATGAATATTTATATTAAAGATTGTTTTAATTGCACATGGACACACAAATGTTTGGCCATGGCAGAAACTGTGGAATCATATCTATATTATACCATTAAGCAAACAGAGCAGACCCTGATCAGATGGCTCATATAAGAGCTGTCTGACCTGGGTCTTCTCTGTTTGCAATGACATTATACATATACAGGGAACATTTAACAGTGGCTAAAAATGTAGAATGAGATTTGGATAAGTCAATAAGTAGAGTAGACCCTGATCAGATGGTTCCTAAAAGGTATCGTCAGATCTTGGTCTACTCTGTGCTTTATAAATTAAGGACACAAAGTTCTAGATTTACTTAACAAAAATGAATCCCAATAGAATCAGACAAGACCAACATTGTATGGCCTTATTCATTGCAATTCAATTTACGACTGCATCAGATATAAGGATCTGTCCGTCTCTCTCATATGTGTCTGTCTGTCTCTCTCATTTGTCTGTCTGCCTCTGTCTCACTCTCCTGTTGCTGTCTATCTGTATGTCTCTCTCCGTCTCTATCTCTGTCTCTCTCCCCCTCTCAGGCTATTGATATAGTAACAAAACTGGTAGCCAAATATGTAAAATGACTTTATTATATGATATACAAAATTGATTTGCATTACAGATATAAACTGAAGAATGATAATTGCACATTTCACATTAACAAGTGTTTGTCCAGTATACACATGACAGAATAAAATGGACACTTAAAAAAATGAAACAACAGTAAAAAGTTCTTCTCTGGAAAAACATAGTGTCATGTGACCATCACAATCTTTCCTGTGCGCTGGTCTTGTAATGTTGATAGTTCCATTAAAGTGTTCTCTAAGTCGACTTTCTTTGTCACTTTGCACCTGCAAGCGAATAAAAAATAAATCTCTATAGTCACCTTACACCTACAAGTGAATAAAACAAGAGGGCCAGAATGGCCCTGACATCGCTCACCAGACAATCAGAGGAGAAGATTTTCAAAGTTTTCACTATATGTTTCTATTGAAAACTTAACACCCCAGGGGCGGTGCCAATTTTGACCCCAGGGACACAATTTATATAACTTTTGTAGAGGACCTGAACATGATGCTAAAAGAATGTAGTGAATCAATCATCAATCAATCACGGATATTTATATAGCGCAACACTTATGCAGTCATATTCTGTTGCGCTTTACAATGTCAAAGTTATTTTTCACAGCTTAAAACTATATACACAGTTCACATTGGTTATGTACATGTATAATGTTGTTTGAAGAGATGCGTTTTAAGTTTTTTTCTGAAAGAATGGATAGAGCATTAGACCACTGGAACTTGTATTCTTTGGATGCTAGAGGCGGATTCTCCCACCTTTAATGACCTATGCAAACAGTTTGGATCCAGATCAGGCCCCACATAATGTGGGGCCTGATCTGATATCCAAATTGTTTGTAAATGAGACTGAACTTCTGAAAAACTTAGAAAGAAAGTGTGTAGTGGGATTCTCCCACCACTAATGACCTATGCAAACAGTTTGGATCCAGATCAGGGCCAACATAATGTGGTGCCTGATCTGATTTCCAAACTGTTTGTCAATGAGACTGAACTTCTGAAAAACTCAGAAAGAAAGTGTATAGTTAGGATAACTTGTGAATATGCTGCAGACAACAATTTAGCAGATCACAAAATTACCCAGCATGCAAAGAGTTAATCTGAAATTCACAACAGATATGCTCTATATTGATAGCTGGTAGCTTAATGCAGGGCATAGGTATGGAAAAAAGCTTTAAGAGTATTCTGCATTTTGAGAATTATCCACAGTTTTCTCAATCTTAAATGAGTGTGTGTTATTTGCCTAAACACAATTTCTACTCTACTGATCAGGCTAAAGGTGATTATATAAGAAATCCCTCTGACTGGTCTCAGTCAGCTAAGAGTGATATTAAGGAGAAACCTTTAGAATGTAATTTCTGGCTACAAAAAACTGTTAATCCCTGGGGTGGGACCAATTTTTATCCTAGGGGCATAATTTATATAACTTTTGTAGAAACCCTGAAGTTGAAGCTATGTGCCAAATATGAAAGCTGAGGACCTTCTAGTTTTAGAGGTGATGATGTTCAAAGTTTTCACTATATGTTTCTATTGAAAACTGAAAACCCCTGGGGCAGGGCCAATTTTAACCCCAGGGGTATAATTTATATAACTTTTGTAGAGGACCTATAGGTGATGCTATGTACCAAAGATGAAAGCTGAGAACCCTGTAGATTCAGAGGAGAAGATTTTTAAAGGTTCAAATTGTTGACGCCCGACGACGGACGACGGACGACGCACGCCGGCGGACGACAGACATCTGGCGATCACAAAAGCTCACCCTGAGCACTTTGTGCTCTGGTGAGCTAAAAACTCGAAGTGACATTGCACCTACAACACACCCAAACAAATTGGAATGACCCTCTTAAAATGTGAAAAGGTCCTCCTTGGACTGTATACTAAATTATAAAATCCAAGCAAATGCTAGCTAAAGAAATGTCATAAAATCAGATATAAAAAGTTGATATTAGTCATAAAAAATTATTTTAACAGTTTCCTATCCACTCAAGTATGTGTCATTATAAGTTTTACTTTCATATTTATGGGAAAGAGGAAGTTAACACTTTACTCCATAAATACACCTTTCTACACCTTTGTAAACAGAGTAGACCCGGATCAGGGTCTGCTCTTCTGTTTGCTTATGATATAATACAGGTATGATTCTACAGTTTCCGCCATAGTCAACACTTCCAGTGTCCAGGTGCCATTATAAAAATTATTTAAAATAGGAAACTGACTCAGTCAGAGAGGGCCCTGCAGATGATCTTTTGTTGAAGGTAATTATATTTAACCCATCCACTTTGAGTTATCGCATCATATCAAGTGTTGACAAAACTTGATGGTCTTTTTGATGAATCAAGGGCAAATAACTCTAGACATTAGTGATTTGATTCAACCCAACAACTATAGGCATCTTACTCTGATGATACTAAGCATATGCCCTTGATATGAAACCAATATGTGAAGTACTATTTGAGTTATCACGTCACATCATAAGTGTTGACAGACAGACGGACGGACAGACAGACAGAAAATGTGACTCCTATAGGGCTCCTGCATTTTTAATGCAGGCCCTAATTAATATTCATGATGTCATTATTTTTACATGAATATTCATAGAGTAAAGGGTTAATACCAAGGAATTACGTGAACAAGTTAAACAGTAATAAAATAATGTGAAACACCGAGAACATTTTCACTAAATGCATACACCCACACCAGTTTATTCTCTCATTTGTGCTAGCATGTGTGACTACTTGTAATCGTTTGATTTTGTCAATACACTTTCAAAAGGATGTAACTCTGTCACAAAACAGAATAGTCGTGTGATTAAATGAAGCTTACCCTTTACTCCTTAAATATGCCTTTCTACGCCTTTGCAAGCAGAGCAGACCCAAATCAGATGACCCCTACAAGGACCATCTGAACAGGGTTTGCTCTGTTTGCTTGTGAAACAATATAGATATGATTCTATAGTTTCTGCTATGGCCAAAGATTAGTTAGTCCATGCACTATTTTAAAATTTAATCTAATCCATATTCAAGATGTTACTATTTTTTACATGAATATTCATGGAGTAAACGGTTAAGCTACAATTCATAACTATCACAGTATGAACTGTAAAAGTGTTCAAATCCCTTTTGATGTATACATATAATTTGGCATACAATAAAGGTAATAAAGTAATGCTTTCAATGTTTATTTTGGATAACATTCTCAACCGTTATCCCTTGATGTCAGGTGTAGCATTCTGAACTGTTGCTCTCAGTCCGTTTGCATTGGGCAACAGTTTATATGTCATTCCTTTCACCTAAGAACAACAGTGTTGAATTATCAACACTATCAGCACTTTAACTAAATCCAGGAAAACCTAAGTAAAGGCAAATGACCAATACTAAGACACAGTGTTTGCTTTCTAAAGAAAAATTAACCCCTTACTCCATAAATATGCCTTTCTACACCTTTGCAAATAGACATGGGTCCATGCTTATAAAACTTTTAGTTGAGTCTGAGATCGTTCTCAAGTTTTTGATTGGTCAGATTTGAGCCAAAGGCTCAAATCTGACCAATCAAAAGCTTGAGATCTCAAATCTGACCAATCAAAAGCTTGAGAACGATCTCAGACTCAACTAAAAAACTTTATAAGCATGGACCATGATTCTACAGTTTCTGCCAAGACCAAACATTTCTATGTCCATGTGCTATTATAACAATATATCTAATTAACATTCATGGTGTCATTATTTCTTACATAAATATACATGGAGTAAAGGGTTAAAACATTCTAGACTGAGGGATGAAGCAGAGAACTAGGTGTTAAAAGGGTTACAAGAGGTAATTACTTTATTATTCCCCTGTCCAACTTGTCAACTGCATCATACAGTATATGCTGGTAACGGCCTTGCTGAGCGTATGACAATGTCCAGGATGCATCAAAAAGGAAGCTGACGCTGGCTCCCCGCAAGTAGAGTAACTGGGAATCTGGTGGGTCCAACTACAACAGAAGAAGATACAAACTAGAAATATGAGCATAGAACATGGAAACTGACCAAGTAGCTATGGAACAGCAATAACAAGAGCACCACATGTGGTTGCCAACTCTTGTCAGTCAAAACATTTTAAATTGTTTGGGGTTTTTTTTACCATAAAGGGTCATTATTTTGTAAAGAAGTCTTCAAGATTTATAACACTTGGTCAGATTGTAGCTCTTGTGATGGTGAACAAGTGTGTGAAGTTTCATAAGATTTGCTTGAATAGTTGATGGTGAACCAGTGTGTGGAGTTTCATTAGATTTGCATGAATAGTAAAGAAATAATAGCCACCATTAAAGTTTCTGACGACAATAACAACTACAATAATGACAACTACAATGCCGCGGCCTGAGTTAAAACAGCTGTTGTTTTTTTTTCAAAACAGCTGGGGGTTTTTTTCTTCGAAAAACAGACAAGCTAAAAAGTAGCATCAGTTTTCCTGGTTGCATATCAGTACTATGTCCCACTTAAACATTCACTTAGCTCTTTACCTTATGATTTTTTATACTAGAATTCATGACATGAATATTCATTGGAATAATGAATCTTTGACCAAAGTAGAAATGGTAGAATAAGATTTACATCATTTCATAAGCAAACAGAGCAGACCCTGATCAAATGGCTCCATAGGAGACATCTAATATGGGTCTACTATGTTTGCATTGGCATGAAAAGGTGTCTCAATAAAGGAAAGTGTTAACCCATTTAGCTCTAGGAATCTGTTGTGTACAAAATCATTACCTACTTCTAAAAGGCATTAATTATTCAATTGCTTTACAGAAACATGACAATGGTGTAAAACAATTTGGAACCTGGTGAGACGCCAAGTTATTCTGCGTTTCATCTGGATCCTGACTGTTTGCAAATGTAATCACCAATTTGTCATCTGATAAGCCATCCAAAAAGTTTCGAGACATCAGGTAAAAACATTTATGAGACATCAGGGTATATATTGTTTATCAAGTTTGATAATAAGCTGTATAAAAAAAAATGAATACTGACACATAGTGTAGACTTCAATCAGATGGAAAATCTATGATGAAAATAACTGGTTCAATCCACACTGCATTAAAGCTGTCACAGCACCTTTCTAATTGCCCACTCAAAACAATACTTTACCTGTAAATCATGTTGCCTGGTAACCCATTTCCCAGCAATCCCGAGACAGGAAATGACCTCATTTTTGTGTGGTGTGGGGAATTTTCTCCATTCTGATGGAAGGCTGCTATCTTCTTCATTTGTATACATTTTGACTATGAAAAGAAACAAGACCAACTAAATCCGACTTAACATCAAAACTTAAACTCTCTTGATATTCTAATTCACCTAAATATCCGGATAGAAAACATAATCAAATAGTGGAGACCAAGATCCTGATGGAGTCATTTAATCTGGGTCTACACTCTTTGCTATTGTGTCAGTGTAATTCAAAGTTATCAAACTGGTACCAAATTGAATTATTAACCTATTCCCACATATTGATGCCTTTTGATACCTCTATAAGAATCTCTTTTTGAAACCATTGAGATAAATAGAGCATTTGCTCCAGAGGAGCAAATGCTCTTTTTATCACAATGGTTTCAAAACTACACAATTCTAAAATTTTCCTTTTTTCTAGTAAATTCTCCTTTTCAGTAGACTGTAACTCTGCATCTCAATGTATCCATCATTTCCCTGTTGAATATATATGTAAGAAATAGTAACAGTACAAAATTTAGCAACATATTTTAACAGCATTCTTAACAAGGGATATTTTAACAAGGCAGTAACTGAAGAACCTGATCTACTTTATTCCATAAGCAATTATAGAAAACCTTATCAGATGGATCCTAATAGAGCCCTCTGATCTTGGTTTACTCTGTTTGCAAAAGCAAGAAACAGCATTTATATTACGGAAATGTTAAGTACTTATCAGCAAACTGATGTTTAATTGTTATTTTTATCCTTTCAAAGCTGATTTTTTTTAATAGCCATCATTGTTTAACTATAGAGTCCACTCAGTATGAAAGGTGTAATTTTGCTAGAGGACTTTGAATGACTAACAAGGCAGACCCTGATCAGAGGGTTGTTGTAGGAGCCTCTGATCTGTGTCTTCACTGTTTGCAAATGACAGTGCATGTGTATTCCAGTTAACAACTGACCTCCATTGTCAATGACGACATCAACACCAAGTCCCCCTGTCTCCTCCATAACCGCACTAACCAGTATGTTGCTGCGGTGACTCATCTCTACAATCTGACCTGAAATATTGTCATGGAAACCAAACTGAATACAAATGTAACTCTTAAAACATAGCAAAACCTTTCATAATGCATAAATAAGAGCTAGCTGTCCATACTGATGATAATGCTACCAATTTAGTAATAATTTGTGAACATCCAATATATAATATAAAAAAAAATAAATTAATTTCAATCCTTTACTCCATGAATATTCATGTAATGACATCATAAATATTAATTAGATTACATTGTTATAATAGGACACGGACACATGAAATGTTGGCCATGGCAGAAACAGCAGAATCATGTCTACTTTGTATCATAGGCAATTTCAAATAGAGTAGACCCAGATCAGATGGCTCCTACAGAAACTGTCTGATCTTGGTCTACTTTGTTTGCAAAGGTGCAGGAAGGAGTATTAATGGAGTAAAGGTTTAATCACAGAATTGATATTAACAACTCTCATGCAAAACCTAACTTGACCGACATTTGCAAACAGCTTGCTTCCAGATGAGACACTGAGTAACTTGGCATCTCATCAGGATCTCAGCTGTTTGACACTTAGTCAATAGTTTATGAAATATTTGAAAGTACAGATATACAGTAAAGGTTGTAACATAGGATATTAGCAGACTTATTATTGAAACATGAGAAGTGTTAATTAAAAGTATATTTACAAAATTTATACAGTTGAATTTCGATATCTCAAACTTGGATAACTCGAACTTTGGGATACTCAACAAATATTCAGTCCTTCAAAATTGAACAATACATAATTGTTATAAAATGTATCATTACACATATCTAGAAACAAATGTGACAGCTTAATGCAGGTCAGAAGTAATGCTGAAATCTGCTCCAACAGGAGCTTTCAGTATAACTTTAGACCTGCATTAAGCTGTGAACTTGAGAAATTGTTCAGATTAGAAATCGCAAAACTTAAGTTTGAGATTTCGAAGTTTAACTGTACATGCAAAACCCTTGTCAGTGAAAAAAAAAACCAAAGCCATAATTTACATTTAATTAATCCAGGGATTTTTTAATTGACTGTTTAATATTTGTACCCCCAAATCATAAAAAACATTTCACACATATTATAATATCATAAATACCATAATCTCCATTTAACTTTTCTCATGCTAAGAGCATCTGGACTAGTATTTGCAAGCAGCTTGATTCCGGAAGAGACAGCGAGTAACTTGGCATCTCAACAGGAACCAAGCTGTTTGACACTCGTCAGTAATTTCTCAAAAGTTTGATCGAATTGGAAGTCAGTGAAAAGTTTTTTCAGCATGAGTAGCGTAAACTGGTTTAACTAATTCCCACCTAGACTATTTTTTAAATTAATCTACCGAAAAGGAGCATTAACTGTAGAAAAGGAGAATTTTAGAATTGTGCAGTTTTAAAGCCATTGTGATAAATAGAGCATTTGCTGTAGTTCTGTGAATCTTCAAATTAAATGCATGTGCGGTTGATGAGATACATGCATATCTTGATTGTTTGATCATACTTTTAATACTCAAGTTTCAAATCTATGACATATATGGTTGGTTTAACCCTTTACTTCATGAATATTTCTGTAAGTAATATGGACAATACATTAGTTAAATGGAATGCAGAATTCAGGAAATTTTGATTATAGGAGGCACTGTAGAGTCAAACCTTATTATTCCTTTGAAGCAAACACAGCACACCCTGATCAAGTGACTCCTAAAGGAGATCTCGGTCTACTAAATTTGCAAGGCATGTCTATTAACTCCTTCCTTAATACATCACCTATTTGCTTACGCAATAATATAGATATAGTTCTACAGTTTTTAAGAAGACCACATATTCCCTTGAAAATGTTACATAATAAAAATTATATTAATAAATACATGTATTCACGAAGTGATCATTTCATGCATAACTATTCATTTTATAGGGAAAAAGTTTATAAATATCATGAATCACCTTTAGATTATAGTTATGGATGGGCAATGCATGCAAGGTAGATATTTCAGTTCAGTTTCAGTGAAGAAATGACGATTTTATTATTTGAGTACGCACCCTTGTAGTTCTGTACTCTAAGTATTAGTATACCCAATAATTATACTCTCTCAATATTTTTGTAAAACTGAATACGTCAATTTGGCATCATTCTATAATTTCAAATTAGACTGACATAGTAGCAAATAGTGTAGACAATGATCAACCTGCTCCATCATGAACAGTTGGATCTGGGTCTCCACTACTTGCATAAGCCTGTCTGTCCGGAGAGACAAGAGTGTCAGAATACTTAATAGTGCCTAAATACTTTGGGTTCATGAGCTATATCAAAAGTAAATATGAGTTTGTGGTGTCTCAAATGGTGTGAGCCAAGATAAGCTGCCACAACTTCCTCTTCATAAAACAAAATACATTCCATTATCACAGTATTAAATATTGTTGTGAAACATTGTAATTACAAATTAAAGTACTGTTGTTTTATCTTCTTTTCAGCAGCAAGAAAAATAAATAATGACAATAAACACTATTTTGCATCTGGCACCTTTGCCTGAGATAACCCAGGGGCGGGGCCATTTTTGACCAAGAAGTCATCATTTGTACAACCTTGGTAGAGAACCAAAAGGCAAAGCAGTATGCCATTAATTAAAGGTCTAAGCCATATGGTTTCAGAGAAAATTAATATTTTATATTTTCCCATAAAAAACTTATAAGCCCCAAGGCAGGGCCAAGTTTCGCCCAGAGGTCAAGGTCCTAAGTTGAACATTCTTGGCAGAGGACCACAAGCCAAAGCTACATGTTTGTAGAGGACCATTAGATCATGTTGCATACCAAACATCAAAGGTCTAGGCCTTACAGTTTCAGAAGATTTTTAAAGATTATCCTATGAAAAACTGATAAGCCCTTGGGCGGGGCCATTTTTGGTCCGGGGTCATAATTTGAACAATCTTTGTAGAAGAGGACCATTAGATCATGCTTCATACCAAACATCAAAGGTCTAGACCTTACAGTTTCAGAGAGGAAGATTTTTAAAGATTTTCCTATGAAAAACTGATAAGCCCTTGGGCGGGGCCATTATTTGGCCCGGGTCATAATTTGAACAATCTTTGTAGAGGACCATTAGATCATGCTACATACCAAATATAAAAGGTTTAGGCCTTACAGTTTCGGAGAAGAAGATTTTAAAAAAAATTCCTATGAAAAACTGATAAGCCCTTGGGCGGGGCCATTTTTGGCCCGGGTGTCATAATTTGAACATTTTTTGTAGAGGACCATAAGATCATGCTACATGCCAAATATCAAAGGTCTAGGCCTTACAGTTTCAGAGAAGAAGATTTTCAAAGATTTTCCTATGAAAAATTGATAAGCCCATGGGCGGGGCCATTTTTGGCCTGGGGTCATAATTTGAACGATTTTTGTAGAGGACCATAAGATCATGCTACATACTAAATATCAAAGGTCTAGGCCTTACAGTTTCAGAGATGAAGATTTTTAAAGATTTTCCTATGAAAAACTGATAAGCCCTTGGGCGGGCCATTTTTGGCCCAGGGGTTATAATTTGAACAATTTTTGTAGAGGACCATTAGATCATGCTACATACCAAATATCAAAGGTCTAGGCCTTACAGTTTCAGAGAAGAAGATTTTTAAAAAAATTCCTATGAAAAACTGATAAGCCCTTGGGCGGGACCATTTTTGGCCCGGGGGTCATAATGTGAACAACATTTCGTTCCCCCTAGCCACTGATGCTTCTGACAAAATTTGGTTATTCGGGTCAGCAGTTTCAGAGGAGATGTCGTTTGAAAATGTGGACGGACGCCGGACGACCGGACGGATTGCGATCACAATAGCTCATCCTGAACCTTTGGCTCAGGTGAGCTTATAAAAGGACAACGTCATAATGATTCATGGATTTTAGATGCCTTTTGAATGATGCATTTTATCAAACAAATGTGATTGAGAACATTCTTGGGTTTGGGTTTTTGGGTCAGAGTATGTGTTGTTGAATTCAAGACATAGTCTTGGTCTGCACTGATTACTTAACCTTGAAACTTTGAACCCATTACTCCATGAATAACTCTTTATACGCCTTTATACACTTTAGAACATATATGACATCATATATGACGTCAAACTTGGGAAACCAATGTTAACATGTTCTTAAAATGGCAAAAATACACTATTCTGGTTATGTGAGAAAAAGAATCTGATGCTCGTTGTCTTTTAAGATCAAATGTTCCTAAACTCAACAAGAAAATGCGCGCTTAATAACATTTTTTTAGGCCTGTTTAGGAACATTTGATCTTAGAAGACAATTCGCGACTGAACCTCTATAGCTCTGATTCTTCAGTGTCTGACATGGTCAAAATTTCCTGTGTTCATGTGCCATTGTTAAAAAAGAGTAATCTAATTGATTTTTATAGTGTCATTATTCATTCCATGAATATTTAATTATTCATGGAGTAAATGGTTAACCTTGAAACCATTTTTTCATAAATATTTATGTAAATAATTATGACATCATGAATATTAATCAAATTAACTGTTATAATAGCACATGGACAAAGGAATTTTTGAGCATTGCAAAAACTGTAGAGTCAAATCTATATTGTAGTATAAGCAAACAGAGCAGACTGATCAGACGGCTCCTATAGGAGCCGTCTGATCTGGGTCTACTCTGTTTGCAAAGGCGTAGAAAGTCATATTTTATGGAGTAAAGGGTTAATATTTTAATAGGCAGGCATCATGGGGCAAGAAGGTATTCATGCAACTGCAAACAATGTAAACCAGATCTGACACTGCAACTCATCAGCAACTTCAGACCCTCACAGCTATAGATAAAGGTGTATATTCAATTACTAAATCAAAGTCTATTTAAGGATTCGAAAAAATGGAGGATTTTGATTAAAAATTCAGTTATCACACCACTTTAAGCGAAATTGTCTTCTTTATCTATATAGAAAATTTCCCTCTTCCATGAAAACTATGGGGAGATTTTCAAAAATGTGGAAAGGATCCCCTATCCTCATTCCTAGAATAGAAACAGCTAAAATCATCCATTCTCCACAAAACCCTATTTTCTGACCACTTTTCAGAATGGTCTCAAATAAACAGGTCTAAAGAGCATCACAACATAGATCTATGGTTTGTGTAACTGCATCTTGTCCTAACTAGGTTGCAATCGGATGGTAAATGCTTATACATGTATGTATAGAATAGTTCATGCCAGTAGATTAAGCTTTTAGCACCCTTGCAAATTGTCATCTCCTAATAATAATAGTGTGCTTCAAACTATACAGCATAATTTTCAGATTCTTCTAACATTCGTCTATTGATCGGAATGTAAAAGAATTTGGCACCAATTTATTTGACATCTCACCCCAGTTAAATGTTCCCATAGACCTTTTTTAGACCCAGTCTCTTTGAATAAATATACTGAAAAGGAAGATTTACTAGCAAAAAAGAACCTTTTTGAACTGTGTAGTTTTGAAACCATTGTGATAAATAGAGCATTTGCTCCTATAGAGCAAGTTCTCTATTTATCACAAGTGCTCTACTCATTATAATGGTTTTAAAAACAGTTACTTTTACTGAGGTGTCAATATAAGGGAATGGGTTAAAGATTATTATCAATTTGCTGAGAGAGTGCTAAAAGGTAGAATGAACTTAACATCTGATAGGGCATTTTCAAAGCCCCTCCCAAGATGATGGTTGTTGCTCCCATATGTGCTTCTGGACCTGGTATGGGGTACTAAAATTTAAAGCTTGTTAACTGAAGCAGGAATGCCAGTCATTGATGTTTTCAACCTGAGACCATAAAGATGTTTACAGAGAGTTTTAGTTATAAAAATGGAAACTCTGGACTGCATATTTTTCTGAATCTTTAACCCTTTACTGCATGACTATTCAAGTCAGACATAATTACATGTACAGTGCTCCCTCTCTACAACGACACACCTTTGGGATACCAATATTGTATGTGTTGTTCAGAGGGAGTTGTTATAGGGAGGGAAAATCAAACATAGTTAGCTTGTTTGCAGATCCCCAGATAAGGTGTATTTCCAGAACTAAAACTGTTATGCCTCTATCAAACCCTATGTTGTGACCACTCTTTAGAATCGTCACAAAGTGACGATTCTAAAGAGTGGTCACAACATAGGGTTTGATGGAGGCCTTAAGAAAATACGACAGAAAAAGTTTGTTTCCGGGGCCTTGTTGTTTCTGAAACAGTGACATGAGTTGTTGTAAGAAGGGAATCATTATTGAGAGGGCCGTTGTAGGGAGGGAGCACTGTATATATACAAATCAGCTCTGAGCTGAATTATAAATATGGCATAATGAACAATTGAAGTTTTTACCATGACTAAAACTGTAGAAACTGATCAATAATATTTCATATACAGTAAACAGAGCAGACCCTACTCAGATGGCTCCTACAGGAACCATTCTGATCTGGGTCTGCCCTGTTTGCAAAGATGCCAAATTGCATCTCTAAGGAGTGAAGGATTAAGTTAAATTTCGGAATACCAGCACAGAAGTCATTGTTTATCTTTATTAAGCTGAACATTAAGATTTCCATTCTGTACAAAGGGAAGTAACTCTGTCAATATCAGGTCTTGGAAAGATCATTCCCTTTGCAATTGTGAACAAGAATACTATTTAAAGTGATATATCCCTCTTTTAAAAACTTAATTATGCAGTGTTTAACCATCATCCTTTCACGCATTTGCAAACAAAGTAGAACCAGATCAGCCATCTGGTCAAGGTCTGTCCTTTCTGCTAATGGAATTTGATAGAACTGTTTCCTTATTGTCTAGAATGGCTACAATATTTGCTTCAAGCTAAAAGTGTCAATCTTTATCAATCTTGGTCCATCCTAAATGCAATCTTAAAATCTGATTAGGTACTCCCTATTCCTTCACCTGTCTTCTGCTGAACAATCTGTCTATAATTATGTAATTTTAAACAAAATGTTACATAATTCTACAAATATGGGAGAAAATTCTAACATCTGAAGTTAAAAATGCTTTTAGTCATTGTTTGCAAGGACAACATTGAATGTACAAGCCCACATGTGCTTATGAAATAAAGTTTGTGTGAGAACTGATCTGAATAAAATCAAGCATGACACAAGAACTAGTCACATTTCAAATCGTAATTTTGAAGAAAAAAAACCCAAGAAATAAAAATACATATATTCAAAAAATACATTCCATATCAATCATCGACAATGTAAACATTCTTACTTGTGTCATTATTGCATTATTTGTCATTTTTCATATATTTTGTCGTGTTTCTTTTTTTTTCATAGCCATCTGACACAGTCCAGTTACCATAATGAATGAAGGGCAAATTAAACTGATGGGAATAAAAATACAAAAATGTATAATTTACAAAATTTAAATAACATGGTTACATTCTTGATTTAAATGGACTTATTTCTATGTAATTCCGTTCTGTTTTAGAGTTATTTAACAACATCTTAAAAACTGTGTTCAGTCGAGACAGTATTGTTAAATCAGATTTTACAGCTAATGGAGCATTCATTATTTTGATTAATGTTTAATTATACATTTGTACTTACATCAATATTAAATTAAGAAATGTTTAAAAATTGTCATATTTAAATGAGAGTGATGGGATAAATAAAAAATATGTTAAGTGTTGTTTAACAGACACTTATAACTGTTAAGACTTGACAAGCCTCATCTCAATGTTTTCTCCCTTGTCGGATAAATATGTAAAATAAATAAATAAATAAATGAAAAACGTGTTGGTTGTTAATTTATCCCATATCTATCTATGACACAAACATATCATTCTCTATGTCTCTGAGAACACTACCAGCCAGGAAGATCTGTCATTGATATCTTTTAAGAAAGAGCTGTTCTATCAGCCCTTCTAGGGGATTTCCTCCCAGTCTTACTAATGTATTATGACAGAGACAGCAGGGTCTTATCCCTGGTAGTGCCATGCCACACAAGCCAGATTGACTGAACACAAAATTAGTGGTGCAGCAACTGAACTACTTTTCTTCAAGTCTTTCCCTATGCACATCAGTGTACAACGGTATTTCCTGACAATTTCAATCTATTTATCTTTTAATATTATTGGTTTTCTTGCACACCGCAATGATAGACAGATGAGAACATGATTTACTCAACTTTTAAGTGTTCAGAATGCTTGACAATCCAATATTGTTTTTGAAAAAATAAAAACATTGAAGAAATATATACTTTGACAATTAAAATGTACAAATGTTTCAGGCCTTTTTCTGGCAAAGCAAATGTATAGGGTTGATTGCAATTTGAAAGCTTACCAAGAGATGGAATAAGACTTTCCAGGTATGATTTTTCTTCTGGGGAACTCACTGTGGCAATTACCTGAAACAAATTTTATGCTTATAATCAACCAGAGTGTTAACCCTTTCCTTCATGTAAACACTTTTTCACACCTTTGTAAACAAAGAAGACCCAGATCAGGGTCTGCTCTGTTTGTTTATGAAATTGTAATAGATCTGACTCGACAGTTTCTACCAATACCAAAAACTTCTGTGAACACATGCTATAATAAAAATTCAGCTAATCAATATTAATGATGTCATTATTTCTTACATGCACACATTCAACTGGGAATGAGTTAATAATCGAATAGAATAGAATTTTAATCGAATACAATTTGCCCATACTGGATTTAAAGAATGCATGAACAGTTTGAAAATCCAAAGAAAAAAAGACTACTGAATAAAATTTCCCTTCTTTAGGTACATATCTATATCAATGTTATTCATCTGTGAGAGTTTGAAGTAAATTCTCCCATTGGTATATGATGATTTGGACACACAAGATATGCAGGTCATACGGCTGGACATACAGACAAGGCTATATGCTTCCCACCTTGTGCAGGACATAAACATGGTGCAGAGGTCAAGATATGATGTGTAAAAAGATTTCAAGAACTACTCCTTCATTTCTCCATCAAAGCCTATGTTTTATTAACTGCAGAATCATTAAAGAGTGTTCACAACATAGGGTTTGGTGGAGAAATGGCAATTTTACTATCCAATTCTGCAAAGTTATCTGTTGTTCTGATGGTGTTAACTTGATATATTTAGTTTTACAGACCAGTGATCAGTGGGGAAAATTAGGTGTTCTTATAGTTATAGGCAGACATGGCAGTTGATTTTGCAAATGTATTTCATAATTACATTCACAAAAGATGTTTATAAGCATGCTAAAATATAACTTTTAACAAAAGAAATTCCGTTATGAAATCCTAATAGGGTTTTATAGTAAATATACATTATCAGTGGTCAGCTCTATAACACTTTACACCAAAAATACGCCTTTTACGCCTGTGCAAACAGAGTAGACCTAAATAAGATGGCTCCTATAGAAGCCTTCTCATCAGGGTTTGCTTATGGAATTATATAGATCTGATTCTGTAATTTCTCCAAAGCAAAATTCCATGTGTTCACATGCCACTATAAAAAATTATCTAAATAATATTTATGGCATCATTATATATATTTCTATCATATTTACATGAAGGTGTAAAGGTTTAAGAGGTTCTGTAATTTCAAACCTTTGCTCCCCAGAGCCTTGCTAGCTGTATAGCTGTGGCACCGAATGATGAGGCCCCATCCATCACAAGGACAGTGTCACCTGCACACACCCGGGCCTGGTAATGTAGCGCGGTGTAAGCTCGTACACAGTCGCCTATACCAGCTGCTGCATCCTCAAAGCTCAACATTCGAGGTTTCTTCACTGTAGTATGAAAAAGAAAGCTTCTTATGTATTAACCCTTCTCTTGCTGAATTTTAAAATACATTTCTCCTTCTTTACCCATGCCCTGTTGTATAATTACATATATCTTCACTGTCTACAATTATTTCTCTGTGTAATCACTGCTGTGGAGTGCACTGGTTGCACAATCAATTTGTAAATAGTGCAGACCCTGATGAGACAGCTCCTGCAGGAGCTGTCTCATCTGGGTCTTCACTATTTACAGGTAGGTATATTGACATGAACAGCAAGCGAAGGGTTAATCAGGCATTCACGAACAAGCCAGTATAAGGTGTTCATTTAACCATTTTCACGCTAAGTGTGACTTGACTCGCATTTGCAAACAGCTTGGATCCAGATGAGATGCTGAGTTACTCGGGATCTCATCTGGATCCAGGCTGTTTGACACCAGGTCAACAGTTTCTAATAACACTTGTATGAGTCAAGAAGTCAGTTAAAAATGTAGCAGATCAGAGTTTTGCCAGACATAATTTTTCCAGCACAATACATGTAAGGGTTAATTCTGCAAGACTATTAACCCTTTCCTCCATGAATATTCATGTTAAAAATAATGATGTCATGAATATTAGTTAGATTAATTTGTAAGATTAATTTGTTACATTAACACTTTGACACAGGCATTTTGGACCATGGCAAAAGCTGTAGAATCATATCTGTATCATATCATAATCAAACAGAGCAGATCCTAGTCAGAGGACTCCTATAGGAGCCATCTGATCTTGGTCTACTCTGTTTGAAAAGGCACAGAAAGGAGTATTTATGGAGTAAAGGGTTAATAGTAGGACTTTTCAAAGAATGTAGAATATATGCAGATGCTTCATTTTCGATCGCATAGCTGGTCTGAGTCTACACAGGTTGTACATCCCAAATGAAGTCTTTACATGTAATATTACTTGTTTCGTTAAAACCGTCATCATGTTAAGAAAATTATTGCTGTAACACTTTACCCGATAGAGACTTTTGCAAATACGGTAGACTAAGATCAGACAGCTCCTTGAGGTGCAGTCTCATCAGGGTCTGCTCTTCTTGCTTATGGAATTATTTAGAGCCGATTCTACAGTTTCTGCCATGACCAAAGTTTCTGTGTTCATATACCACTACATTGTATATAAATTCAGCATTCTCAAACAAATATTCATCAAGTAAAGGTAAACTTTAGGTTCAAAACTGTTTACTGTACACTCTCAGTAGTTACTTACCTAGATCATACTCGTTGAAGACACAGATCTCGCCACAGCCGGAACACTGGCAATCAAGGGGCAGAATTCCTGCATAAAGTAATACAAGTAATAATAAATCTGCCTGTAGTTACTTCTCTTGCATTGTAATGTTGCTCTCATGAGATAATGTTTCATGGAACATTAAAGATTGTTTTATGGTAAGTACATTTGTATATGGATAATTTGTATAGCAAAGTCACATGATGTATAATAAAATATAATACTTCCTTTTCAGCATATGCAAATTACGTTTAGATAAATGTAACATTTATGAAAATTTAAGATCTTTCTATAAACAGCTTGACCCTTTTATGTTTATTACAAATTTCAATATCTACTGAATATTCATGGCCAAAATATTTATAATGAAACATGAAAGGAGGAACATTGTAGTCATTTTAGAAAGTAAAGAAACAGATCTATAAAATTCCATTAGCAAACAGAGCAGATCCGATCAGATGGCTCCTATAGGAGCCGTCTGATCTGGGTCTTCTCTGTTTGCAATTGCCTGAAAAGGCATTTACATGAGGGAAAGGGTTAAATCCTTTGAGTGCAGCTCAGAGATGCCATTTGATGCCTTTGAAAACAGAGTAGACTAAGATCAGATGGTTCCCATAGGAGCCATCTAATCAGGATCTGCTATGTTTGCTTATAGAATTATATAGATGTGATCCAACAGTTTCTTCCATTGCCAAATATTCCCTAGTTCACAATGCAACTACAAAAACCAGCTAATTAATATTCATAAAGTCATTATTTCTTACATTAATTTTCTTCTGATAAAGGTTTAAAACTCTAATTTGCAAACCACTGATTGAATCTGTTCAAAATGTGAAATTCACCAAATTCCATACCAACTACATCATCTCCTTCAGTTACATTAGTGACCCCTTCTCCAATAGATTGGACAACTCCAGCTACATCCTGACCACAAGGGTAATCTCCCTTGGCACTGTTACTGAACACCTGCCCAAGAACCTGGAAATTCAAAATTTGACCTCAAGATAATAAATTTCAATCTACAGTAATTCAACTAACTTTAAAAGTATAATTTTATTTGAGTCAGAACAAGAGCAACTAGACTGTCGCAGGACAGCAAAGCTCGCCTATTGTAGACCTTGTCTACAAAGAGACTGTTTGCAAAGCACTGAAGAGAACTTTTCTTGTGAAATGACTCATTCATTTGTCATCAAATACAACAACATTGAACAACTAAAAAATCATTCACAATGATTAGAAGTCGTAACACCTTAGCTGGTAAGTGACACTAGTTTGATTTTGTATTTCATGTTTAACGTTCGTATTGGTAGTTTAAAATGAAGCATACCTTTTGGTTTACTAGTGAAAGTCCACAAGCTTTCACCTTCACTGCCACCTGACCCCTGTCTGGTACTGGACCATCTACCTGGAAACAAAATCACAGAAGACTAGATTAAATGTTAACTCTATAGACAAACCATAACATATATCCAGAGGCCAATGATATATCTTAATCCCTTCCCTATTGAATATGCATGTAAGAAGTGACATCATGATTATTTATTTGCTGAATTTCTATAATTCGTATTATGTACACATGATGTTTTGGTATTCTTAGAAAGTTTCTAAAAACAATAGCCAGGGTCCATGCTTATAAAGCTTTTAAGTTGATTCTGAGTTCTTTCTCAAGCTTTTGATTGGTCAGATTTGAGTTCTCAAGCTTTTGATTGGTTAGATTTGAGCCTTTGGCTCAAATCTGACCAATCAAAAGCTTGAGAACGAACTCAGACTCAACTAAAAGTTTTATAAGCATGGACCCAGATCTATTATAATTTCATAAACTCCTATTAGAACAGTCTGATCCGGCCTACTCTGTTTACAAAGGCTTGTGTTATTATGACTGGAAAGGTTAACATTTATGATCAATACTGACCAATCAGATGTACATTCAGAGGTTTAAAATAAATCTTGACCAAAACAAAATGCCGATGACAACTTATAACTGAGAGTATTCACACAGAATAAAGAAATAGCTCATTTCAACAGACAACTAACAACTATAGAGCTCTACACTACATATTTGTTCAATAACGTTTTACATTGAACACTTTTCTTCATATCAATGCCTTTCCACGCCTTTGCAAACAGTGTAGACCCTATAGGTGCCGTCTTATCAGGGTCTGCTCTATTTGTTTATGAAACTGTAACAGATCTGGCAGTTTCTACCAATACCAAAACATCCTGTGTACATATATACTGTTATAAAAATTCAGCCAATAAATATTGATGACCCATGCCATGTTGTATAATTACATATATCTTCACTGTGTACAAGTATTTCGCTGTGCAATCGCTGCTGTGGAGTGCACTGGTTGCACAATCAACTTGTAAACAGTGCAGACCCTGATGAGACAGCTCCTGCAGGAGCTGTCTCATCTGGGTCTTCACTATTTACAGGTACGTATATTGACGCGAATAGCAAGCGAAGGATTAAACAGGGAAGGGGTTAACCTTTTACATGATGAATATTCATGTAAGAAATAATGACTGAATGTTTATCAATTAGCTGAATGTTTTATAAATAGCATTATGAACAAGGAATATTTAACCATCACAGAAACTGTATTATCACATAATCTGTCTTGTGGGAGTGCCCTAACAGAGCTGTAAATCGCGAAAATGCACTATTGCATTTTTTTATGCAAATTAGCAATTGTTAGCCAATCGTAGCGTTCATTTATGCATCAGCCAATCGTAGCACTCCATGTGCTTCGTCCATTGTAGTACTATGCTGTTTCTAAGCAATAGCAGAAACAGCCATCAGCTATAGCCTGTTTCATTTTCTATGGCATTTTTAAGGCTTATGTGATAAAATGAATCTTACATTCGTCTTCATTATACATTGTTTTCATAAAACTTTTTTACTATCATGATTATGACACTCGCTAAAGCTTGTGTCATATTATTATAGTAAACTCGTTTCATGAAAACAATGTGTAATGAACACTCATGTAAGATCCTCTATGAATCATATCTATATCTTTCCATAGGTAAACTAAGCAGACCCTAATCAGACAGCTCCTGTAGGAGCTGGTCTATTCTGTTTATATAGATGTAAAAATTATCAAGTAAAATGATTGAATGTAATTTTTATCCTATTACTTACAAATGTGCAGAAACCTTCTCCACTATACACAATACCTTCATGACAGACATAAACACTGACGAACATTATAATAACTCTTTGCATGCTAAGTGACTGTTGTCTGCATCAACTGTTGTCTGTCACAAAGTAAACTTTTCTTCCATTTCTCCTTAACCCTTTCCCTAATATAAATGTGTTTTCACGCATTTGCAAACAGAGTAGACCCAGATCAGGCGGCTCCTAGAGGAGCCGTCTGATCAGGGTCTACTCTGTTTGCTAATGGAATTTGAAAGATATGTTTCTTTAGTTTCTAAAATAGCTACAAAGTTCCACCTTCCATATTTCATTATAACTATTTTGTCCATGAATATTTGGTAGGTATTGGAATTTGAAATAAACATAGAACATGGAAAGGGTTAAAGACGCAGTCCAAAGTGTCAAATAGTTTTAATCCGGATCAACACTTACCACAAATTCGCTGCAAGAGTGAAAAACGATAATTACATGACAAGTCAAAATATACAAAAGGTACCATCCAGACTAGACACACAACCTGCTTCTTGGGACATCATGTGTCTGACCAAATTTATACCATTTACCCTTATTAGCGGAAGTATTCGGACACCTAATCTCCCCTCAACTCCTTTGAACAGCTAAATAATATATTTGGCACCATTGTAATGTTAACCTTTTCCCTGTTGAATATTCATTTAAGAAGCAATGGCATCATGAATATTTATTAGCTAACTTTTAAAATGGCATATGTATACAGGATATTTTGGTATTGGTAAAAACTGCAGTCAAAGCTATTATAATTTCATAAGCAAACAGAGCAGATCTTGATCAGACACTTCCTGCAGGAGCTGATCTGGATCTTCCCCTGTTTAGGAAGGTTTGAAAAAGTATATATATGAGGATAAGAGTTAAATTCAAATGACAAAGCAGCAAAAAGTGAATCCTTTAGGAGCTGTTTGATCCGAGTCTGCTCCATTTGCCTAAGTTTGCCTGTCTGGGTATTAACCCTTTCCCTGTTCTATGTTTATTTCAAATTTCAATACCTACTGAATATTCATTATCAAAATAGCTATAATGAAATGTGGAAGGTGGTAATTTATAGCCATTTTCGAAAGTGAAGACACAGATCTTACAAATTATATTAGCAAACAGAGTAGACCCTGATCAGACGGCTCCTCTAGGATCCATCTGATCTGGGTCTACTCTGTTTGCAAATGTGTGAAAACATGTTTAAATGAGGGAAAGGGTTAAACAGTGCAATCATTGGCTTGGCTGTTGTCTGGGTCTAAACTTTTGCAAAGCCTTGAAGATGCATTTTGTCATCTGGTGTATACATACATCAACAATGCGGAAGTTTATTTTCGGTGTGGCAGTCTTGGTAGTGTCTTTGGTGATGTCTTGTCTAACTGTCTTCATTGTTCTGTGCACCAATGTATGTGTAAGTTATCTCCACTCTGAAGTGAAATAATTGAAAAATCAATCAAAACAAGTACAGAAATGATAAAAACTTATTTCCACATCAGTCAAGCAATAAACAGGAAAGCAATAAACAGATTACTCGATAGCCTTACTATAAAAAAAACAACCAAACAAACAAAATTTGTCCATTTCTATCATGAATATTCATATCAGAAATAATGAAATCATGAAAATGAATTAGCAGAATAATTTCTGAATTTTATAATGAAACCAAGAACAAAGGGATTTTTACCATGGCAGAAGCCGTAGAATCATATAAGCAAAACAGAGCAGACCCTGATCAGATGGCTCCTACAGGAGCTGTTTAATCTATTTATGCCGTCAAAAGACATCACTCTGATGGAAAGGGTTAAAGCTTTGCAAACAGTCTTGATCCCATACCATTTTAAGACCATTTAAATACAAGCCATTAAAATAATCAGTTAGTACAGATGTAGGAGCTATCTGATCAGGGTCTGTTTGAAATAATAACCCTACAGTTTCTACTGAAACCAAAATAAATAAATCCTGTGTGCATAATTATGTCATTATAAAAATGTTGCTAGTACATAATTATTCAAGATGTCATTATTTCTTACATGAATATTCAACGGGGAAAGGGTTAACTGAACTTGTCCTCTGCATTTCTCTATCCTCCTTAAACTTCTGGTATTCAATCCTTTTTGTCATATTCCTTTCCCCAGACAGTACAAATATTGATTTTCAAGGGAGGGCAAACAGCCCAATGTTTTGGTGTCCAGCAAGCCAATATTGAACACCCAGCAGATCAATGTTTGGGTGTCCAGCAGGCCAACTTTGGGTGCCCAGCAGGCCACTGTAGGTTGTCCAGCAAGTCACTGTTGGGTGTCCAGCAAGTCACTGTTGGGTGTTCAGCAGGCCAAATGCTGGTGTGTCCAGCAGCCCAATGTTGGGGTGTCCAGCAAGCCAATATTGAACATCCAGCAGACCAATGTTGGGGTGTCCAGCAGGCCAATGTTGACTGTCCAGTAAGCCAATATTGAACATCCAGCAGGCCAATGTTGGGATGTCCAGAAGGCCAGTTTTGGGTGCCCAGCAGGCCACTGTAGGTTATCCAGCAAGTACTGTTGGGTGTCCAGCAGGCCAATTTTGGGGTGTCCAGCTGAGCAAAGTTGGAATATGCAGCAGGCAAATGTTAGGGTGTCCAGCAGGCCAATGTTGATCATCCAGCAGGCCAATGTCGGGGTGTCCAGCAGGCCAATGTTGGGGTGTCCAGCAGGCCAATATTGAACATCCAGCAGACCAATGTTGGGGTGTCCAGCAGACCAATGTTGAACATCCAGCAGATCAATGTTGGGGTGTCCAGCAGGCCAATGTTGGGGTGTCCAGCAGGCCAATATTGAACATCCAGCAGACCAATGTTGGGGTGTCCAGCAGGCCAATGTTGGCTGTCCAGCAAGCCAATATTGAACATCCAGCAGACCAATGTTGGGGTGTCCAGCAGGCCAATGTTGGTGTGTCCAGCATGCCAATGTAGATTGTTCAGCAGATCACTGTTGGGTGTCCAGCAGGTCATTGTTGGGATGTCCAGCAGGCCAATGTTGACTGTCCAGCAAGCCAATATTGAACATCCAGCAGACCAATGTTGGGGTGTCCAGCAGGCCAATGTTGGTGTGTCCAGCATGCCAATGTAGATTGTTCAGCAGATCACTGTTGGGTGTCCAGCAGGTCATTGTTGGGATGTCCAGCAGGCCAATATTGGATGTCCAGCAGGCCAATGTTGGAGGTGTCCAGCAGGCCAATGTTGGGGTGTCCAGCAGACCAATGTTGGGGTGTCCAGTAGGCCAATGTAGATTGTCCAGCATGTCACTGCTGGGTGTCCAGAAGGTCATTGTTGGGATGTCCAGCATGCCAATATTGTCCAGGTCAATGTAGGTTGTCCAGCAGGTCATTGTTGGATGTCCAGCAGGCCAATGTTGGGGTCTCCAGCAGACCAGTTTTAGGTTTTAGTTTCTAGCAGTTCAACGTTGTCCCAACAGTTATAAGTATTTGAAAGTCAATTAAATTTCAGATTTCAAAATGGAAATCAATACAATTACCATTTAGTAATTTCCAGTCAATGTCTTTAAGTGGTGCAAAATTAGCAAATCCTATTTGGCCTGACAGAGGATAAATAGCTTTTGTCACCAGTCAACCAATGTTGGCCACTGGTGACCCTTTACTCTATAAATTATAAATATGCCTTTTAATGCCTTTGCAAACAGAGAAGACCAAGTAGACCTCCTACTGTAGGAGCAGTCTGATCAGGGTCTGCTCTGTTTGCTTATGATATAATACAGCAATTATTCTACAGTTTCTGCAAATTGGTCAAAACTTCCTGTGTCCATGTGCTATAATGATAAATTGATCTAATTAATATTAATGATGTCATTATATCTTACATGAATATTCAATGAGTAAAAAGGTAATAATGCTGGCTAGGCACAACCCTGCACTCCATGAATATCCATTTAAGAAATAATGTTATCATTAATTTTAATTAGATTATTATCATAGCACATGGATATAGATGTTTTGGCCATGGCAGACTATGTAGGATCATATCTGTATTATAAGTTTGTAAGCAAATAGAGCAGATCCTCAGCAGGCGGTTCCAACAAGAGCCATCTGATCTGGGTCTACTCTGTATATAAATGTAACTGGGGTTCTCTGAAGTGTGGGGATCAAACTTGAGAGAAAATACATACTTTAGGAGTATAGTTAAATTGGACTTGAGATCTCGACATTCTTAGTCCAACACTCTACAAAATCGCCTTAAAAGTTGGCTTGCATAGCAAAGCTGTACAAGTATTGAAGCAGGTTAATTGCACCCTGTGACATACTCCCCCACCAAGTTGAAATTTGTCAGGAGAACAATTTTCAATGACTTCGAATAACAAATAGTCATGATCCTTCACTGGGCACCAAATGTAATCTAAAGATCTGGCTGGAGAAGATCAGTATTGTTTACTTCTGATATTTTTGTACAGGAATGGGTTATCAGCAAAGAATCAGAGTGCTTTACCCATGTCAAGCATGTCATTGATGAATGACAAAAAGAGAATGGACAACATGACGACATACCTGTCAAGGGTCAGAACGCGTTAAGAGTGTGCCATTAATAGCTGGGGCTGAAAGGGCCCCAGTGGGTCCAGGGCAATGCCCTGGTCTGGGGCTCCTGAAATATTGCCATTTTAAAGACTTGACATAAAGCCTTTCCTGACAGCTTACTGGATCGCGGTTTGTTGCGCGTGACGTCACAGCAATGTGGCCTAAATAATGGGTTGTAATCGACACATTGATTGCAGTAATTATGAGTCAAATTAAGGTTTTTGAAGACAATTTAAGAGTTCAATGGTCATATTTCAAATCTTTTTTCAAGAATTTAAAAAATGTGTGTGATATTGAACTATTAGCGTGTGAGCGTGATTTAGACGTAAAATGTGACAAATGCACAATGCGCATGTCTTGACTGGTATGTGATGGTTCATAGATTTAGGTCTTACATACTCTCAGCCATATTGGCCAAGATCTACATAATGCAGCTGCCTTGAGCTGTTTAACCCTTTCCCTGGTCCATGTCAAATTTCAATACCTACTGAATATTCATGGACAAAATGTAGTTATAATGGAATATGGAAGGTGGAATATTGTGGCCATTTTAGAAAGTAAAAAACAGACCCATCAAATAGCAAACAGGACTGACCCTGACCAGACGGCTCCTATATTGTATAGGATCCTTCTGGTCTGATGCTACTCTGTTTGCAAATGCGTGAAAAAAGGAAAGGGTTAAACTTAACATACTTAAATAACATCATAAAACAAAGGCGTTCGTTGGCTAGCTGTTGTCTTCATCTCACGAGGTTTATGTTGTTATCGAATGCAGAACAGAGACGACATATCTTACCCCTTGATTAAAATGAAAGCGAAAATACCATTACAGCTGTCAACGATTACGCCCCTTTAATGAAGGTAATGTTCGCTTGTGTCCCAACCACGTTCGACCCATCCTAAATGAATTCGCCTAAACATTTTTTCTGAACTTCATATGAAGAAGTTTATGTGTGGAAATGGAAAAGAAAAATGCGTTTTGTAAATTTTATATGACTCAATTATATTTCTCTGAGAAGAAAAAACGAATTTATGATAATATTTCATTGTAACGGGCAGTAACTAGGACGATTCGATCATATGGTCACAACCTTCCCACAATTCAACTAAAAAAACGTAAGATAGCAGCGCTTCCGGGGAGGATCTCTTCATCAAATTGATTATTTTATGCAGATTTTTGTGCAACAATCGCCATAGTCATTGTTATATAGTTTAATTACGTTAGTACCAGGAAGGACGTTTGCCATTCCCACAAACTGTTTGTACATGTAAGGAAAGTCTGTGCAGTAATGTCGGTGGTCCTTTCGCACGGTTGACTGTCATAAATTCATATTCATGACATTGATTTGTTGCTGTTTTATATGAAACCAGTAAAGTAAATGCAATGTTAAGCGTGTTCTAGGTAAGGTACACGTGATAAATGTAATTGAAGGGATTCCGTTAATTTTGTATATTTATTGATAATGTGTAGTATCTTGGTTGCATACATTTCTTGCTATTAGACGTGAACAGATTGACATAAAAGTGTTTACTTTGGTGGAGCATCTGGTCAAGGTTAATGCTGTTGCATGTCAGTTATTGGTGCAAAGTCTTGTCCAGAGCAACGTAAAACAGAATTAAGTGTGCATGACTGATTTTCAGTGAAACGTTTACCTAAATACTCAAGATTTATAAGAAATTGTAGTGAAAGGACAATTCAGTTATATTCAATCACACTACACTACACTACACTACACTACAATTACAATTGCAATTACAATTACACTACATCCTCACAGGCTTCTACCCTGTTTACAAAATAGGAAGTGATTCACTCGCTCGACAAAACTAGCAGATACTATGCAATATACATAACACATTTTATTTAGAGTCTGTGTTTACAATAATATAATTACATAAGCTATGTATAGCTTTTTCTTGACCATTTGCTGTTGTTAGCATTTAAATGGTTTGAGAAATTTGTGCCTTCAACTTTTACATGATCACACTGATTACTTGGTTTTGCATTTATAAGCAAGTTTCAATCATATTTAGCACTTGTCTTAGTCCTGAGTGGATTGTGTGCCATGTACAAGAACCATGACTCTAGCATCACCCATTTTTGTCGTATCTCCATTTTTCAATATGGAATCTTTCTGTGCTTGGGCTCAACATGCTGCTCGCCCGCACCTAATGTTTGTGGCACTGTTATGTATAATTACAGACCAGAGATATGACTTCCGAGATCAAAATGCTACACATACTCAATACAGTTGTCCCATCTATTTATGATGAAAATTTTAAAACAGCATGCTGTTGACAATCATAAACATTATCTTTCTACTATAATACTTAAAAATTTAATCCAAGTAGCTCTTGACTGAGGTAACACAATAATACAAGACATGCAATCTCATGTACAGATCTGTAATCCCAGCCATTTGATTTACAGTTTTGTCCATTTTACTTTCAACAGATAACTGTCAATGTCATGGTTTTACTTTCATTCTAGATGAAGTCTTGAACAGTGATCGCATAGATGCAAACACATGGCGGCGACTGTAGGTGAGGACATTTTAAATCATTTTGCAACATCATATTTATCGGCTGTATGTTAGGAAAGTGGGAAAAAACCCAATGAAAACATATCTGACTTTTGTACCAACAGGCTGTCTGTATCTAATAAGCAGTTACAATTCTGATTCATCTTGGTACAACATCACTGTAACTAATACAGCAGGGTTCTACATTATTTCTATAGTAGTATTTGCTCAGTGTAAGAATCTTCTAAATCTACTTTGTGTTTGCCTGACTTAGAATTTACTCTGTCGAATTCAGTCTCCCATAACCTATTCCCTCATATTGACACCTTTTGACACCTCTATAAAGGTCAATATTTGAACCCATTGTGATAAGTAGTGATGAATTTTCTGCTATTCATTATTATCTTTTCTCTGATATGATTCTAACGAATTGCAGTAAGATAGCATTTGGAGGAGGAAAATTATGAATATATTTTACATAGATTTCCTGTTTGTTCCATTTTTGTCTACAGCTCTGCATAAGATGGACATTGTTTATTGTTTCAGGAAGTGGGGATGCCTGGAGAATATCTGGAGAAGATCGAGCAAAGCATGACAGTCAGTTTTTTGCTTTGAAGCCTGTAAATGGATTTATCACAGGTAACTTTTTGTCTGACTACAGTTACAAATCTGTGAAATTTATTGTTAGGGTATTGTTTTAACCTTTTACTCCATGAATATTAGTGTAAGAAATAATGACATCATGAATATGAATTAGTTAAATCATTACAATACATGTATCATAGCTCAAGGACACAGGAAATCTTGGCCATGGCAAAAACTGTAGAATCATATCTATATAATATCATAAGCAAACAGAGCAGACCCTGAGCAGATGCTCCTACAGGAGCCATCTTATCTGGGTCTACTTTGTTGCAAAGGCATAGAAAGGCATATTTATAGAGTAAAGAGTTATGGCCCTTTACCGTACTTTATCCTGTTGGAGCCATATTATCAGTCTTCTCAGTTTGCTCATGGAGCAATATATATCTGATTCTACAGTTTCTTCTTGGTCAAAACATTTCTGTTTTCAAATACCGTTATAAAAATTCATCTATTTAATATTCATGATGTTTTAATTTCTTCTAAGTTCAATTAATATTCATAAGGCAAAGGGTTAAAAACATCGGTTTGCATGAAATCTGCTTAGTATTGTAATCAACATGCAATGCTCTTATTTTCAGTTACCTGCATTGTGCATTTTTTATTTACTGGCTTAATATGGATCTATATCAGATATTAGGTGTTTGGCATGTCATCAGGAATAGCCTATTTGACACTTTGACACCAGATGATGAAGAAAAATACTTTAACCCTTTACACCATGAATATTCATTAAGAAATAATGAATATATGAATATTCAGTAGCCAAGTTTTTTATAATGGTATCAAGAACAAGATACTAGATTAAGCTCTATCAGACTATGGTTTCTTAACCCTTTCCCTGCTCTATGTTTATCCAATACCTACTGAAGATTTATGGACAAAATAGTTATAATGAAATATGGAATATAGAACAGTATAACCATTTTAGAAACTAAAGAAACAGATCTATCAAATTCCTTTAGCAAACAAAGCAAACCCTGAGCAGAAGGCTCCTATAGGAGCAGGGAAAAGGTTGAAACATAGAACAGGAAAAGGGTTAAAAGACTCATATGATGATAAAGGGAAACAAAACTGACATTAGGTATACAGTTGAACTTCAGTATGATCTTCAAGGGACAATACAAATTATTTCGAGATAACAGAGGTTTGAGTGATCTGATTTCTAACCTGAACAATTTCTCAACTTTACAGCTTAATGCAAGTCTAAAGTAATGCTGAAAGCTCCAGCATTACTATAGACCTGCATTAAGCTGTCACATGTGTTTCTAGATATGCATACATTGCATAGTGATACAATTTAGAAAAATTCTGTATTGTAAATTTTTGGAGGTTCGAGTTATTCGAGTTTGAGGTATCAAAGTTCTACTGTAGACCATGTTGTATTAAATATGTAGTAGGGTTTATCCAGTAACCTACACACATATCAGATTTACCATTTTCTTGCTCAAAAATAAAATTCATAAGGATGCAGCTGTATCAAGAGAAACATCTCAGTTCAGATTGTATGACTGCATGCTAAGATAACAAATACATATACATATGTAGTACGATTTCAAGGACACAGGTACAGTGTTTTGTCTAGCTTGAATACACCATGGGGATCCTTCAGGCCCATGAACTTTCTTATAACATAAACATTATTTTCCAATTTATTGAATCCAACACTTTGGACCCATGTTAGGCTGGAACACAATCTTTGATTCTCATGTTTATAACTGTATAAGATGGCTGGAACAATCTAGCAACTTGATAAAAAAACTCAAATAAATATTATCTCAATTCAGATTGTATGACCGTATGCAAAGATAACAAATACATGTAGTATGATTACTATGATTTCAATGATTTCAAGGACACAGGTACAGTGTTTTGATTAGCTTGAATGCATGGGGATCCTTTGGGGCCCATTAACTTTCTTATATATATTAAACGTAAACTTTAACATTATTTTCCAATTTATTGAATCGAAGACTTTTGAGCCATGTTAGGCTGGACCACAATCTTTGATTCTCATGTTTGTAACTCTATAAGATGACTGGAACAATCTATCAACTTGATAAAAACCAACTCTTAACCCTTTCCCTCATATAAACGTGTTTTCACGCATCTGCAAACAGAGTAGACCCAGATCAGACGGCTCCTAGAGGAGCCGTCTGATCAGGGTCTGTTCTGTTTGCTAATAGAACTTGATAGATCTGTTTATTTGCTTTCCAAAATGTCTACAATGTTCCCCCTTTCATGTTTCATCATAACTAGTGTGTTAATGAATATTCAGTAGGTATTGAAATTTGGCTTAAATACAGAACAGGGCAAGGGTTAAACAATCATCACTTAACCATTTTGCCCAGGAACTTCCTTGCTTTTGTGGTCATATCCTTGTTTGGATCGGTGTCAGTAAATGTAAGTCTGTTCTATTTTACTGGGGACATTGGAATTATTACCATGTTCATCGGTGAATCCTGATTTGGATCCGATCCACTTGACTTCGATATTTACAGTTTTGTAAGCAAACTAAGTAGACCCTGATCATAGGATCTGTCTGATCAGAATTTACTCTGTTTTCAAAGGCATGAAAAGGTGTTGAGGGAAATGGTTAAACATAACCTTCTGTTTGAACCTGACCTCCATCAAATTGCGTACCCCCCCCCCCCCCCCACACACACACACAAACACACACACACACACCAAAACTCTTGATGATGCCATCTATATAGCTGACCATGACACAGCTAATTGTTTCTTTATCTGTTTCAGGGGAGCAGGCTAGGGGCTTCTTTATGCAGTCTGGTCTGCCGACACCTGTACTTGGGCAAATATGGTAAGTCTGGTAGCTATGATATAACCAGTTCTAAATACCAAGTTTAACCCTATCCCTGTTGAATATTCCTGTAAGAAATAATGACATCATGACTATTTATTAGATTAATTTTTGTAATGGAATACATATATCTTATTTTTAGCTCACCTGAGCCAAAGGCTCAAGGTGAGCTATTGTGACCGCCTGTCGTCCGTCGTCCGTCTGTCCGTCTGTCCGTCTGTCCGTCTGTCCGTCTGTCCGTCCGTCTGTCCGTTCACTTTTATTTCAAATGACTTCTTCTCCTAAACCACTGGGAGGATTTCAACCAAATTTCACAGAAATGTACCTTAGGGTGTCCTCTATCAGTTTTGTTAAAATCATGACCCCCGGGCAAAAAATGGCCCCGCCCCACTACTTTTACAGGTTTTTTTTTTAAATCTTTAAAAATCTTCTTCTCTGAAACCACAATTTCTAGAGCTTTGATATTTGGTATATAGCATCATCTAATGGTCCTTTACCAAGTTTGTTAAAATGATGACCCCCGGGCCAAAAATGGCCCTGCCCTTGGGCTTGTAGTTTTTACATAGACTTATATAGGGAAACCTTTAAAAATCTTTTTGTCTGAAACCACATAATCTAGAGCTAAGATATTTGGTATGAAGCATCACCTAATATACCACTATCAGGTGTGTTCAAATAATGACCCCTGGGCCAAAAATGGTCTCACCCTGGGGTTTTATGCTACTTAACATCTGAATCTGTAACACTTAAAAGGTAATTTCCTCACAGTTATTTCCCTTGTCCCATCAGCATAGCCATAAGGGACAAAGGGAGATAACTGCATTGGAGTTCCAGTGTCATTCTATTTATATCTATTTATGATAAAATGTTGAAGGTGAATCAGTGTAGCTGTTTTAGAAGGCATAGAAACAGATCTGTCAAATTCCATTAGCAAATAACAGACACTGATCCTACAGGAGCCACCTTATCTGGGTCTACTCTGTTTGCAGATGCATGAAAACAAGTTTATATGAGGGAAATTAAGGGTTAAATGAACAACTCCAGATCCTTCAGTTCAAAGGTTACAGCGCTCGGCAGTAAAATCTCTCCAGGTCAATGCATGACTCTTAACTCTTTGCATGCTAGTGGTGAAACTGTGATTACCTATGCAAACAGTTTGGATCCAGATGAGAGGCCGCATACTGCAGCGTCTCATCAGGATCCAAACTGTTTGTCATCTTAACCATATTTTTGCAATAAAAAGAAAGTAAGTTTAATTTAAGAATTGAAGCAGATGACAATAACTTTTTGTTGCAGACGAAACATTAAAGGCATTTTGACCTATTAACCCCAGTGTGTAGTGTTAGTGATAGCTAGATGTTACATGGTGTCTTCCAATGTCTCTCAAATTAGATGTGAGAGATATAGGAAAGTAACAATTCAGCCAATCAAGGAAAATGATCACCATCTAGACTTTTGATCTGGGTCCAAACCCAACTGATGTAAGTCATGGTAATGTTTAAGAAAACTGTGAAAACATGATTATGCAATGGCCCAACTGATATAAGTCATGGTAATTCTTAAGAAAACATGATAATGCATTTGCCCCCCTAACAATGATAGGTGTTAAAATTACTACTGCTGCCCAAAAAAGCATCTTAAATATAACATTTTTATATAAAATTTGATGACAACACATTAAAAAGTCCTAAAATGTCTGAATTTTGTATGATATTAATGAAATAACTGAGTAAATATAACTTAATTATAACAATAGACGTAACTCTTCTCAATTTCAATTGTTAAAAATACTAATGACCCGTTTAATTGAATTATCATGAGATATTCACACCTAGATCTAGAATTATTTCTAAACACCTATTAACCCTTAACCTATTTGCTTTGACAAAAATTGATCTGGGACTACTCTTGTTTGCTAATGCTTAAAAAATTGTTATTGCCATAAATAGAAGTTTTAGCTTTGAAAAAAACTGTAAAATCAAATCTATATCTTGTCAAATGTAAACAGAGCAGACCCTGATCAGACAGCTTCTATAGCAGCCTTCTGATCTAGTCTACTCTTATTTTTAATGTGTAAAACACATTATTTCTCTGAAGAGAAGTTTTTGCTTTGACAAAAACTGTAGAATCCGATCTATATTGTGTCAAAAGAAACAGAGAAGACCCAGATCAGACAGCTTCCGTAGGAGTCGTCTGATCTGAGTCTACTCTGTTTGCTAATGCATGAAAACAGCTTTATATGAGGGAAAGGGTTAAACGATTTTTAAAGATATTCTTATTGGTCATTTCACACAAAAACTGGCATTATGTACTGCCTAGCACTTTATTTGCCTATATACCTGGGTCAAGGTATAATTGCATTAATTGCATAGCTTTATAAAAGTCATTTGAATTTCTCAAAGACCAGTTTTAGGCATTTTGAGCTAAGGCAAAAATGGCACAAGTTGTAAACAGTTTAGATCTTGGTCAACCATTCACTTGGTATTAGTTCTGAATCCAGTTCAAGTTTATTCAGCAGTGAAAGGGTGAAAGCAGTGCACTAAGCTTATTTCATCTGCTAGATTGTTTTCCACTGAAAAATTAACATGTTAATATACATGTATTACTGTAACTCAGGTGAGCGATATAGGGCCAATGGCCCTCTTGTTTGATATTTGTAGAAATTGTAGTCAAATCTACATGTATTGTAATTTCATAAGCAAGCAGAGCAGACACTGATCAGACAGCTCCTACAGGAGCCGCATGATCTGCATCTACTCTGTTTGCAGAGGTGTTATTAACCCTTTCACTCATATAAACGTGTTTTCACGCATTTGCAAACAGAGTAGACCCAGATCATACGGCTCCTAGAGGAGCCGTCTGATCAGGGTCTGCTCTGTTTTCTAATAAAATTTGATAGATTTGGTTCTTTAGTTTCTAAAATGGCTACAATAGCCAACCTTCCTTATTTCATTATAACTATTTTGGCCATGAATATTCAGTAGGTATTGAAATTTGAAACAAACATGGAACAGGGAAAGGGTTAAGCACTTCTATGAAGGAAAGTGTGAAGTATGGTACATCTTCTGCAGAATAATGCACAAATGTTGAAAAAGCGCTGGATTTTGAGATGTTGTTTACATATTTTATTTTTTGTGTCATCAGCTTTAGCAGGGTTAAACTTAGGCATCTGTTCAGTTGTCTGTTCCATCCATCTGTCTGTCTATGACACATTTTTTGTTTGCAAACAGTAGACCCAGATCAGATGGCTCCTATAGGAGCTGTCTGATCAGGGTCTGCTCTGTTTGTTTATGGAATGAGTACACTGCAATCCTCAGAGAGATTGATTTTACAAATTTGGAACTTATGCAGACAGCAATGAGTACAAATGTATAAGACAAATGCCATAACTTTTGCTTTACTATGTTTTGAGTTATTTCCCCCTTTTCCTTCTAACACGTCTCCACGCAGATGACACATTCCTTCGAAAACACTTATTTCAGAATGTATTTACGCAACAACATTTCAAAATGTAATGCTGGAAGTATAAAGTATAATTATGTGCTTTTCTTGGTTGTAATGTGATCTAAGATATTGTCAGATGAATCTTTTGTGCTCTAAGTAGGTTGTAGTTGTTAACCCTTTACTCCATAAATACATCTTTCTACAACTTTACAATCAGAGTAGACCCTATAGTCTGATCAGGCTCTGCTGTGTTCGCTTATGACATCATATAGTTTCTACTATATGATTCTACAGTTTCTGCCATGGCCAAAAACTTCTATGTCCATGTACTTTTTAGCTCCCCTGGCACAAAGTGCCAAGGTGAGCTTTTGGGATGATCCTATGTCCGGCGTCCGTCGTCGTGCGTATGTGCGTCGTGCGTACGTGCGGGCGTCAACAATTTACTTAAACATCTTCTCTGGAACTACAAAGCCTAGAGCTTTGATATTTGGTATGTAGTATGATGTAATGGTCCTCTACAAAGATTGTTCAAATTATGTCCCCCGGGCCAAAAATGGCCCCGCCCCAGGGCTTATCAGTTTTTCATAGGAAAATCTTTAAAAATCTTCTTCTCTGAAACTGTAAGGCATAGACCTTTGATATTTGGTATGTAGCATCATCTAATGGTCCTCTACTAAGATTGTTCAAATTATGACCCCTGGGCCAAAAATGGCCCCGCCCCGGGGCTTATCAGTTTTTCATAGGAAAATCTTTCAAAATCTTCTTCTCTGAAACTGTCAGGCATAGACCTTTGGTATTTGGTATGTATCATCATCTAATGGTCCTCTACTAAGATTGTTCAAATTATGACCCCCAGGACAAAAATGGCCCCGCCCCAGGGCTTATCAGTTTTTCATAGGAAAATCTTTAAAAATCATCTTCTCTGAAACTGTAAGGCATAGACCTTTGATATTTGGTATGTAGCATGATCTAATGGTCCTCTACTAAGATTGTTCAAATTATGACCCCTGGGCATAAAATGGCCCCGCCCCGGGGCTTATCAGTTTTTCATAGGAAAATCTTTAAAAATCTTCTTCTCTGAAAATGTAAGGCATAGACCTTTGGTATATGGTATGTAGCATCATCTAATGGTCCTTTACTAAGATTGTTGAAATTATGACCCCCCAGGACAAAAATGGCCCCGCCCTAGGGCTTATCAGTTTTTCAAAGGAAAATCTTTATAAATCTTCTTCTCTGAAACTGTTAGGCATAGACCTTTGATATTTGGTATGTAGCATCATCTGATGGTCCTCTACTAAGATTGTTCAAAATATGACCCCTGGGCCAAAAATGGCCCCACCCCGGGGCTTATCAGTTTTTCATAGGAAAATCTTTAAAAATCTTCTTCTCTGAAAATGTAAGGAATAGACCTTTGGTATTTGGTATGTAGCATCATCTAATGGTCCTCTACTAAGATTGTTCAAATATGACCCCCAGGACAAAAATGGCCCTGCCCCAGGGCTTATCAGTTTTTCATAGGAAAATCTTTAAAAATCATCTTCTCTGAAACTGTAAGGCAATAGACCTTTGATATTTGGTATGTAGCATGATCTAATGGTCCTCTACTAAGATTGTTTAAAATATGACCCCTGGGCCAAATATGGCCCCGCCCCGGGGCTTATCAGTTTTTCATAGGAAAATCTTTAAATATATTCTTCTCTAAAACTATAGACCTTTGATATTTGGTATGTAGCATTATTTAATCGTCCTCTACCAAGATTAATCAAAATATGACCACGGACCAAAAATGTATGTAGCATCATCTAATGGTTTTCTACCAATATTTTTCAAATTATGCAATCTGTCATTGAAATCATTAATCTGTTACTAACAGGTGAGCGATTAAGGGCCATCATGGCCCTCTTGTATGAAAATTAATCTAAATAGTATTCATGATGTCATTATTTCTCACATGAATATTCAATTATTCATGATATAAAGGGTTAAAATTGTTGCCTGTAGCAACAGTCTGGATAAGCTGTTTGTACCATTTAACCCTTTCCCTGTTCTATATTTAGACCAACTTTCAACACCTACTGAATATTCATGGACAAAGTAGTTATAAAGAAATATGGAAGGTGGAACATTGTAGTCATTTTAGAAAGCAAAGAAACAGATCTTTCAAATTCTATTAGCATTTACAGAGCAGACCCTGATCAGACGGCTCCTCTAGGAGTCTGATCAGGGTCTACTCTGTTTGCAGATGCATGAAAACACGTCAGGGCATGATGTTTGTGTAATATATGTATATCAATTCGACAATGTGCAGCCATAACCTTTATTTTATGTAGACACATTTCATCCTTGTTAGGAATGATCCATTCTTTGAATTCAGCTATAAGTAGTCGTTACAAAATTTCCTCTGAACAAATTTCATTACACAGTTTAACCTTATACTCCATATATATATATATACGCCTTTTAATGCCTTCGCAAACTAAGTAGACCCAGATCATACAACCCCTATCAGGGTCTGCTGTGTTTGCTTATGGAAAATATGAATATAATTCTACAATTACTGCTATGGCCAAACATTCTTGTGTTCACATGCCATTATAAAATATCAGGTAATACAAATTAAGAATGACATTACATGTACATGTATTCTGTACATTGACAATCATGGAGTAAAGGGTTAATACCTGTTCATAGTTTATGGTTTCTCTACCTGGCATGTTGCAAACAGTGTAGACTCAAAACAGTGGTTTCATGAAGGACAGGGGCTACACTGTCATGCCGAATAACAAATACATCAGATCCTTGCAAGCAAGTGTCAGATAGCATAGAACTTGATCAGAAACAACATTATCAACATTGGAAATTTTGGCTGAATTTGAAAAAAAGAATCCAATTTTCTCTGGATATGTTTTTCAGGGGTCTAGCAGACATGAACAACGATGGCAAGATGGACAAGAAGGAATTCTCTATCGCTATGCACCTGATCAAGAAGAGGCTGCAGGGCTATGAGATTCCCAAATCCCTTCCACCCCAGCTGAAGGCTGACCCATCCCCAGTGATAGGGTCATTTGGGACAATGCCCACACAACCAGGCATGATGGGTATGAATCCTGGTATGGGTGAGTAAAGCTTTTATGTCACCTTATCACATTGTACTGTCACTTCATATTATCTTCCACAACACATTTTTAGGCCCTCACTGTTGCAAGATTGAAGTGTTTAGATTTGTCCTCCATCCATCTGTCCCTCGATCTGTCCATCCATCCAGTATTCATGCCACATGTATTCATTTTTGGTGCCAAAGCTAAATTCCAAAGTTATTTGACGTCATGAAACTTTGTAGGCTCTTTGATCAGTATGTGACCATGAGCACCTTAGGTATGGTTATCCCATCCCCCATAGGCTATTTTTAGATCTTACCTCTTTGAATAAATCTACTGAAAAGGACCATTTACTAAAGGAAAGAAATATTTTAGAATTGTGTAATATTGAAAAAAATGTGCTAAACAGAGCTTTTGCTCAGAAAGTGACTTTTACAGAGGCATCAAAAGCCATCAATATGAGGTAATGGATTATAAATAACATATTCTCAGGTACACGAGTGTTATAATCATTGTCATATAAGATATACCATACCTTCACAATATATGGTATCATACATACCGTATAATCTCTAATAAACTCCACAGGGGTATAGAATTTTTATGCCCCCAATGGGGCATATATTAATCACACTGTCCATCCGTCCATCCATCCATCCGACTGTCCTTCCATCCATCCGTCCGTCCCAAATTTCGTGTCCCTTCTGTAACTTTTTCATCTGTGAATGGATTTCAAAATAACCTGGCACAAATGTTTACCACACAAAGACGATGTGTTACGTTAAACTCCCTGGTCCATGGGTGAAAGGTCAAGGTCATCATTCAGGGTCAAAGGTCGGGGCATAAGTGTTTCACAAACACACTCTTGTTTAAAAGGAGTTTCTTCCATATTGTACAATGGTGGTTGCTTTATGCAGACTGAACGCAATGGGGAGCTTTCTGCATTGTTTTCAGTCTGCATCAAGCTGCCGCCTTTATTTGAAAAACCCATTTCTTCATTTATTGGTTATTATATAGGATTTTAGTTTTAGCCCCCCAGGCCCCCCCCCCCCCCCCCCTTTTTGGTTTAGCCCCCCTCCCAAAAAGGAGAGGGGTTATTAGAGTGGGAGCGTTTACACTGAATACACTGGCATCTGTACCCTGTACCTTATGGACACATTTCTAGTTAGCTAGATATATGTCTTCAATGGTAACATACAAATCAAAAACTTTTTCAAGTTTGTTATATCTTATGTAGGCAAAGAGTTTTAAATTCCCATCAACATTCAGCATTTGAATCGGTTAATACCGTAGTGATCAGTATAATTTTCCAAAGTTAGTATTATGTTACTCACCTAAATGATGTTCATTTGAGCCTCAACTTTAGAAAATGTGCTCTTGGGGCTATAAAAATAGTAAAGACCCAGACCAGTTGCCATCATGATAGGATCTTATCCTAGTTATGCCACTTTTTTTTAACTAGCCCTTTACTCCATAAATACACCTTTGGAAACAGAGAAGACCCAGATCAGACAGCTTCTGTAAGAGTCGTCTGATCATGGTATACTCTGTATATGATATGATATTACAGATATAATTCTGCAGCTTCTGTCATGGCCAATACCTCCAGTGTCCATATGCTATAATAACAATTAATTTTATTAATATTCATGATGTCATTATTATTTTCATGAATATTGATTGAATAAAGGGTTTAAAAAAGGGCATACATGTATCATTTTCCACATGTCAGTTGATAGTACCAAAGCACAACTCAGCGACCTTATTACCTGGTCTTAACAGTTGGTAGGGAGGTTTGTCATGATATGTAGATGATACTGTACTACAGATCTTTCATTTTTATCAGGGCAACTGATCTAGTTCTACACTAGTAAACAAAACCCCAGAGGTACCTTTTCTCATTGTGAGGTTCATGTTTTCACCAACCTTCACATCTATACAGTCAGTGCTGGTGTTTGTATTAAAGCGTGAGAATTCAGCATACAAATTTATAGTATTTGCAAACTGTAAATCCAGGTCAAAGAGCTCCTCCTGGAACACTCTGATTTGGGTCTTACTTGTTTTGCCTTTTCAAATTTCACCTTTGATCGCCATCATAGAATGAATCAATGAATGTAATAAGATGAGCTGATTCCATGTTGAAATGTTGGTTAACCCTTTACCTGTTCAATATTCATGTAAGAAATATTGAAAAACATGAATATTTATCAGCTGAATTTTTAAAATTGTTCATGAACATTTTACCTCTGACAGCAGAAATTGTAGAATCACATCTGTATAATTCTATAGCAAACAGAGTAGACCCTGTTCAGACAGCTCCTTTAGGAGCCATCTGATGTGGGTTTACTCCGTTTGCAAATGTGCAAAAAGATGTTTATAGGAAGGAAAGGGTTAATTAGGTATTATAGCACCAGTCTGTGTGTGTCTCACCAATGCTTATTCACCCTACTCTATCCATGCACTGCTAGGTATGGCCATGGGTCAACGGATGCCCATGATGGCTAACGGCATGCCACAGATGGCTCCAGGATACATGGGTAAGTCTGTAGCAGATCTCATAGATAAATCGCTTTAATGGCTTTAGCAGATCTCATAGATAAATGGCCTTAATTGCTTTTAATAGCAGATCTCATAGATAAATGGCTTTCCCTGTTCTATGTTTATTTCAAATTTCAATACCTACTGAATATTCTTGGACAAAATAGGAATAATGAAATCTGGATTGTGGAACATTGTAGCCATTTTAGAAACTAAACAAAGAGAACTAGCAAATTCCATTATCAAACAGAGCAGACCTGATCAGACTGCTCCAACAGGAGCCATCTAATCTGGGTCTACTCTGTTTGCAGATGTGTGAAAAAGCATTTATATGAGGGAAAGGGTTAATATCATATGCAGAGTAACAGATAAATGTGCGTACTCAGGAACTAAAATTGTCATTTCTTCACAAAATCCTTAGACCTATGTTGTGACCACTCTCTAGAACTGCTTGAAGAGATGTTTCTAAAAAGTGGTAACAATATAGGGTTTGGTGGAGAAGTAAAGGAATTATTCCTGAAAAGGTTTTAATTTACGCATCTGATCTGGACCTCTAATATGGTCAATAAAAACAAATATTCTGTTTCCTGATGGTTTGAATGCATTCAAATGTGTTTACTTTTTTCCTCATGAATAATTATTCATTCATGAATATTCATTGACTAATTTTATAATGGTAACAAAACCAGAACACTTTTTGCCATTTTGGAAAGTTTAGAATCAGATCTGTAATATTCTATAAACAAACAGAGCAGGTCTTGATCAGACAGCTCCTACAGGAGCTGTCTGATCTGAGTCTACTCTGTTTGCAAAGGCGTCAGAAGGTGTCTTTATGAGGGAAAAGGTAAAATGATTTTGAACCTTTCGTTGTTAGGACCCTGCATTGATAATGCAGGAGCCCTATAGGAATCACATTTTCTGTCTGTCCGTCCGTCAACACTTTTGATGTGACGCGATAACTCAAACAGTACTTCGCATATTGATTTCATATTAAGGGTATCTGCTTAGTATCATCAGAGGCAGAGAATCAGATCACTGTGTCTAGAGTTATATGCCCTTGATTACAGGGCACTCTCTGACTGAATCAGTTTTCTAGTTGTACATTTATTCTTCTAAGAAATTTAGCAATTATTTGATATTTTACAATGTATAGGTAGGTCAGAGGGCTCAATGTCTGCACTGTTTGTCATTCATAATTTTAAGAACATGATTAGATATTGAGCTACTCATGGTCTCATCGTTTCGTCCAAGCTGTTTGCAAATACCAGTCACTCATACTTAGCAGACAAATTGTTAATATAGAAAATGTCTGGTAAATGTTTTGCTTATTTCTGAGGTAGACCCTACCTCGTTGGTAATTTGATATTGTCTAGAATGTCTCCTTCAGGTGGTACAAGGTAGGATTTGACATGAATTGGAGATATTGACAGACTAATATTCAACTTGTCATCAACCCTGGATTCTTTGTAATTAAATAACCCTTCCAATGCTGAATTTTCATATTGGAGTAGCCCACAGAAAGTGCATGTGTGTCCTGCTTTCAAAGGGATAAAATAAGTGTGAATACAGAATTGGTTACAGAAAGTTATTTGTGTACAGGTTTTACCTTTAACTTTACAATCCCCTTTTAAGTTTTTGCGTTGTGTGTATAAATCTGACATTAGGGTTTATCATTCAAAATCCTGTAGAAAGTTTAATCCTTTCATACTGAGTGGTTTCTATAGTTAACCCATTACCTCATAGGCTATTTTTAGACCCAACCTATTTGAATAAACCTACCAAAAAGGGGCATTAACTAGAGAAATGGAACATTTTAGAATTGTTTAGTCCTGAAACCATTGTGATAAATAGAGTATTTGCTCCTATTGAGCAAATGCTCTATTTATCACAATGGTTTCAAAAAGTGATTTCTACAGAGGCGTCAAAAGGCATCAATATGAGGGAATGGGTTAAACACTGATGGGCTATTCCACTCTGAAAATTCAGCATTGAAAGGGTTAACTAGACTGTAGCAGTTACTATATACAGGTTTGTATAATGGTTTGTTGTGTTTTGTGGTATAGGAGCAGCGCCAATGCCTGTGCAGCCTGGAGGATTTGCTGGAGCCGTGCCAGTAAGAACAGGAACTCCACCTGTAGCGTAAGCATCCATCCATTTTAGCTTTACATTTTGACCCTGACAGTACTGGATTACTGAACAGAACTTATCTGTAAAGTCTTGTATTAATATTTAAATTGTGCTGACAATCTTTTCAGCACAATCATGACATCTTTGATATTGGTCTTAGCTACTTGCCAATGCCACCAAAGTGTTTCCCACATTGCACGACTGATCACTCTGAGCAATTCCCATCTGATATATTCATTATGTCTCCCCCCCCATATTTATATGGGGAAGACATATTGTTTTCGTGAGAGTTGTCTGTCTGTCCGTCTGTCCGTCACACTTTTTGTCCGGACGATAACTTCAATATGCCTGATGCCAGTTGATTGAAACTTCATATATGGAAAGAGCATAATGAGAGGAAGTGTCATGCACAAGGTCCATAACTCTGGCTTCATTAATATTGGAGTTATTGCCCTTTGTAAAAAAAAAAATCACACTTTTTTGTCCGGACGATAACTCCTATATGGCTCGTGCCATTGGATTGAAACTTCATATATGGAAAGATCATGACGAGAGGAAGTGTCATGCACAAGGTCCATAACTCTGGCTTCACTAATATTGGAGTTATTGCCCTTTGTAAAAAATATCATAATTTTTTGTCCGGACAATAACTTCAATATGCCTGATGCCAGTTGATTGAAACTTCATATATGGAAAGAGCATAATGAGAGGAAGTGTCATGCAGAAGGTACATAACTCTGGCTTCACTAATATAGGAGTTATTGCCCTTTGTAAAACAAATCACACTTTTTTGTCCGGACGATAACTTCGATATGGCTCATGCCATTGGATTGAAACTTCATATATGGAAAGATCATAACGAGAGGAAGTGTCATGCACAAGGTCCATAACTCTGGCTTCACTAATATTGGAGTTATTGCCCTTTGTAAAAAAATTCACAATTTTTTGTCCGGATGATTACTCCTATGTGACACATGCCATTGGAGTGAAACTTCATACATGGAACGATCATTATAAGAGAAAGTGTCATGCATAAGATCCTTAACTCGAGCTTCAATAAATTTAGAGTTATTGCCCCTTGTACATTTGTTTAATTCTTTCTTGTCCGGACGATAACTCCTACATGGCTCTTGCCATCGTATTGAAACTTCATACATGGAAAGAGCATGATGAGAGAAAGTGTCATGAACAAGGGCCATAATTCTGGCTTCAATACTTTTGGAGTTATTGCCCTTTGTTACATTTTTTGGCCGATCAATAACTCCTGTTCGACTGATGCTATTGGAATGACATTTTATTTTTGGAAAGAGCATGATGAAAGTAAGTGTCATGCACAAGGGCCATAAATCTGGTATCAGTATTTTTGGAGTTATTAGCTGTTATCTTTTTCTTCTTGAAAAAAGTGTGGAAAACGCATAATGAGGGGAAGTATCATTCATCAAGACCATAACATTTTTAGTGATTTCCCTTTACAAATTGTTTTTATTAGAGGGGAGACATCCGTTTTTTTGACAAAAACCTCTAGTTTGAAATTAAATAAAATGTCCCCTTTCATTTACAACTGTTCAATCTGAGTGTTAGTCAGTGTTGGAATTTGAATGGCAGATTACTTGTGAGTCTCATCTGAAACCAAATTGTTCACAAAGGTAGTATTGTTTCATCCATTGCATGCTAAAAATTATTGTTTCAACAGAAAATCTAAAAGAAAAAAAAGTGTGCAAGAATAAAATGTGACATTTGACTTTGTAGGGGAGGAGGTAACATGGCCATACCACACCAGAACAAACTGAAGTACACACAGCTGTTTAACAGTCATGATCGCAATAAGAGGGGCTCACTAACAGGTAAATATCTTATTGTAAGGTTGAATGAATAATTACAATAAACAGAGGTCCGTATAAGTTGTGTCAATTAAAATATTTTCAAGAATAACTTCTTTATTTCGCCATGAAACCTTATGTTGTGACCACTCTTTAGGATCTTCTCAAAGAGACAATTCTAAAGAGTGGTCACAACCTAGGGTTTGGTAGAGAAAGGACACTTATAATATTTGAGCATGCGAGTTTATCTGTTGCTCTGAATAATTCAAAGGTTTAAAACATATTATTTATCTGGTTTGAACACCTTAATAAAGTTTGGTTTGGATGGGCACTGGAATGAGGTTGTCCCACTATCTGTCTGTCCATGTGTCCACCTGTTGATAAGTTTTTTATCTGGAACACTCATGCAGTATTATGATCATCTCTTTAACTTCTGGAGTTATAAATCTTTTATTTTATTTTCACAATTGTACATTGAAGTTAACTCATCTCTTATGGGGCTAGCCAGTTCATACTGTGCACTAATGTTAATGATCATTAGAAACATAGTTTGAGATAGTGTACATAATTCTGACCAGCATATTGACACACTAGTGGTAACATCCACTAGTGTGTCACAGTGCTGTAAAACTCAACTCATTCACTCTCTCACATCCACTAGCAATGCTCCTGGCTGAGATACAGTTGAACTTCGATATCTTGAACTCGGATAACTCAAACTTCGGGATAACTGGAAATAAAAGTTTGGTCCTTCTAAGCTTAACAATACAGAATTGTTCTAAAATGTATCACTACGCATATCTAGACACTTGTGACAGCTTAATGCAGGACTTTTGACCCGCATTAAGCTATGAAGTTCAATAGTTGTGAAATTGTTCAAATTAGAAATTGGATGTCTCGAACATCTGTTATCTCAAAATAATTTGTTTGTTCCCTTAAAGTTCGAGATATCGAAGTTCAGCCGTATATAATATTGATTTCACAAAGCTGCTCAACTTGAGATTTAACAAAGCTCAAAATCTAGACATAACTTTGTTTTAATAAATTCTATACAATGCTGAATGTAAATTGAATTGGAAGATTCTGTTTTAGTGGTATCCAGTATTGCATATGACAATGACATAGTGCAAACATGTAGAGCAAAGTATTTGAGCTTGAGACAAGTCTTAAAGCAGGGACAGAAGTAACTGTTTATACCCCATGCTGCGAAGTTGCACGGGTATATACGTTTTGACCCATCGGTCAGTGAGTCCGTTTGTGCATCCCATTACATTGTTGCTCATCTAGCACTTTCATATCTTGACCAATTTTTCTCAAATTTTCTTTAAGGATTGTTATGAACTCAACTAAACCCTAAAGTTTGGATGAGTTCGATTTTCAGAGGAATCTGTCATGGGGAACTACTTTTATTCTCTGACAGTGTGGCAGTGTGGGGTATGTGAGCTTGCTCACTAAAGTTCTTTAATTCTGCTTGAATCTTAACATATGAAGAAATAAATATGCTCCGATGCACTAAGAATCAATTGAAATGAGAACAAATGGGTATGAATGAGTGAAATGAAATCTGATGTTACCTACCATCATTTGTCAGGTGTGGAGGCAAGGTCCATTTTAATGCAGACAGGAGTGCCACAGCAGATGTTGGCACAAATATGGAACCTATCAGATATAGACAAGGATGGCAAGTTGGACTGTGAGGAATTCTGCATAGCAGTGCATCTGACCGATGTGGTTAAAATGGGGCAAGTTCTTCCAGCCAAGTTGCCACCTGAGTTGATAGCTGGCAAGGTACGGTCAGGAAGTTTTGGTTCTCCCACGCCAGTGGCAGTCCCAGGTAAGTGTATAATGGTTTCAAGCTTTGTTAACCCTTTCCCTGGTCAATGTTCATGTAACAAATAATGACAACATGAATATTTAGTAGCTGAATTTTTATAGTGTAACCTATTCAAGGGAAATTTTGCTTTGACAAAAACTGTAGAATCGGATCTATATCATGTCAAAAACAAACAGAGCAGACCCTGATCAGACAGCTCCTATTGGATGTGTCTGATCTGGGTCTACTCTGTTTGCAAATGCGTAAAAAGGCATTTATATGAGGGAAAGGGTTAACAGGGTGCTTTAAAAATCAATTGTGTTTGCTTTAACATTGCATTAACCATCTACATGATACAACACCTTTGCAACAAAGTAGACCCAGATCAGATGACTCCTGTAGCAGCCATCTGATAAGGGTTTGCTCTGTTTGCTTAGGAAATGGTATAGATTTGATTCTTCAGTTTTTGCCATGACCAAAACATCCTATGTTTATGTACCCTCATAAATATTTAGCTAATAGATATTGATGATGGCATTGTTTTTGCTTGAACATCATCAAGTAAAGGGTTAACCCTTTCCACACATTTGCAAACAGAGAGACCCTGATTAGCTGGCTCCAACAGGAACCATATAATAGGATAAATATGATACTTACGGCATCAAAGCCATAGATCTGGGTCCATGCTTATAAAACTTTTAGTTGAGTCTGAGTTTGTTCTCAAGTTTTTGATTGGTCAGATTTGAGCCTTTGGCTCAAATCTGACCAATCAAAGGCTTGAGAACTCAAATCTGACCAATCAAAAGCTTGAACGAATTCAGACTCAACTAAAAAGCTTTATAAGCATGGACCCTGATACTTTATGGAATTTTATAGATCTAATTTTAGTTTCCACCATTGTGAAAAAAATCCCTTTTCCATGTTTCATTTTATTGATTCTGTCCATGGATATTAATATGGTGACAAAGTCTTGAATAAATGTTGAACGGGCAAACGGTTAAGTAACCATTTGTCCTGAGGACTAACAATTGGACTTCTTCAGAGTACTCTCTGGAGAGTTTGTATTGCATAGTTGTCTCTTTACATTGAACTTGCTGGGTTATAACTTCCAAGTTGATGTTTTAGTTTCTAATCATAGCTTAGACTGTACTTTGCTCTGTATGTTTATGTGCCTACTTTCTATTCAACAGCTCAGCCTAAGGACAGTTTTGGTGACTTGCTAGGTAATATTGGCATGCCCCCACCAGTACAGCCTGTGGCCAATGGTGACACCAAGGTGGAGGAGCCCCAAGACCAGTCTCCAGGTATAGCATTTGTCAAGTTTTATAAAATGGTATGTCTTTCAAAGAAATCATTTTTGTCATTTTCATCCTTTTAAGTAAGATAATTTTATATGCTTGTGACTTGTTCACACATCTTGTTTCTTTTCACATTTATAACAGTTTTGTGAAATATTCATTTTTTCACTAGTCAAAAGGTAAAATAAAAGAGCTATAGTAAATGAGGGAATGCACAATTGTTGTTTTTATTGACCTGAAAGGAATATCTCCTGCAATTGGACCAGTATGTATGGTCAGAGGGAAAACATATGCATTGTGTATTTTATTTTGCAGTTACTTTTGAAGACAGAAGAAAACAGAACTTTGACAAAGGACAGGCAGAGTTGGAAAGAAGGAGACAGCAATTACAAGAACAGATGAGGAAAGAAAATGAAGCAAGACTCGAAAAAGAAAGAAAAGAACAAGAGAAAAGGGAAAAACATAGGTAAACCTATTCTCCACAAAATTCAGTAAGCGTTAACCCTGTGAATGTGGAATACACATACCCAGTCTCTTTGCAAACAGTGTAGACCCAGAGCCCTCTGATCAGGGTCTGCATAGTTTATCATTGAAAATTCTCAAGCAAGCTTAAGCCTTTCATACTTGGAGTCTATAGTTAAACACTGATGGCCTATTCTACTCTGTGAAATTCAGCGTTAATAGGGTTAATTCAAACAATTAGTTTAACAAAGTGACTTATAACCACTTGTTTATACAAGACAAGGTATGTTATCTTGAGAGATTTATGTAGACATTCGTTTTAATATCTTGTCCTCTTAACTAGTCTCTTATGCAATATTTTTTTTGTGCTACAATCATGGGACTGCTTGAGTATTTCTTGATAAACCCATACCTGTCTATTTGCTGTTTTACATAATTATCGAATCCCTATTCTTTGACAGACAAGAGCAAGAGATGAAGCGACAACAGGAGCTGGAAAAGCAGCTAGAGAAACAGAGAGCAATAGAGAGGGAAAAGGAAGAACAGAGGAGGAAGATGATGGAACAGAGAGAGGTACAATACAGCTGCAAAATATGGACATATTTAGGTCAATTTGATTGGGTCCACTTTATTAGCAGTGTCATCATGCTTCTTATTACAGCAGCTGTCATAAGCTGGTATGACACTTAGGGATCACTTTAATTGTTTCTCTGTCTGACAGTCACATTATTGTTATCATAGTTGTCACCTTTTTTTTCAGTCCCCAACAGCTGACTGATGTGTTCCTGTAAACACTCTTGTTTTATGCTATATGTATGGAATGTAAGACTAGGAAGTGAATTTAATTCCATGGGGTACTTCCCAATGCCATTTGATAAACTGCATCACCATTTCAAAGTATAAGCTCTTAATCTTGTATAAAATTGCAATGTTTATATTTTAAAGGAAAGGACCAACTCTATGTTGCAATAATAAACATCAATTATCTCCATATTTTTATGGTTCATAATTATGTATAATAAGAGGAATAGAGAAGATGTGTAAATTATAATGTATTTGAAAATAGCTCATTTGTTTCTTCATGAAAACCCATGCGTAATTTTATGAACACCAGCAATACAACATAATTAAAATTTATGAAAATAGACTGCTTTTGATTTTAGATAATAGTTCTTTAATCCATTGACAATTCATGGACAAATTCGTTATAGTGAAATATGGAAGGTGGCACATTGTTGCCATTTTAGAAAAATCGAACTTTAAATAAAATACCATTAGCAAACAGAGCAGTCCCTGATCAGACAACTCCTATAGGAGATGTCTGATTTGGGTCTACTCTGTTTGCAAATTTGTGAAAATGCATTTATATGAGGGAAATGGTTAACATCTAGATCTGAAATATTTGCAAAGATCCTGACATGTTAATTCATAGAGTTGATAGGAATAGTTACAGTAGACTACTTCTAACTGGAGAAGAAAATAAATTGTATTGGAATGCATCTGGTTATGACTGCAGGCTGCCAGGAGAGAGCTGGAGAGACAACGGCAGATGGAATGGGAAAGGCAACGAAAAGAACAGCTAATGGCTGAGAAAGCACGTGAATACGAACAGCTGTCAGCACTCAAGTCACAGTCCAGTAATTTAAAGGGAGAGTTGGAGTTACTGGTAAGCAGGCTTTGACCATTTCCTCCTATAAACACTTTTTCATGCCTTTGCAAACAAAGTAGACCCAGATCAGATGGCTCCTTTAGGTGCCGTCTGATCAGGGTCTGCTCTGTTTGCTTAAAACATGATGTAGATCTGATCCTACCTTTTAGCTCGTCTGTTTTCGAGGAAATATGTCAAGCTATTGTGATCACTGGGTAGTAGGTGTTGTCGTAGTTGTAGGCATTGATGTAGTTGTATGCATTGGCGGCGTGCAAAAACTTTAATGTAGCTGATTAATAAAAAAAAAAAGTATAAGAGTTGTCAACATGAAATTTCATAGGTTGGTAGATCTCTATGAGGAGAAGTGTATGCATTGGACAAGAACCAAATCAGACGAGTGTTAGTGCTGCATGTGGCTCTTGTTTTGTCAAAGTAACAAAATCCCTTGAAAATTGTACATTTTTGAAAATTCAGTGGATAAATGATTTCATTATTTCTTATATGAATATTTGACAGATATAGGGTTAAACGTTTAGCAAATAGTTTGAATCCAAATGAGATGCTGAGTAAGTCGGTGTCTCTTGAGAATCCAAAGTGTTTGACGTTCAGATCTATTTTGGTAACCCTGTCCCTCATAAACATGTTTTCATGCATTTGCAAATAGAGTAGACCCAGATCAGACGGCTCCTAGAGGAGCTGTCTGATCAGGGTCTACTCTGTTTGCTAATAAAATTTGATAGATTTGTTTCTTTACTTTCTAAAGTGTCTACAATGTTCCACCTTCCATATTTCTTTATAATTATTTTGTTAATGAATATTCAGTAGGTACTGAAAATTGGCCTAAATACAGAACAGGGAAAGGGTTGACATTAGCTGGACATAGTTTAACGCTTTACCTCTTGAATATTTGTGTAAGAAATAATGACTGTACAAATATTAATCAGCAGCATTTTGTAACCATGAACAAGGAAATGTTTACCATGGTGGAAGCTGTAGAAACCAGTCTGTATTATTCCATAATCAAACAGTGGAGATTCTGATTAATGTCAGTACCCTTTGTTTTGTCTTCCAAATAAATTTGTTGAACTGCAGGAATATATTATATAAATATCACATCCTATGGAGAGAGACAGCACATACTGTCAACCCCAGGTTGGTTATGTCCACCGAGGCGTTAGCCATACCGAGGGTTGACAATACGTGCTTTCGCTCTCCATAGGATGTGATATTTATTTTATTATACCGAATAGCACAATCAATTTCGTCAGCAAAAATATTTATTCAATGACAACAATAAACAGTTTTAAACGAAAGTTATAGAGCTACTCGGTGCTTAAAAATCGCGGAACAGCTTCACATTTCTATTAATTACATGTTATAAGTACTGGCGGAGCCCTTTTCACTGTCCAATCTTGACAGAGCCTCTTCAGAAATAGTCTCATAACATGACATTTCTCAAATATACAGTCAAACCTGTCCTAGCGACACACTGTCAGGTGCGACAGTATTTCCCTCCTCCCGATGTGTTTCCCTCTATATTTCACTTGTATTTAGCGACACACTGGCAGATGCGACATACGACACTCATTTTGTACTCCCAACTCGGCAAATGACACTTTTTTTAGTGACATTGAGTCCCTAAATCTTGAGCAGACATCTGAAGCAGTTACATGATCGTTCACTGTATCATTGTGTTTGCACTTCCTAATTGCCCTCATAAATGTGTCAAAGGATTAAATGCCCCAAGGTGATAAGGGATTATCTGGTCCAGTTGGTCTGTTAGTCACACTACTGTTAGAGTTTATATAGCTAGTTACTCAACCATAAAAATTTGATTTTGAACTGCGCTTTAATCATCCATTTATTTATACCGGAAATCGTAATTGGCTATTCTAGTGATTCAATTGCCAATTTGGTTTCATAACTTGACAAGAAGTTAACCACACCACTTCAAAATGTTTATTTCATTATTACAGAAATTTTATTCGCACAATTAAGATACAGACATATAGAAATGTGCCTCTGCTTTCCTGTCAAAGACAGTTGTGTTTGGCCTCGTTATGGCAATGGGCCGAAAGGCTTTGAAAAAACTACGAGGGCTTATGATTGTCATGAATTTGTTTTATGCACAAACTGACTTTTTATTGGTAGAATTAATGATAAGGACACTAAAGAAGTAACTAATAACATCATAATTTTTTTTATCCCATTTTCTAACCCTGAAAAAGTAATACCTATATAAATTTGAAATGTCATCGGTTTTCGCGAAAAATGTTGATCAATATACGACATGGACTTTGGAACGATTGGTATTGGCCAATATTTTTTTCTACCTGAATTTAAAGACACCCTGTGAGATACGACACTTTTGGCTTTCTCCCAAACTATGTCTCTGAAAACAGGTTTGACTGTATAAACAAAAACAAATCAATTGTCATAATGACGTTTGTTGATCAAATTGCAAGTGTCAAATGACGTCAGTAGATTACGTCATCGGATGACGTCACGCACACAATTTAATAAGCGCTCACTGATCTAGATGTTCCGTCCCTATGGTAGCGGGAAACAGTATTTTTCCGACCATAAATTTTTTTCCCGCTGGGTCAGACAGTATTTCTATGTCCAGTGGCCTATGGGAAATTAACATTATAAATGAAATTGAGGTATAATAAAATGTTCTTTCCATCTTTCAGCAAGGGAAGAAATCTGAGATTAATGGCAAAATATCCCAGGTGAAGAATGGTGTGACAGACTTCACCGCTCACATAGAGGCCATGAGAAGTACCCGAGATCTGAAGAATAATGACATCGACAGGCTGCAGAGGGAACTGCAAGTAAGTTGCAACTGCTTTTTTTCCAGGTCTTGAGTCATCATCTCTGGCTTGAGACTTGGGAATAATTTCTTTTTGCTGGGCTGTTCCTAGATTCCACAACTGTTGTTAGTATATTTCAGAATGTTGTTTAGCTTTACACCTGAAAATTCAAGCATGAGACCAGATCTGCACTTGGGTTTCTTGATAATATACTAGTTGTGCATATCAGGCATTCAAAAATAGTATAATCTCAGATTATTCACAGCATTTATAGTTGGGCATCCAACTGAGGAAAATGTGTCGAGCCATGGCATGAAATAGTAGAAGTTGGCATGCACTGGATATGTAATATTTGATGTCTTAGTATTCAGAAACTGCCCCATGCCACCTGAATTTTTGCCCTCGTTTCTCTTAATTAGGTCAAAGGTCAACTAAGTGCATATTTTATATACGTTATTTGAGAAATCATTATATCTTTATCAATTTTGGGTGTAAAATAATAAAAATGGTACCAAAATGAAGGTTAAACGTTGGCCTTTAATTTGCACTTATTTTGTGTAAAATATATTATTCAAATATTCATGAATATTAATGAGAACATCCAAAAACAGTAAAAAATCGTTAAAATCAACATGTAACTATGATACATGTTGTCATGTCTTCGCAATTGTTGCTATTTAATAAGCATAAATGACATCAAAATAAAGGTTAGACAGAATGCTACTCGAACAAATAACTGTATGCAGTCATACCAACTATATATTATGCACAAGTACTTTTAAAGTAAAGTGGGTGGGGTAAATGAACACCTAAACAAAGCGTTTAGTCCTGTTTAAAATAACTAATTAATTCACTATATTTGTATGGATATTTGCTGGGTTGGTACAATTAACACCATCGCACACATGTTAGTGTGCTTTTTAAAGCTGTTTTGAAGCATTTCAGCGAAAAGAATTTGCACTTGATTTTGCACCCAAAACTTGTTTAATGCATGCATCAGGTGCAGTTGCTACATTTCCAAACCACTAATAAAAGTTCGGCACCATCTTGCTATGCGTTAGTATCAATAGCATTAATGGATGTACGAGCGTATCTATGAGCTCAGATCCATTTGCAAGCTTGATAGTTTGCTCTAGCAATTTTCAGTTCTACTGCATCATTTGTTGTGGAAGCAGTTCAAGTGTTTTCTTAACCTTAACCATATTGTGTAATTATTGCATCATCAATGGATTCTCCATTGGCACCAAGCGTATCTCTTGTATTACCGTACACCTCTTCAAATATCTGAAAGCAGATCGGGCATGTAAAATATTTCTTCCAACAGGTCTTCTTTCCGATTCCAGTGAAAGCAAAGGTTGCGTCACATCCAGTTATTGCATGAAACCCAATGAAAATGTTCCGACAGACATCTTGAGATAACTTGCGGAAAATACAATTTTGTTTTCTTGGAGGTCCCAGCCCTCATCCAGACTCTAATGCCTTATAAAGGTCCAAGATGGTATATCAGTACTACTAGTACATCAAAATATTGGCATTTGACAACTATCCAGCCTTGACCCTTTCTAGCAGCATCCAAGCCTTGAACGCATACAAGACAATCAATGTATCCACCTTGTCATGATTTGGGACACTTCGTGTCTGCATTTGCCTTGAATGACGATATTCCAATGCATCTGTTGAATACTGCAGTACTAGTATACTACATCAACTCTGTGTTTGTGGCTTCTTCTTCTACTTCTTATTTTGTTGTGTTTGGCAGCTTTAAAGCAGGCTACTCGCACCATTGTGGTATACACATAGGTGAGGGAGAGTCCAACGTTCAAATTATAAAAACAAGTTAAACATTGCAAACAGAAGAATATTACATGACAGCTGAGATCCCAGCCTGAAAAGTTGGGAGCTATCACCTGATGTTATGGTAGCTTGTTCAAGATGATATTGACCGCAGAGTGAAAGCAATATTCCCATAGGAACTTGGTCCTGCAAAACCGTGAAACGGATCTTAAGGAGTGTCCTCTTGTAGGTGCACCGTGAGGGCGTTAGAAGGTCGGGTGTCAGCTGCAACAAAATCATTCACGGACCTATAGAACATCGCGGCCTGTACTTTTTCTGCCTCTGATTGAGCAAATCATATTAAGCATGACAACAATTCTGCTTCTTCTACAATAATTCAAATAACAAATCTGGTACCTCTATGTTGGACCATCTCCTCACGACTTGTCATGGCCTTGGTATGTGGGTCCAAAACGCAGGATGTGTACTCAACCTGCAGACTGATCAGGGGTTTGTAATTTGCCTCCTTGGTTGGCTTTTGGCAGGATCCAAGATTCCTGCATAGAAAGGCTGTGAATCAGTTTTCCTTCTTTATGACCATATCGACATGGGCTTTCCAAGACAATTGAGCAGACGGTAGCGTCCCCAGGTATTTTGCCTATTTGTTGTCTTCTGTCTCTTGCTATGAACAGTATAATTGGTATATATTTTTGTTCGCTTGTTGATAATAAGCAGGATCTTAGCACTTCTCTGCAATGAACCCAGTCTTTCCCCATTCCTACAGACTGTCGATATCATTCTGGAAGACGTCTGCATCTGCTATTGACTCAGCACGAAAGTGAAGAGTCGACAGGGATAGCATAGGAATTCCGTGCGGTCATCATTGCATGTGAGGGAAAGGAAAGGACTGAGAACGGCACATTGGTGAACATCGGATGTTATCGGTACTGACACGGAGGAAACACCTTCCAGCGTGATTAATTGGATATAATCAATCATTTTGCAATGTACATCATAGTGTTGGAGCTTAAGAAGCAGGTATCTGTAAGACACTTTATCAAATGTTTTGGAAAAGTCAAGATTGCTTCAATCTAATGAGACTGGTCCAGACCTGACACAAGGCCATTGACCATATTGATCACTTTGTCTCATAAACGTGCGGCTTCCTGAGGCCATTCTGGCATTGACTGATGATGTCAAGGCACTAAGAAAAAAACAGGTTACTGTGTATGATGTATTCCATGATCTTACATGTAACAGAAGTTAGGGATACAGGACAGTAGTTTGAAGGGGTTATTCTGGACGACCATGCATTTGTAAATAGGATTAACGTGACGGTCTTCTCAGCACTGGAGACTTTATCCTAGTCAAGAGGCCTTGAAGATCAGAGCAAGAACAGGAGCCAGGGAATGTGCCACTTCTTTTTGGAACCTTGATAAGATGGTGTCTAGACATGTAGCTTTGTGGAGATTAAAGCCCTTAAGAACCTTGCAGACACTATTTATCATGACATGAATAGGAAGGGTATCCGAATAAGAATACTCTCAAATGGCACAAGGGAGATATAGGTCCTAATGTGTAAAGACAGAGAACTAGTGGTTCAGTATTTCAACATTGCTTTGTGTATCAACATGGTTAATGTCATCATTTGAGTCTTTTAAAAGAACTCTTAAAACTCATTTCTTTTTAAAGATATATGGTGGCTGATGTATATTTTAAACCCAAATAGCTGTTGCATGTTTTAACTCAGCTACACTTGAATCTTTTAAAATATCTCGTAAAATCGTTCCTTTTTAAAGTATTATGGTGGCTGATATATATTTTAAGCCCACACAGCGGTTGCATGTTTAACTATAGAAATAGTATGCCATCAACATTGCTTTATTCTCTTACCATAATTGTATTATACCTTACTAGGCATATGGATTTTAAATTTTGAGTTATGCGATGTTCTTTTTATACCTTAGAAATACACTGTAAATGTTTTTGTTTTGTTTATTATGTTTTTATTTCTATTGCATATCTTATATTTTCTTTAATTTCTGCTTTAGTATGTATAAATGTTTTAATTGTAAAGCACTTTTGAACGTATTTAGATATGAAAAGAGTGCTATATAAATATGGTATAATAATAATAATAATAATTTGTCAGTAGGGTTAATCTCGAGCTGTCACATTTCTTGCTCCTAACAAAAGCGTAGACCTTCTTACAGCTGGTGTCTGTCACTAGGTCAATCACATACCCATCATGAGCTTCATTGCACTTCTTCTTTGCAAGTTTTCTGTAGCTCCTTGTATATGCCCAGTTCATCTGTACATTGGTCCTCAGCACTTTTTTGTATGCACATTTCTTTTTTCGTGATAAATGGCGGGTGATGGAGTTGCACTATGGCTGGCTGAAGCTGGTGCATGTTAACTTAGAAGGGACCACTAATTTGAGGACGGCTGTGTACTATCCAATAGAGTACAGATTGGTAAAGGGGCTGATTTGCCAAGTGTGCTGCAAACTCGGTCATTTTGATGGGTCATAGAGCATTTGTTATTCTCCTTCCACAGGTGGACAAGATGTGGTGTAGGCTTCCTTCGTGAAGGAAAGATATTTTAGTCAGTACTATGACATGCTCACTTATTCCGGGTATTGATGTATATATTTTTAACTAGTGATCGTTTGTGGCAATAACATATAGAGTGTTGTCATTACGGATAGGGAATGTTACGCATATCCAGTGGCAGTGAATATGTCTATGAGTTCATGGTTGATTGAGAGTGGGTACCTATGGCCAGTAACTGTTAAAATGGCCAATCAATATCCGAGAGATTCATTTTCCTGCAAATGTAGAAAGGGTTTTGTCATAGGTACTGCTCGTGTAAAATATATCAATTCCTTATGTAAAAACATCGTCATACTCACCAGGAGCTATGACGTTTCAATCACGAATGATACAGACAGCTAATATAAGGTGTGTACAATCAAACAGACAATGTTTCACTGAGACTATTGCAATAAGAGACTAATATTCTGGCGTTTTTATTATCATCTCTAAATAATACATCTGCGTGAAAAGGTACTTTAACAAATTTGTATCAAAGTTATAATTATACAGTATGATAATGTACTGTAAACGTATTTAAAACGATATTTTCCGAACTTGCAATCGTCACAGGTCACTAAAATCTTCTTTAAATGTGCCATAAATATATCTATACTTACTTGGGAGACATTGCTAAAAAATTAAATGAAAAAAAAGTGTCGAAATTGTCAAAATTAAAGTTATTTTATACTAAATAGAGATTTTATTACATTTTTGCACTCATTTGACCTTTGACCTAGTTTCTGACCTTCAAAGAGGGTTTTGGCAGTGGCATGGACCAGAACCATAAATGATTAGTATCTGGCAACACAAATATGGTATTCAAACATTTCTACTAAAAAATGCCATGGACCTTGAAAAATAAGCGACTTTTTACACCTCGGATGCCCAACTATTATAGAAATAGGTATCTGATAATTTTGTGCATTATTATTTTAGTGTTTAAATACTCGTTTTGTTTACTAATAATGATAATATCTTAAAATGTAATACTGGGAAAAACAGATTTGTGAAAAAATAATTTGACCATTTCCATGATAAAGGACATGTGTTCAGAGTGGAGTGAGCGCTAGCATTATTTAAACAACAGTAAATAGTACACTTATAGCCCTTCACCTGTTAGAGACACCTTTTCACACTTTTTCAAACAGTGTAAACCGAGATCAAACAGCTCCTGTAGGAGCCATCTCATCAGGGTCTGCTCAGGTTGCTTATGACATGATTGACTTTGAAAAAATAATTTGACCATACCCATGATAAAGGACATGTGTTCAAAGTGGAGTGAGCGCTAGCTATTCATGCCATGACAAAAAATCCCCTTGTTCATAATGCCATTGTAAAAACTCAAATTAATATTCAGTCATTATTTCGTACATAATTATTCATGAGGTAAAGGATTAATTGGGTTGAATTTTCTATGTGATCCTTGATATGTGGATGGTTTGTTATTGATGTTTATTTTTGCCTTGTGTAGGCCGCTGATTTGTGGCATCTTATCTGGATCTATGTACAGTCAGAGGTCCAGATAAGATGCGTAAATAAAAACATTTTCAAGAATAACTTATTTATTTCTCAACGAAACCCTATCTTGTGACCATTTTTAGAATTGTCTCTTTGAGACGATTTTGAAGAGTGGTCACAACATAGGGTTTTGTGGAAAAATGATGATTTTAGCATTTGAGTCCGCACCTTTATCTGTAGCTCAGTGCAGTGTCTTAGTATTCATTTTTTCCAGTCACTTAATTGATAAAACATGATGCCTGTTCTGTTGTAGGAACTAAACCAGAAGCTGCAGGTTGTGCAGTCAGAGCGTCAAAACTTAGACCTGAGAGTCCAGACCTCAATACAGAGCAACCCAATGTGTGAGTAGATCTTTGCATGCTGGCAGTGATTGGTTTACATGCTATTCATAATGAACATTTCATCAGGATCCGAACTGTTTGATAATCTGATCGAAGATCTTTGCTGAATCTGATAATTGCTGAATCTGATCATTGCTTACCAATACACAACTTAGTTACATATTCTGTGATTTCATTTATGAACACGCTATGCTTGCCAGGCCCTCCATGGCCGAGTGGTTATGGTCTTCGACTGACAATCACTAAGCCCCTCACCGCTGTGGGTTTGAATCCTGGTCTGGGCATTTGGATTTTTCATGTGAGGAAGCCTTCCAGCTGGCTTGCGGTAGGTCGGTGGTTATACCTTGGATGTTCTGTGCTCGAAATTGTGCGATTTGTTCCTTGCAGAGAAGAACCTCTGGGGTCTTCCTCCACCTGTAATAAACTGGACATTGTGATATGACTGAAATACTGTTAAAACGTAAGACGTAAAACCTGATAGAAACCAAACCAAACTATGCCTGCCTTTCAGTGTGGAATGATTTTTTAACATTAAGTACAAAAACTAGAATACTGCTGTTACAGATTAAACTTACAGCTGGACTTGCTTCATTCCCATATTCCCAGTCGCCCACCTCACTCTCATCTACATTCAAAGAGCCAAATGGATGACATTTATGATTGCTAATGTCTTTTAATTAACTGCTAACTCATGTCTTTTAATCCCTTCCCTGATATGCTATTTGTAGATCCAACCTCTTTGAATACATCTACTGGAAAGGATCATTTACTAGAAAAAAGGAAAATTTTAGAATTGTGTAGAAATGCTCTATTTATCACAATGGTTTCAAAAAGTGACTTTTACAAAGGCATTAAAAGGTATCAATATGAGGGAAGGTGTTAAATTTAATGCGACGGTCACTCATGTTTGCATTTGTGGCATGTACTGTAAATATACAGAAGATATAAAAAATCAGTAGAAAACAGTTTGCTTAATGTGCTTTTGAATGGTTTACTTGTGTATTTGTCAGCTGAGACTCATAGAACCATGATGCACAGCGTGGAACTAAAGAAAACGTCGGTACAGAGACTAAAGAAAGACCTGGAACAAATAGAGAAAGACACTGAGACTAAGCTGACAGAAATTGATACTCTGAATACTCAACTCAAGGTAGGATGAGGGGAAATAAGTGTGACTTTTAGTGAAGACTTACGTTGAAAACTCTTTCAGATGTTAAGATTTTGAATGTAAAAGTCAGTTTCGTGTTTCAAACTGTCTGAATAATATGTAGAAAATATAAAATCGTGCTTTTATATTCCAATTTATGTCAGGCAAATCATTCATTGAAATGGTTGTCGTAAGATTATATGAAGAATCTAACTGGCGAAGAGCTGTATAAAAATGATTTTGTCTTGTCCTGTTATGTACCATATAGAAAAGTAATTGATAAATTCCCATATTGTTTTTCTGTTGACATTTAATTTTAATACTTGTAAATTACAAGGAATCTGATAATATTTGTTGTTGTTTTGAAACTTTGCACACAGTGTTTATAGTCGGTATATGATTATACCCTCCCCACTTCCACAACAGAGTAATGAGGAGTATATACTGGAATCAGGTGGTCTGTTGTCCTCCTGTCCATCGGAAGATGCAATTTTATCAAAGTTTGTTCTTCAACATTTTTGTAAACTGTACTCATTGTTGGTGTCAAAAGAGTCTGTGCACCAGTAATTTTCGAATGCATCCATCTGCTCTTACATGACCTATTGCCCCATCTTGACATAATTAAGGAGTGGGTAGGAGTTTTTGTTTACCTTTTACTTACAGTTCTATTTTGCTTTTAGTTGCACAACTATGAAGACATTCTTACCATGATGTATGAATATTGAATTTTTGGCCATTGTAGATTCTTTAGAGTCAGATATATATAATTTCATAAGCAAACAGAGCAGACCCTGAGCATATGGTTCCAACAGGAGCCATTTGATCTGATTCTTCTCTGTTTGCAAGGGCATTAAAAGGGCTGTCTATGGTGTAAAGTGTTAAGCAACCAAATCAAACTGTAGGGTAAGCTCTATATAACTGATATATATGGTTACTTTTTCAGGAGTCTAATGATTCTGTGTCATCATTACAAAAGGACATCAGCAAGGCCCAGATGAAGAACCAGGACAAAGCCAAACAAGAAGCAGAAGAGCAGGCAAAGCAGAAGAAGGAGAAGGACAAGCACGAAAAGCTTCGAAAGGATCTTGAAGCCCAGAGAAAGAAGTAGGTCCTGTAGGAACTGTCTAATCAGGGTCATCTCTGTTTGTATATGATATAATATATTACAGGTCTGATTTTCTAAGATTTGCCGTGGCAATAAATTTCCCTATTCATTTCTAAGGGTGAAACGGTATCTTACGGTACACATGTACCGCGGTTTTTTCACTTACGGTTTGGTTTTCGGTCTTTATTTCCACTTCACGGTACGTACCGAAAAATTCGTAATGTCTAGGGACGAATCTGCTATAATAATATAAAAGCCGTTGTCTGATTGGTTCATTCTATAAATAATATCCAATTAGATTACGCGTTAAGTACATTACTCATAGTTTACACACATGGCTTCTCTGGAGGGAAACGAAAGTGCATATTTCAATTTTGGAACAGTTGAAAACTGTTCCCAAATTAAAAGATGCACCAACAAGCTACTGGTCGAAAGTTTGGAAGTCTTTTGGCTTTCGGGAAGGCCAGTCTGAGAGCAGAATGGCAACATATCATGTAAGCGTTGTTTCGCAGACGTGTCGTATAAAGCACGTTGATCGCAAACTGACAGCTGTAGAAATTACTGATGATAGTGAGTTATTGTTATTAATCCTTACTGTGCTGGATATTATTATATAATAGACTTAAACTCTGCTCTGAGATTTTCAACCATAGTCCAATGAAAACTGTGTGGACCAAGATAAGCTGTCTTGTTAAAATGTGACATTTGAATGTGACAGCTGCTCAGGGCTTACACTGTTTACAATGTACTTTGGTTGGAAATCTTATAGTGAGGCTCAATTTCAATGATCAGCCTATATGTCACACTGTTTAAGCTTGTATTTATAGACAAACAGTGCAGTCCAAGATTAGAAAACTTCTAATAATATATACACTGTTTGCAATGCTTTGTGTACTTGTTTCCAGCACATTGTTGGTTATTTTAAAGTTCCAGTTGAAGAGATTATTAGATAGTGATATTTTCCATAGAAGGAGATTTGTATTTTAAGAACTATAAATCAATAGTCTATGTTATGGTGTTCAGTGTTACATTATTATGTCTCCCCCCATATTTATATGGGGGAGACATGTTGTTTTCGTGAGAGTTGTCTGTCTGTCCGTCTGTCCGTCACACTTTTTGTCCGGACGATAACTTCAATATGCCTGATGCCAGTTGATTGAAACTTCATATATGGAAAGAGCATAATGAGAGGAAGTGTCATGCACAAGGTCCATAACTCTGGCTTCACTAATATAGGAGTTATTGCCCCTTGTAAAAAAAAATAGCACTTTTTTGTCCGGACGATAACTCCTATATGGCTCATACCATTGGTATGAAACTTCATATATGGAAAGATCATGAGGAGAGGAAGTGTCATATACAAGGTCCATAACTCTGGCTTCACTAATAATGGAGTTATTGCCCTTGTAAAAAAAAATCACAATTTTTGTCCGGACGATAACTCCTATATGGCTCATGCCATTGGATTGAAACTTCATATATGGAAAGATCATGACAAGAGGAAGTGTCATACACAAGGTCCATAACTCTGGCTTCACTAATAATGGAGTTATTGCCCTTGTAAATTTTTTTCACAATTTTTTGTCCGGACGATAACTCCTATATGGCTCATGCCATTGGAATGAAACTTCATACATGGAAAGATCATGATAAGAGAAAGTGTCATGCTCAAGGTCCATAACTCTTGTTTCACTAATATTGGAGTTATTGCTCTTTGTAAAAAAAATCACAATTTTGTTGTCAGGATGATAACTCCTATATGGCTCATGCCATTGGAATGAAACTTCATACATGGAAAGATCATGATAAGAGAAAGTGTCATGCTTAAGGTCCATAACTCTTGTTTCACTAATATTGGAGTTCTTGCCCTTTGTAAAAAAAATCACAAATTTGTTGTCAGGATGATAACTCCTATATGGCACATGCCATTAGAGTGAAACTTCATACATGGAAAGATCATGATAAGAGAAAGTGTCATGCATAAGGTCCTTAACTCTGGCTTCAATAAATTGAGAGTTATTGCCCCTTGTACATTTGTTTAACGCTTTCTTGTCCGGATGATAACTCCAACATGGCTCTTGCCATTGTATTGAAACTTCATACATGGAAAGAGCATAATGAGAGAAAGTGTCATGAACAAGGGCCATAACTCTGGCTTCAATACTTTTGGATTTATTGCCCTTTGTTACATTTTTAGTCCGATCAATAACTCCTGTTCGACTGATGCTATTGGAATGACATTTCATTTATGGAAAGAGCATGATGAAAGTAAGTGTCGTGCACAAGGGCCATAACTCTGGTGTCAATATATTTGGAGTTATTAGCTGTTACAATTTTCTTCTTGAAAAATGTGATGTGGAAAGCGCATAATGAGGGGAAGTATCAATCATCAAGTCCATAACATTTTTAGTGATTTCCCTTTACATATTGTTTTTATTAGAGGGGAGACATCCGTTTTTGTGACAAAAACCTCTAGTTTTAAGTGTTTTTCCCATTAAATACTTGACTGTTTATGATTTTCTAACACCAGAAGGGAAGATGAGTTGAACGTAACGACCTTGGAGTAAGGTATAAACGGTTTATTTCAAATCGACGTTTCGACCAACACTAGGTCTTTTTCAAGATGTTTATGATTTTAAGAGATTAATCATTATCACGCTAGCTGTTGCAGTTACTGGTTCTAGTCAAAACAAATTAATTCAAAAGGGTTTTTTGTAGGTCAGCTTCAAAATTATGTTAACAAGATAAAAATTTGTGTACCGAAAATGTACCGAACCGTGGCTCATGTACCATGTACCGAACCGAACCTTAGGGGTAGTGTACCGTTTCACCCCTATTCATTTCTAATATAAGAATCAAATAATTAATATCTATAATGGGAAGAGTGTATGACTGTTCATTAGTTAACCCTTTGTATTTGGGACATACATGTACTGGCATTTGCAAACAGTGTAGACCCAGCTCAGACAGCTCCTAGAGGAGCCCTCTGATGAGGGTCTACACTGTTTGTCATTCGAAGTATTCTGGCAAGTTTAAGCCTTTCATACTGAGTGGACTCTGAAGTTAAACACTGATGGACTATTCCACTCTGATAAGTCAGGGTTGAAAGGGTTAAATAGAGAGAGATTTCAGATTAACCTGCGTCTGTCAGTAGCACTGTGTTGTGTAGAACATCAAAAGATTTTTGACTTGGAGTCATAAAACTGTATAGGATCATTTATCGTATTTTAGATTTGTCCATTTTGGGTATAGTATTGATATGCATTCATTAACTTTAGAGCCCTTGTCATAGACCATACATTCGCTACACAGTCATTTAATTGTCAAAATAGGGGTTGAGTATCGTGCATAAATTTTTCATGTATGTGGGCATCATGTCATCCCTGAAAGATGATGGACCATTTAGCTTTGTCAGTCCCTCTGTTTGGTTTTTTTTTCTGGAAGCATTTTTGCTATTACAAATATTGCAGGACTATTAGATAATAGTGTAATGGGAACATTATTGTGCAATCTGATTGTGGAATTATCTTCCATTTCATATGTTTGCATTTTTAACTAGTCTATTCAAAGAGAAAGATGTAAAAAAATTGCCATATTGCTTTGTAATCATGAAGGCCATTTAGTACCATCCTTGTTTTCTCTGTTTTTGGCCCACAAGAGCATGAAATAAAATGAGTTACCTGTTTTGTCAAACCTTCATATATACATCATTTGTTTTACATAGGGAAGAAAGTTCTGCCAAACCAGCCACCCAAGAACCTGCAAAAGCAGCTGACACATCAGAAGGAAATTGGTTTGCCTTTGGCAGTGACAACCAGACATCCACAACTAGCACTGACAATTGGGCCTCGGTGTTTGACTCCCAGCCCAGTAGTCAGCAGTCCTCTATAGACTGGGGAGCCAGCTTCACCAGTCAGACCAAAACATCATCTTCAGGTGAAACATGTTCCTCATAATATCAACTTCTCTAATATTTTGAATGTGACAACTGCATGTCTTTCGTATTGTATTTTGTCAAAGAGCAGTTGAATCAGTTATATTACTTTAACCCATTCCCTCGTATTGATGCTTTTTGATGCCTCTGTAAAAGTGTTTTTGAAACTTGTGTGATTAATAAAGCATTTGAATCTTGATCTACAGAAACAATTGCTCTATCATAGTGGTTTCAAAATTGCACAATTCTAAAATATTCCTTTTTTCTCGTAATTGCTCCTTTTCAGTAGAATTATTTATAGGTTAGATTTAAAAATAGCCTTTGAGGGAATGCGTCTAAAAATAGCTAACAAGATAATGGGTTAATGTTCCCTGCTCTAAAAATCTCAATCAGAGTTCCAAAGAGTATGGATCCTGAAGAAATATCAAATTACTTCTAATCCAGAACCAAACTTTTTACAAAGGTCATTACAGATTGTTCCATAATGTTTAAACAGTTAAGTCCTTTTTATGTTCCCACCTTTAAGCAACGGGGGCATTAAGTTTTACCCTTGTCTGTATGTCTATCTGTACATCCGTCCTGTAAAACTTTTGTCAAAGATTTCTTGACGTGTGTACTGGAATGATTTCTGAAGCATAATTACAGTGATTTGTACTGTGTCGCCCTTTTCAGGTCTGTCTTTCAGCATAGGCATCCGTGTCCAATGGACACATTTTCTTTTTTATGCCCCCCCCCCCCCCCCTCGGTAAAGGGTGGGGGGGGGGGCATTGTTTTTGCCCTGTCTGTTTGTGTCCAACTTCTTTAACAATGGCAATAATTTTGTAGCCTTTGCATGAACATACTACAAACTTGGCATGCATGTGCATCTTATTAAGGTCAAGGTCATAGGTCATATCAGAGGCATTGTGTTTCACAAACATATCTTGTTTTATATGATGCTAATGAAATATGATTACAACTTGCATACAACAAAATCATAAATTTAAGCAATTAATGCCATCATGGGCTTTACATATGTTGCAGATTTTACATGTTTATGTTGGAACTGTTGACATAGTGTTAACCTTTTCCCTCATATATAGGTTTTTTCACACATTTGCAAACGTAGTAGACCCAGATCAGATAGCTCCTGTAGGAGCCATCTGATCAGGGTCTGCTCTGTTTGCTAATTACATGATATATAGATCTAGTTCTAGTGTTTGTTATCGCAAAAAATTCCATTGAAACGTTTACATTATAAAATTTCTGCTAATGTATATTTATAATGTCATTTATTTTTATGCCCCCGCCTTTAGGCGACGGGGTATTAAGTTTTACCCTTGTCCGTATGTCTGTACGTCCGTCCGTCCGTACCTCTGTACATCCATACTGTAAAATTTTCTTCACGGATTTCTTGCCCTGTATTTGCTGGAATGGTTTGATATTTGGTCTGAAACATCATCATAGTGCGTTGTACCGTGTCTTCCCTTTTCTGGTCTGTCGTTCATCTACTTCCTGTTTGCCGACACTTTGATAGAATTTTGGTGATTGTTTAATGAGAGAAATTTTCATCAAAGATTTCTTCGCTTGTGTAAGCTGCAATGATTTGATATTTGGTCTGAAGCATAATCATAGTAAGTTGTACCGTGTCTCCCCTTTTCAGGTCTGTTGTTCATCCACTTCCTGTTTGCTGGCGGAGACATCCATGTCCCATGGACACATTTTCTTTTATTTACATGAATACTTAACCCTTCTCTTGCTGAATTCTAAAATACATTTCTCCTTCTTTACCTGTGCCCTGCTGTATAATTACATATATCTTCACTGTGTACAAGTATTTCGCTGTGCAATCACTGCTGTGGACTGCACTGGTTGCACAATCAACTTGTAAATAATGCAGACCCTGATGAGACAGCTCCTGCAGGAGCTGTCTGATCTGGGTCTTCACTATTGAGTAGGTAGGTATATTGACATGAATAGCAAGCGAAGAGTTATCAAGTATAGGGTTAAACAGCTTATCAAATGTTAATATTGCAGTACATTTTTCAGTCAGGCTAAGTGTAAAGGGTTGAAGTAATGCTTAGTATCAATTTTTAGTCCCCCACCGGTTACCGATTGGGGGACTATAGGTTTGCTCGATTCCGTCTGTCCGGCCGTCCGTCCGTCCGTCACGCTTCTTGTCCGGGCCATATCTCCTACAAAGTTAGGCCCAATTTATTATAACTTCACACATTGAAGAAGCATGATGAGGGCTAGTGTCATGCACAAGGGCCATAACTCTAGCATCAATATTTTTGGAGTTATTCCCCTTTTACATATTTTTTTGTCCGGACAATAACTCTTTATCTACTGGTTCAATTGATTTGAAACTTCACATATGGAACAATCATGATGAGGGGTAGTGTCATGCACAAGGGCCATAACTCTAGCATCAATATTTTTGGAGTTCTTCCCCTTTTTTATACGCCCACTTAATAAAGGTGGTCGTATATTGTCGTGGCCCTGTCCGTCCGTTCGTTCGTTCGTTTGTTCGTTCGTTCGTTCGTTCGTTCGTTCGTTCGTGCGTTCGTGCGTTCGTTCGTCCGTCAACATTTTGTTTGTCCGCAGTTTTCTGGGAAAACTGTTTGACAGATATTAATGAAACTTCACACAAATGTTAAATGCATCAAGATCTGAAGCTGAGTTGATTCTGAGGTTCATTTGAATTTTCATTTCAGAGTTATGGCCCTTGTCCTTAAAAAATATGCAAAGTTTGTCCCTTGTTTTCTGGGAAAACTATTTGAGAGATATTAATGAAACTTCACACAAATGTTTAATGCATCAAGATCTGAAGCTGAATTTATTCTGAGGTTCATTTGATTTTTCATTTCAGAGTTATGGCCCTTGTCCTTAAAAATATGCAAATAGTTTGTCCGCTGTTTTCTGGGAAAACTGTTTGAGAGATATTAATGAAACTTCACACAAATGTTTAATGCATCAAGATCTGAAACTGAATTTATTCTGAGGATCATTTGATTTTTTGTTTCAGAGTTATGGCCCTTGTCCTTAAAAAATAATACAAATAGTTTGTCCGCTGTTTTCTGGGAAAAGATGTTAATGAAACTTCACAAAAATGTTTAATGCATCAAGATCTGATGCTGAGTCGATTTTGAGGTTTATTTGATTTTTTGTTTCGGATTTATTGCCCTTTTACTTAAAAAAAAATATGCAAAGATAAGCAAATAGTTTGTCCGCTGTTTTCTGGCAAAACTGTTTGACAGATATTAATGAAACTTCATACACATGTTTAATGCATTAAGACCTGAAGTTAAGTCAATTCTGAGGATCATTTGATTTGTTGTTTCGGAGTTATGGCCCTTGCACTTAAAAAAATAATGCAAATCTATGCAAATATGAGGATGGCCATAACTTTTTCATTTGAAATGATATTTACTTCAATTTTTTTATATGGTTAAACCTTAATGTGAATTTTCACATATATTGCGGGGGTTATGATATGTCATTTTATTCTAAAGTTATGGTCCTTGTGTTCGTTGCTTTGTTAGTCGGTCAACTTTTAGTTTGTCTGTTGTTTTCTGGGAAAACTATTAAAATGATATAAATGAAACTTGACACAAATGTTTTAAGCAACAAAATTTGAAGCTGAGTTTATTTTGAGGTTCATTCAGTTTGTCTTTACAGAGTTATGGCCGTTGCACTTTACAAAAATCTGCAAAAATGAGGATTAGCTGTAACTTTTTTATTTAATAAGATATTCACTTCATTTTTTAAAAAAATAGTATCACCTTAATATGGAAATCAAGATCTGAAGCACAGATTAGAAAATGTCAACACTTATAAGGCATGTTGAATCAGAGAAGTTTGCAAGTGGGCGTATTATGTACCGTATGCGGTACTCTTGTTATATTTTCTTGTCAGTCTGTCTGTCAGGCTTCGTGTCCGGGCCATATCTCCTACAAAGTTAGGCCAAATTCATTATAACTTCACACATTGAAGAAGCATGATGAAGAGTAGTGTCATGCACAAGGGCCATAACTCTAGCATCAATATTTTTGGAGTTATTCCCCTTTTACATATTTTTTTGTCCGGACAATAACTCTTTATCTACTGGTTCAATTGATTTGAAACTTCACATATGGAACAATCATGATGAGGGGTAGTGTCATGCACAAGGGCCATAACTCTAGCATCTATATTTTTGGAGTTCTTCCCCTTTTTCATATTTTCTTATCCAGTTAATAACTGTTTATGTACTGGTTTAATTGATTTGAAACTTCTCATATGGAACAAGCATGATGAGGTGTAGTGTCATGCACAAAGGCAATAACTCTAGCATTAATATTTTTGGAGTTACTCCCCTTTTTCATATTTTCTTGTTGGGACAATAACTTTTTATTTACTGATTCAATGTATGAAAGTAGGTACTAATACCATTCAGGTGGTCATGTATATACCATGGTCAACCACACCATGGGTGGGTGGGGTGGGGAGAGTGGAGGTTTTTTTTTCAGTCCGGTGGGGGACTCATGTCTTGCATAGCAATACAACATGCCCTTGTTTTTCATGGTTTTCCAAACCTAGTACGGTTTAATGTTTTACTCTATGAATGCTAATCTAATCTAGGTCTAATTTGTTTGCTATGTCATTATCTATGTAGTAAAGGGTTAACAGGAATGTCTCTATGCTATTGTAGAATCAGAGACAAAGACCTTTAGATTGAGTGGATCTAAACAGAAGTTTCAGGCCCTGTACCAGTTTGATGCCCGCAATACAGATGAGTTGACTTTGAAAGTTGGTGACAGCGTTTGGGTAAGTAAAACTTGTGTTAACAACTTAGCATAGGGTCGACTTAGCATAGTGTTGACTATCTGTAAGAAACAGTATGGTAGTATTGTCTCTTTCATACCCAAATTACCGTTAGTATTCAGACAAACTTAGGAAAACAGTGTAAACCAGATTAAACGACTGCTGTAGGAGCTGTTTGATCTGGGTTTTCACTATTTGCTGCTATGTCAGTCTAATTTAAATTTATCAAAATTGTATCAATTATGCAGTTTTACAATCCAGTATTTTAGGATTGTCAGATTCTGACCAAAACTACTTTCAGATTAGTTGTAGTAAACAAATTGATGGAGAAAATCCAGCACATGTATACTGTGTTTACCTTAAACATTAGGACACCCAATCTCCACTCTCCTGGTCAAACAGCTCCTTCAAGAGCAGTTTGATCTATGTCTACACACTTTGCTGTAGTTTGTCTCTCAGAAATATATAGGGTAATTATTTTTTAACTCTTTCCTTCATATAAATTCATTTTGTCACACAGAGTAAACCCAGAACTGATGGCTCCTAGAGAAGCCATGTGATCAGGGTCTGCTTTGTTTGCGTATGAAATAATATAGATCTGACTCTACAGTTTCTACCAATACCAAAAATTCATGTGTACATATGCCAATATAAAAATTCAGCTAATGAATATTAATGATGTCATTGTTTCTTTTCCGAATACTGAAGAGGGAAAGGGTTAAACGGTTTCAGACAGAACCAATAAGTTTAAAGATAACTAATGCCAGTAATAAGAATAACTTTTCTTCTTGTTTTGTCCTGTCACATCTTGAAATAAACATCAGTATACCTTCACCCTTTGAATGCAGAAAATGAGTTGATTGTTTTTTGCAAACAGTTTAGATCCAGGTCAGAGGGCTCCTTTCATACTGAATGAACTCTATCATTAAACAGTAATGAACTGTTTCACTTTGGAAATTCAGCATTGTAGGGATTAAAGGGGATAAATTTGTAGTAATCTTAAACTATTGAGAAATATTTATGAATGCTCTAGCAAGTAGCTTTGCAGCTTGAGGCAATTCATCACCTTCAGTGATTTTGCTAGTTTAGAATATTAACTAACTGGATGAATATATTCCCATGTGTAGGTCTTTGATGATCAAACTGGGGCTGAACCTGGTTGGAAGGGTGGGGAGATGAATGGTGTGTGTGGCTGGTTTCCAGAAGCATATGTAGAGAAGGCACCAGAAGACTCTAGTCAGGCCCCATTCGGGGCCACAGCAGATACCTCAGCTGGTCTGACATCCTCAGAAGACTCCTCTTTTATGACCGTACCAGTCAAAGTGCCAGCAGTCTCGCCGACACCTGGACAGGTGAGTTTGATATTAAAATAAAAAGAGATTTTAGACCATGATCATTGCCATGAAAAAGTGATAAGATTTTGTTATTTTGTATTTAGCATGTCTGTGTTTTGACCTTCGTGTTTCCATGGTTATCATTGTTCAAAAGATCTATTGTTGTCCATGATATCAATAATTTATACAGAATTTTTTGGTCTTGGTAGAAACTGTAGAGTCAGATCATTATAATTTCATAAGCAAACAGAGCAGACCCTGATCAGACAGGTCCTACAGGAGCTGTCTGATCTGTGTCTACTCTGTTTGCAAAGGCATGAAAAAGCGTTATATGAAGGAAAGGATTAAGAGCCAAGGAAATGATATAATACAGTAAAACCTCTCTATAATGGCCACTAAATTATGTTAATTAGTTGATATGTAGGGCAGGTGGCTGCTTAAAGCAAGGTGAAAGTAAAACATAATGCTCCTATAGGAGCGTTCTGTTTTACTTTCACCTTGCTTTAAGCAGCCATCTGCCTTTAACACAAAATACTTGATGTAATTTAGTGTCCGTTATAGAGAGGTTTCACTGTAGATATAAATTGAAAATTGCATCTGATCATGTTGACAATTTGTCAACCCATTACCCCATAGGCTATTTTTAGACCCAACCTCTTTGAAGAAATCTACTAAAAAGGAGCTTTTACTTGAAAAATGGAAAACTTAGATTTGTGCAGTTTTGAAATCATTGGGAGCAATGCTCTGTTTATCTCAATGGTTTCAAAAATGAATTTACAGAGGCATCAAAAGGCGTCATTTTGAGGGATTGGCCCTTCCCTTCACATAAACATCTTTTCACGCATTTGCAAACAGAGAAGACCCTTTTTAGACAGCACCTGCAGGAGCCGTTTGATAAGAGTCTGCTCTGTTTGTTAATGGAATTTGATAGGGCTGTTTCTTTAGTTTCTTAAATGGCTACAGTGTTAACCATCTTCCAGATTTCATTTAATATACCTATTTTGTCCATGAATATTCAGTAGGTATTGAAATTTGGGGTAAATATAGAACAGGGAAAGGGTTAAGAGTGTTAAAAAATAGCACAAAATAAACTGCAGATCGTATGTGATTTTGTAGGGCCAGGCAGCCCCTGATGGTCTCCAGGCTCAAGCTTTATACCCGTGGAAAGCCAAGAAGGATAACCACTTAACTTTCAACAAAGGGGATGTCATTAGTGTCCGAGAGCAGCAGGACATGTGGTGGTCAGGGGAGCTTAGTGGCAAGGTCAGTGGCAGAGTGGCATGCAACTACAGTAGAAATTCTTTAAGGGAACCAAATAATCAGGAGAGTTTTAAAAAAGCAAGTTGCTGCTTAGTAATGCTGAACAAAAATCACTTTGGTCCTGCATTAATCAACTACCTTTTGTAAAGATGGACAATTTCATTGTCAGTTTTCATTATGCCTTTACTCCATAAATATTCACAGAAATTTTAGCTATGGCAGAATCTCTAGCATCAGATCTGTATAATACCATGAACAAATAGAGCAGACCCTGATCTAATAGCTCCTACATGGGCCATCTGAATTTGATCTATTGTGTTAGCAAAGCTGTTTGAAACAGACTTAAGAGAAGATTTTACTGGTTTACCTAGTTGTTTACCTAGCTTCTATAGAAGCCGTCTGATCTGGGTCTACTCTGTTTGCAAAGGCATTGAAAATCGTATTTATGGAGTAACAGGTTAAACCTTTACTCCATAAATATGCCTTTGAACACTTGCAAACAGATTGGACCCAGATCAGATAACTCCTACAGGATATGATCAGGGTCTACGCTTTTTGCTTTAATATGGAATTATATAGATATGACTTTACAATTTCTGCCATGGCTAGTCTAAATGGGATTTTTATTTTTGTGTATTACTTTTTTCCCATCATAGAGCTACAATAGAGCAACAGATAAAGGCACATACTCAAATACTAGAATTGTCATTTCTCCACCAAATCCTAAGTTGTGGCCACTCTTTACAATCATCTCTTTGAGATGATTCAAAATCAAATACTAAAATTGTTTTATTCTATGCATCTTATCTGGACCTCTGTACAACCATATGGACATTTTAATTTCTTTTGAGTTGTTGATTACAGAGGATGTACTGTATTTGTGATTTTTAGGTTGGATGGTTCCCAAAGTCATATGTGAAACTGATCAGCGGTCCAAGTGCAGTAACGTCTACAGCTACCTCCTCTGGTACGGCATCTCCAGTTGTCACAGTGACGGGGACAACACAGCCAACTGCCAATGGTTCACAGTCACCTGCCTTAAATATGTCAGCCGGTGGTAAGTGTTCTTTCTCATAGAAGGCTGGCCATGCTTTAGAGGAGTTATGATTACTTGTCCTCTCTTTAACCCTTTACTCCTTGCTACACC